>CAJRST010036666.1:22171650-22207842 GCA_907169785.1 Menidia menidia
ATCGGCCAATCAAAAGAAGCGGGAAGGATCCGTCTTTTTAAAACTGTCACGCTTCTGCCTGGTGGTGTGTTGTCCTGGGCCTTTGGTCAGTTTCAACCTCTTGGACATCAAGGCAGCACTTTGTGGGAACCAGACCTGTTTCAGGGTTCTGGGTTCTTCTTCTTGTTCCTTATCCTCCCTCTGGACTTTACCTCCAGCTCCACTCAGAACAAGACCCTATATGAGTCCATCTGGGCTCTGGCCTCTCCCAAAACCCAGAGAAAATGACATATTGATTAAAGTCCAGCAGTGGAAAATTAAAGTATAACTTTAGGAAAATGTTTTTATTTATGTTAGAACTGTTTGGTCAAGTTGTCCTGTCTTCTTTTCTTAAATTCCTCCTAGTTTTGGGTTTTGTTCTCATACACTGAAGAAATCAGCGCTGAAAAGAACCAAAAAACGGTCAAATTAATTTTTTTCACACTTTTTGTCTCAGCTGGTGTCTAAAACGAGTGTCTGTTGTCCTTCAGATGTAGGTTGGTTGTGTGTGATGAGGTATTTTCATGTTCAATGGATTTCAGGAGACATTTTGAGTTGGTGCTGCTGGTCAGAAAAAAGGTAAAACATCTTCAAAAGCCTGAAAACAGAAGTTTGGATGCGTTTTAAGCAGTGATCGTTTGCAGGAAATGACACGGATGGCAGAGAATCTGCCAGAATTCAGGTGTGTTGAATGGATTTATCATTCAGGATGTGACTTCTCTGATTGAAAACCACAGAAATTTTTTTATTTGCAATGATTTGGATGATTATTTCCACGGTTTGAGGTTTAACTCGACCACTTTCATCCTCCGACGAGAAAAAATCTGCACCAGGTCCACCAAGGTCCGCATGACGTCGTCACATAGTAAACGTCCCCATATAATCTCACCAACCCCCTCCCGCATCACCTGCCCCCAACCTTGAGTTATAGCTGCTGCTGGCAATCTCAGTAAGTGGAACATTTCTTCACATCCCAACAGGAGGCCGCATTTATCCCTTCACTTAATTCAGCCAAACTGATGAATTGTACTCTGAAACATTGAATTTAACTCCCAGCTGCTTTTGACATTAAAATAACACGATATCTCCCTTCATTTAATTGAATCTCCTCATTTAGGAAACTTTTTTTACTGATCAGATTTGTTAAACTGTATTTATTACTATTATATTTTACCTTCATATGATCTTTCTCTAATGACTTAGAACGTATTATAGATGTCTCTGGTTTTCTTTTGTGTCCCCATTCACTTTTCTTGCCCTGCATATGTCTGTTTTCAGATGATTCTTTCCACTGCAGCCTCATTATGGAGGTGAGGAAGACTTTTTTCAGCTGTAAGTCAGTCAAAAGGAAGCTCAGGATCATTTCTTTGGCTGTGGTGCTGCATGATGCAGGATCTGGCTGCTAACTGCCTCCACACTGGTTTAGCATCAGGCATCGTCAACACGCAGGCCGGCCCCTTCTTCTGGAAAGCTCTGAATCTAAAAATATCCCAACGATTCCCTTCTGCACTTGCTTTTAGTGTCAGGGCTCACCTTCGCCATTCATCTGGAACAGATCCCCCTAAATAGATTCATGTGGAGCAGATTCTTCTGGAACAGATCAGCTTGAACAGACTCACGTGGAGCTGATTCACTTGAACAGAACAACCTGGAATGAATTCATCTGGACAACTGACCCTCGGGTCACTTTGCTCCTTGTTTTTGCCTCAAAGTGCAAACCCCCAGTATGTTTAAAACCTCTTCAAAACTTTCTTTTAAAATGAAAACAAGTCACGCTCGACTTTGGAATTAATTTACAGGATTTAAAGGACCAAACTTGAGGGGAAAAGTCCCCTTAAGATGACCGTTGGAACTAATTGACCTGAACCTTAATGTGAGTTTTAAAGAACATAGCTTAAAACAGCAAACTTTCCTCATTTTCTCATCCATCCATTATTCCCTAATGGGGTCACTGGGGGACTGGAGCATATCCCAGTGTTCAATGGACGAGAGGCGGGGTCACCCTGGACGGTCCCCAGTCCATCATAGGGCCACACAGAGACACACAAGGACCAATAACCACACACACTCAATCCTGAGGGACATTTGAAATGTCCAATCAAGCTAACATGCAGGTTTTTGCATGGTTGGAGGAAGCCGGAGAACCCACAGAGAACCCACAGACACAGGGAGAACATGCAGACTCCACACAGAAAGGTCCTGGTTCCCCCCAGGATTTGAACCCAGGACCTTCTGGCTGTGAAGCAATGGTGCTGACCACATTTTTCCCTCACAAAACTTTTTGGGATTTTCTAAGAAACTAAATGTTTGGGTCTAAAAAAAACTAAAGATGGCGTTTGGTGTAGCCAGAGTAGAATTAGTTCAATATAGGTGGATCAATTGGTTTTCCTTTTTGAGTCAGGCACTCGTTTTGGTGGCTTTACCCTTAAAGAGAGCAGCAATGACATTCAGTGTGTGCAAACCTGGATGGGAATTCAGGCCTGTTTCTTCATTTTTCCCAGATGAATCGGTGAAACCACCTCCTCAGATCCCGGTCCTAACATGCACGGCGGCACGGGCCTCAGCAGGAAGCCCTCCTCTCTACACATCAGTCAAAATTTCCACTCGGATTAATACCGAGGGGGTTCGCGCCGCTTTATTCCCGGGGAGAAAAATGCTGTTGTCAGTCGACCTAATTGCGCTCTCATGGTGCATGAGGGCCCGCTGAGTTATTGAGAGCCCTACCAGGGAAATCATGATCGACGAGCTGCAGGAGGGCCTGACATCGCACTTTGCTCGCCGGCTGCTCTGTCAGGGCAGAGGAGGCAGAGTGCCACACCGGAGACACCCAGTCCCTGCAGATGGAGATGAGGCCAGGCGGGGGTTGTTGTTTTTATGCCGCTTTAATTTGCTAACGCTTGTGTTGGAGACGATTTAATTGCACCTGACCGGCCTGATGAATGTTTTCTGGCCTCTTCTGCGGCACTGAAAAATGATAATAAGATCAAGCCTCGTAAATTCTCTGTTTTTATCAGTTCAGGACTGCGGATGCTTTTAGGATCGCCTGTCTGGATGGTCAGTGAATGTTGTCACCATGCTGGAGATATCCCTGACCTCAAGTCCCCTGCTCCTTCAGAAGAGTTTAACATCAGGCAGAAAACAAACACTTAAACACCTGCTGGATTCAAAAGACAAAATAGTGTGTGAAAAACTGAGTCCTTTTAAATAGTTAGCAGCAGACCAAAGCTCGGATGAATTGACTATCGGCTCTCTAACACAACGCCAAGGAGGAAAGACACCAGGAATTATCTCAGAAAAACAGCTTAAAGGTCAAAGGTCAGGACAGAGCAGGTATGTTTGTCTGTTTGGGCGTCAGGAGGGAGAACAAACACGGCTGAGCAACTCAGGTTTAAACCTCTGGAACAAAGAGCTGAGCGAAGTGCAGATGTTTGGTCAGATTCACAGAAACCGAACAGCTCAGAGCAGCTGTCAGCACGGCGGGGGCGGGATGATGATCTGGGCTCTTTTCTGTCGGTCTAAACAGGCTGAAAGTGTAAAGTCGGACCCAGACAGCTGCAGCTCAGACCGACTCCAGCCAGCTGTGCTTCCTTATCTGCTCCACCAGGTAAAAAAACAAAAAAACAAGGGACTGATCTGTTCTTCTTGGAGGGTTTTGGGACAACCCATTAGAAGCTCATGTTTCAGCTGTTAGAATTACGGAAACTTGGTTTCTCATTGGTTCAGCAGCGATAAAGCCAACAGCTCCATCAGTGAAAAGGAGCCTGATGATCAGTGCGTTGCCCAAAGTTAGAGGAACTAATGGCTGTTAGTCCACCTTATAATCCACCAGGAACTCTTCTGGACACAGATGTGAGGCCGTCTGTCCTACAGCTGAAGCTGGAACTGGCTCTCCAACAAGACTAAGATCCCAATGCAGCAGCAGATCTGCAGCAGAAAGTTTGAAAGGGAACAGAATCAGAAGTGAGACTCATAAACCACCAGAAACCTGTGCTGCTGGAGGCCTCTGGATCATGGAGGGAGCTAGTTTCTGACTCATTGATTTTCGCTCCATTAATAATGAGACCTGTGAAGCTTCTTTCTGCTTGGTTTGAGGTAAAGACAAAGGTGAGCTTGTCATGTGTGTGATGGGGAATTCAGGGGCGTCTTAAGTGGAGTATTTGTGTCTGTGGTCACAGTAAGAAAAACAGTGTGTGTGTCTCCTCGTATCTTTTCGCGTGCAGGTACAGTATGTGTGCATTTCTTCACGCTTGCGGTCAGCGGCACGCCGACCGCACTACAAGTGCTTTCAGGGTTCAAGAGTCAAGCTTCAAGCGTTTGAATAATTCACTGATCTCATGCAGGATTCAGATCCGACCGCTTGCCAGAGAAAAGCTGAGATGCTGCTGCTGCTGGATATGTGCCGTGTTCAGCAACAGTTCTCAGTGCCGAGCGTGGATGCAGCCACTCCACCGCCTTCTAGTCTGTGAGTGAGAGGAGGGGCCAGAAAAAAACAGCATACGAAAACCAAAGAGGCTGAGTGATGACACGATCGGTTGACTTCCTCATTCTGGTGCTTTAGGTGGTTGGGTCGAATCCCAAACTCCAGCCACCCGTCCAGCGTTTCCAATTACAAAATCCGCTTCTCTCCCGTGTGTTTTTGCTCTTTAGTGGGATTTCGTGGTGGTTATTAGTACACAGTTAATTTGAGCCCCACACTGGAAGCGTTTAATATTTATAACCCTTCGTCTTGCTTTGTGCTGACCGGGCTGAACAGATTAGCAGAACACTGACCTGACTCCCTGACACGGCTCTCTAACAGGAGTCAGATCATAGAGCCATATGCTTCCAGGTGAAAAGATCATGAAATTTTAATGCAGCAAACCCAGAGGAGAGCTGTAATCCCACCAGGAAGATAACACATTACACAAAGCTTTAAAAAACACACGCAAGCGCGCGGAGGAATGCCTTCAAACGCAGCCAGGTTTGGAGAAAATGATGCATTCACATGCACCAGATACAGTTAATTCCAATGATTTATGCAGAAAAACTCCAAATACACACACGCAGACACACTGAGGCACTCACACACCTGCATGCATCTTTCCTAGCAGGTAATTCCCAGAGTGTCCGAACCGAAACACTGGATGACCTCTAATTTAAAAATCCAACGCATCATGTTAGACAGCGTGAATAATGCATGAGGCCAGTCTGCTTGTATTATTGCCAGGAGGAAGGAGCAATTACATTTCCCTCAGGTGCTCGAGTGTGGAGGAAGGAGGCAGGAGGAGGAAAAGAAACAAAAGGAGAGCAGTGAACAATGAGAGGAGGAAGAGTTTGGGGAGCAGAGATGCTGTTTCCTGCTCCTGCAGCTCGATATGAAACTAAACTAAAGCCCGATCCAAGAATTATGTGGCCCTTTAAAAAGTATATGTTCAAAAATCAAAAATAACTTAATTAAATCCATTAATGCATATGTATTGGTTTTGACAATTAGTTTGATATTTCTGACACCCATTGCATCATCACATAGGCTTAGATTGAATGTTTGCCTTTTTTTCTTTAAGATATTTTGTAAAAAAGTACAGAAAATATCGATTAATCAAAAAAATCCAATTTAGGAATCAGAGACCCGGAAAAGGACCATAGAGAATAGGTCAAAATGATTGTGGTGTAGTCTTCTGCCTGCTGTTATCAGGTATATCTGACTGTGTAAAACAGGGTTTTGAGCAGTTTTTACCATTAAATGATGCAAAATGTCTCAGATGCAAAATGTTTCAGAAACCATGCACATCAAATATGCTACTTCTGGCATTATTGTGTTGACTTAAACATACAATAACTAGTAAGAGCTTACTTCCTTTTCCACCCACCTCGAAAATTCAGTTTTATTCAAATTTCACCAAATATAGAGAACATCTTCTCTACGTACTTTAAAGAAGTTGACTGATGGCAATAATTCATGTTATTATATTGCTATTTGACCACCGGAGGCCAGTTAACATATTATGGTTGACGTAAACTGTTTTATTTCAAAAGCTAAAGGAAAAATGATATTTCTTCCTTATAGTCTGTGTCTGGACAGGGCCACCATTTTGAAAGTGTCCATATTGAATAAAGGGTAACTTTTCTCTTAAACTATGAAGGTGGTCATGTGGGATATCAAAGAAGAGCTAAATCTCATCAGAAATCAACTGCAGCAATCAGATTTGTAAAATCTATTTAGGTTCAGAGTTATCAACACATAAAGCGACAGCAGAAACTCGAACTGTTGGCTGTGCTGCAGCTTTTAAAGAGCTGTCCATGGTGCTGAAAACCTTCTTCTTAGCTTTGGAGAACAGCGTCCTGCAACTTTTGTCTCAGCCTGTAGAATAAAAATGGCAGAGGATGGAAATTTGTCAGACATACCATCATATAAAGATCTAACAAGCTTTAAAATGCAGTTTAAAAAACACCATATATCTTTCTTGGGTAATTGTCATGTCATTTTGTTCTGGGAAAGGGTGACAGGTAACAGAACAAACAACATTATTCATAAATAACTGAAGACATGATGAATGAATGGTTGAATGGTTAGGTACTATGCAGTGTACAAAACGTTCACTGTGTGCAAACAAAGAATGGTGTTAAAAAAACTTTGAACATACATTTGATGCTCCATAGAGTAACCCAAAATATCAGAAGGGGCAAAAAGTACAAGATTAATTTAAAATTCTTCTGCTTCTGTATTCTATCAAAATAATTTCAGACATCACAGACTCATTTAATCTTACTACATTTTTACTATATTTTCAACAGATTTGAACCATCTATTCAAAAGCTCTTTTTGATAGAAATCGAGTGAGATGCTGATAATAAAAGTACACAAGAGCCACACAAACGGTTTATCTCATTACACCAGGCTGAATAAACGTGAATTTCTGCATCAGAAATAACTAAACAAACGGGCTCATCCACTTTCTTTGGACAAGGCCCAGTTCTCTTCCTTGAGGCTGATCCAAAATAGCACAACGAGGAGTTACATCACATCCTGTGGACTCTGAAGTCTCAGTCGGGCCAAAACGAGCCGCTCTGCGCGGCCATCAGGGGGCAAAGATCAGCGGCGAGGGAGGCACGAAGAGGCAGTGTGACCCGTCAGGGAGGCAGCCTTTCTGCTTGCGCAGCTCTGTTTGCTCTAGTTTCACATTCTCCAGCGAGAAGGTCAAGATTTGTAGGCAAGCCTTTGCACAAATGGTTTATTATGTGACCCCCAGAGTCTGCGTGTGTTTGACTGGATCCTTTTTTCTCTTTGTATGTAAGAGGTTTTCCCATGCATGGCCGCAAAAAACTGAAATAAGCCTCCTCCCAAATATGACTTCATGGGTCGTTTGCAGGGATTGGGAGGTTATGAGGTGTTAAATTTATTGTGAAGTGGGGTGGTATTCTCCACAAAGGAAACAGTTGTGTTGTTTGAACTGTAATGTCTTAACTTAACCCTTTAATGTGCATCGATTGGTTTTGATATTAGTAGTAGATTTCTGAGGCCTATTGCATCATCACATAGTAAAAATTAGCTACAAAACACTGTTAGATAGAGTATTTATTTTCATTTCTTGGCATTCTTTAGTAGAAATGTGCAGAAAATATAAATGAATTAAGAAACATTTGGATTCAGGAATCAGACCCAGAAAAATATACTTAAAAAGCTTGTTTTCACCATCAGGATCAACTTAAGTCCCCCCGAAACTGATCCCATTCATGGTTTTTCTAAACCATCTTATTCCTAGTCCCAGTCTGTCAGCAAGTGGGCATCTCACGCTTGTTATTTTAATTTTAGAGCAGCAGAATTGTTGTATTAGCTAATCAGCAGCAATCCTGAGCCGCGATGTGTTTCAGGACCACTGTTTTTAAGTTAATAAAGTAGTTGAGAATAGCAACTGTTTTATCACAGTATCAGATCTGCTACAAAATTATAGTTTAGTTTGTGGAGTTTTAGCAGGAAAAAGTTCCCCTTTTAAGGCCTCTCAGCTTCAGTCTTCCATCAGAGCGCTTCTTGTTGTTTTCCAGCTTGCGGAAACATGACAGATGGCGGGAAGGCCAAAGCTTCAGAGAGCATAAAGTCTGTTCAAATACAGCCGGTAATCTAATCAGAAGGCATTTTCCTATCCACTCGGCTGTTGTGAACTGCTTCCGACGGCAAAAGAGGGACAAAGGTTGGTATTTTTTAACTTAACGGCCATGTTTGGGTCTCTGTCCTGCAGGTTAGATGTTTCTCGGCTTCAGCACAGCCGACTCACTGTGGAGAAATGGACTTTTAAAGAGGTCTTTTCTATCTAAATCAGGCGTGTGGAGGCAGGGAAACATCTAGAACCTGCAGGACGGCGGCCCAGAAACTGAAAGCAAGCAACTCCAGCGGAACCTGTCGTTTGTTTAAGGGTGCAGATCATTTCATGGCTGTGGAGTAGAAATCAGGCTCGTTTTCCGGGCTGTTTGAGCAGCTGCTGAAAGGGGCCTTCTGCTCCCTGGGTGACGTGCTCACATCGATCCTCGGTCACTTTAGCTGGTGCCGAACAAACGCTGATGTCAGACACACCCGACATCGATCAGAATATGCACAGCTGCTGACCTCAGGCTTAACATGAATGATGAATCCACACGTTTCAGGCACTTTTTCTGTCTATTGCACCGAGAAAGGCGTTTGTTTCGTCCTGATACTTTTGAACCTGAACTCTTAAAGCTGCCAAAGCTTGTCAAAGCATCTAATTCAAGAAGAAGACAGTATTTGCTTTAAAGACACACAACGAGATCTTTGTTGCACTTTGTTCTCATCATGTTTAATGGTTTCCTACAGACTTGTTTCAGGAAAGAGGACACATCTCTTTGCTTTTTCCTTTTATTCTCTTATTTTTACACATATACAGTATACGGGGTGAATAGAAAGTTAAATCTACTTTTAGGAGGTCATTTTTTCTTCTACTGTCAATGAAAAAAGCTACAATGGACTATTTCTTAACTTGATTATTATTGTACATCTTTTCAGAGTAAGATTTGGCACAAATGGCAGCTAAAAGCACAGTTCATTGTTGATGAAATCTAGTAATTATCAGGACAAAACATGTTGCTGAGTGATTAAATTCTGCTGGGACATCAATACGGCCTAAGTGGCATCAGATGGAGGAACATCAGTTGCTGACTCTTTTTGGCTTTTTCTCCAGGATTGACAAATTTGGACATTCTTTGTTTGGTCACAAACGTGCGCTACGTGCTACATGCTAAATGGTATATATACCATATACTAGTTATTTAATGAATAATGAAGAATAAACCCTGATGATGGCATCAGTTTATTCTGCTCCCACATCTTTGCTAATAAATATCTTCTTTTTTTTCAATCTCAGTGCTGTTTTTATTCTTGGTGTGTCAAACATTGGTGAATTTTACTACATTTCAGCAGTCTTTTTGGGACTTTGCACGTGTGAAAAACCGAGTTTCCGAAGACAGAGCTGTGTTCCTCGGTTCTTCATCCTCCCTCCGCCTCTCCTCTGCTCCGTATTGTATTGTCCAGCTGTATTCCCGAGGGGCACAGTGAACAGATGCATCCGGCGTGGAGGGAGAGCGGGAGATGAGCAAGCAGAGCCTCCCGCAAATCTGACTGTCAAATCCCAGGAAGAAAAAAAAAAAGGAGCAAATAAGGGAAACATAAGCACAAATGCATCACTGTGCACATCATGAGTCACTGGGACTGTTGTGCCTTCTTCCTCCTCTTTCTGCTTCGCCAGACATTTTATATCCTCCAATGTTTAGCTTCATATGTTTATTCTAAGCCATTTTTCTTCAGGACATGGAGCGCACACTCCCACTAATTCAACAGTGTAGATAGTATTTTGTTTAGTTTAATGTTCGGATATTAATATTAATCTGACTGCGGGCCCTGCTTCGTAATGTATGGAAATGAGAACGGTGTTAAATAATATATAACACTCTCACACACAGTTGAATCTTTTTCTTTATCATTTAAAGGACATTATTTTGATTAACATTTATTTCCTGCAGACTTACAGAGACACGCGTGTGCACAGAACAGGAGAGCTGCAGGCGTTCAGGACGTTTATTCAGGTCCAATTTAGAATACATCGAACATAAACACAGTGATAAATCAGATTCTCTGAGAAAAATATGATTATATTTCATATTCATGTATGTTCAAATCTTTACAATGTTCATTTCATAAGTAAAATCCCCACAAAATATGGAACAAGCTGTAAAATATTGATATTTAAACTATTTAACTAATTTTGAATTTGATGTGAACAACACTTAGGAGACCAGCTGCACATTTGATCAAGTTTGGTGAATTCTTGCAGATAAAACTGTGAAAAAAATGAAATTAAGAAATTGCTAAACTGTCATTGCACTTTAGATTAAGTAAATTTTAATCAAAACACCTGGTTTTCGTTTCTCTTTGTTTGTTTTTTGGTAATGCAACACTGGTTTCAATCTGTGTTTTGAATGTTTATTCGTCTTATTAACTATTATCAATAAAGTTATTCTTAAAAAACTCTCCATTGAGATCCAAAACATGAAACATCGGAAGGTGCATGTCAGTTGCACTTTGGTCAAAACCACTTCCTTTGAATTCTTTTCTGGATTTGCAGCTGTAGGGGGACACATCCGGGCCACCGTAGTGTCTCCAATCTGGGATTCGAACCCCCTCACCTTCCGCGCGGATCTGCTCTCTGTGTCTCAGCTCCATCCAGGTTTCATCCCTGACATTTAACTCATTCTACGGGAACAATTTCTGGCATTTTACAGCCGTTTTTAGGAATCTAGTCCCGACTCCCTCAGTCTTACGCTTGGCGGGAGGGCGACGGGTAAATAACGGCCACGCAGCGGCTCCGGATCGTTTCACCCAAAAGAAAAAAAAAGCTGCTCTGAGTCACTCTGACACGGATGATGTCAGCCCGTGCACGCGTCTCCTCGCGTGTGGAAATGGGTGCGCACGCGTGTTTCTCTGGGCGCGCGTGCGTCTAATTATGGTGAGTGCCTCTGTGGCGCGTCTCAGCGTGATTGGTCCTCACCGGGTCTGTCATCGGCATCGATAGAAGCCTGACGATGATGGATTTCCCTGCATGGAGATGCCAAAGCAAGCGCACGCACGCGCTCGCTCGCTCACTTTTTACAAATGCACTACCTCCTGGTTTTATGTCACGGTTTTTTTTTCTCAGGCTCAAAACGGTGCGCTAAGCCTCTCATGGGCTAAAGATAGCTCTGCTGAATCGCCTCCGTGGGGTTTGGAGCCGGGTTTCAGTTGCTTGCCCCCCTTCCACATCTCCCCTTCGCTGAGGCCCAATCCGGTTCCTCTCCGTTGTGTTTCACAGGGTTTTCATTTGTTTTCCACCTGATTCAGCCGGTAACCCCGCAGGTCAGCGGTTCAAAGCGCGCAATTGTACACCGCCCCCCGACGTCCGAGAGACCTGGTTTGAACATTGAACGGGACACGAAAGATGGGCCTTCAGGTCCTGTACGCCTCCAGGACTTTAAGGCGTTCAAGAAAGATCATGTCTGATCCACAGACTTTTGGAAACCCTCCCCTCTGGCAGAAGGTTGAGGACCATCAGGACCAAAACCTCACGCCATAAAGACAGTTTTTATCCAACAGCAACTGGCCTCATCAACAAGACCAGTGACCCCCAACTATTCTTCTCTCCCCCCCCTCTACCTCACTAATTTACCCAATACTACGTTCAACATTTTCAATATTTTATTTTATTATTTATTATTATTATTATTATTTATTTTATTTTATTCTATATTTTTACATTTTTATTTCTGCATTGTATGTCGTTTCTTGTTTCTCATAGAAGTGTTGTGCACCAAACACCAAGTCAAATTCCTTGTAGGTGAAAAACCTACTTGGCAATAAACCTAATTCTGATTCTGATTCTGATTCTGATTAAAAACAGCCCGAAAGGGCAACCAGCGAGAGCCAACAGGGATCTGTACCAGACACATCTCGCTTTTAGCTTGATTCGCTGCATTTATGGTGGATAAATGTGCAGATTACAGCACGCCGGACGGGGCTCTCTGCTCAGAAACGCTGCCGTCCAGACTTAGAGGTGCCGGTGGCCATCGCCGGGGGTTTAACCCCCAGCCAACCGTCCTCCCTTTGTCACCGTGGATTGCGGCTCTCGGCGCTTAGGAGCTCGTCAGAACACCTGAACGCTGACGCGTTTCCGGAGCTGTGCTCTTATCCGGGGGTCAGAGGTCGGATTTTGTTAGAACAAATCACCTCCCGTTGAAGGAGGTCCTGTCTGTTGTCACTTTGTCTACTTTAAGCCGTATCATTTGGTTTCACGGCCTGTTTTATGGTTTTATCTTTTGAAAATTTTTTTGGGGAAAAATACAAATACAAAATACAAATTCTTGTTATAGCAGGGGATATTCAATTCAAATCAATTCAATTTTATTTATATAGCGCCACATCACAACAACAGTTGTCTCACAGCGCTTTCCAAACAGAGCAGGTCAGACCTACTCTGAAGTTAACTACAGAAACCCAACAATTCCCACCGTGAGCAAGCACTAGGCGACAGAGGCAAGGAAAAACTTCCTTTTAACAGGCAGAAACCTTGAGCAGAACCATGGCTCAGGGTGGGCGGCCATCTGCCTCAGCCATGGATTCTTTACAATGAAAGTACCACTGACTCCAACTCATTTGTGAAGCCATTTAAACGTCAAGAATTAGCCTGCACCAACCAAAATACTCTTTTTGGGGTCGCTACCAAAAAAACTACCAATAAACAACAACAACCTGACCAACGGGGGAACTTTGGTAGGATGAAGGAGGTAGCGTGTATACTGAAGCCACTACTTTGTCAGAAATCACAGCTGTTGTCCAGGACCGATGTCCGGCCGTCTCCTTTTTTGGACGAAACCGAAATAAAAGCGAGAAACAGTGAGTAAGGGCTGTTACGTAACTCCTGCTGTCTCCTCAGCTTAAGCAGAGGAAGGTCTTGACTAATAGCCATATGTTGCTCAGAGAGAGATCAAGCTTGTTTACAGAGGAATGCACTCAGTTATTTGGGAAGGGGGGGGGTTGGAGAAATGGCTTCCTGTTTTTTTTTTCTGGATTATTTATTCTGAAGTCGCAGACAGACGCGGTTGCGTGCTTTGCTAGGCAGAGCCGATGACGCTGATGACAGGCGACAGATGATGCAAACTCATTAAGTGTTGCGTTCAGGTGCCCCCGGGCCATGTGTTCAGCCCCCCGTGGCTTCCAGAAAAACACACCGAGCGAAGCTTTCCCCTATTTATTCTCATTTTTAACAAAACATCTCGTGGCCTTTACGCCATCCACTACCACTCGAAAAAACCCTGAGTCACCAGAGAAAAAGCAGCCTCTGCTCCACATGTTTGGGAATAAGAGGCTGATTGGTTTTGAAATATTCATATTAAAGATGACACAGAGATTCAAAGTCAAATGTTTTCCCTCTTATAATGGAAATACATGATACCATATCAGTAGCTTTTATGATAGCCAGTCATGAGAAATTGAGTATTTTTGTTGTTTTTTTCATTTTATTCCCACATTTTAGGTTTTCTTGAGCGGTGTTTTATCCAATAAATAAAACAGTCGGACAGCAAAGAACGATACCAGAAAGACATTACAGTGTATTTGACTCACCAAGTTTCCCAGCTGCCAAAAGAAGATTTAAACATGCACCAAATCATGAAAAATAAGTCTGAATGTGAAACATTAGCATTCTTTTAACATGTGGAGGTGTTTTCGTTGTCTGATGGACAAGAGTTTGTGCTTTTTAATTAGTTTTTGTTCATATTTGGCAGAATGGGATCGAGGAGGAGATCCAGGATCCTGAATCAGCGTTCAGGCTCCGGAGGCCCCTCGTTGTGGGGTGGTTCATTCAGGTGTAGGCGCTTCACTCAGAGGCTGCTTCAGCTCAAAGTTTGTTGGGTGGAAAACAGCAACTCGCTCTCAGCTCAAAGTTTGTTGGGTGGAGAATCACCCACAAAGAATCCCAGGATATCTTTGTTTCGTTTCCTACAGAAACAGCAGCTGGTTGTATTGTTTTGTTGTCTTTCTTTTCTTTCTTTCTCTCACTCTCCAAGGATCTTTCTCCTTTTCGGGTTTGTTTTTCTTTTCTCTTCTTTCTTCCCTGTCCTTCAGGTTCGGCATTATTGGATTTATGTAAAATTTTGCAACAAAAATAGAAAGTAAGATAGAAAGAAAGCAGCTTTGGATAATCAACGGGGGCTCTCCACCAATAAATCTTCCCTTTGGCAAAGCAAATGTGTTCAGCATAGCACGGTTCTCAGGTTTCAGTTCTGCTGCCATAGCGCTGAACAGGACAAGGTTAAAAAAAAAAGAATGGAGAGTGCTCATTCAGGAAAAGCTGCTTTTTCTCCTCACTGGAGTTAAAAACAGGACAGTTTGGCAGCTGAAGCTGTGACAGACATTACATTTGCCCGATGGGATCACAGAATTGAAAGAAAGAAAGAAAGAAATAAAAGGAAAAAAAAGAAAGAAAGAAAGAAAATTACTACTACTAATAATAAAATACGTTTTCTCTTCATCTGTTTTCACTATTTTTCTCTTTTCTCACTGTCTTTTCCAAAAAACTGTCAGATACATGATGAATTTTTGCCTAGTAATATATATATATAAAATATTTCTATGTATTGTTTTTCCTTATAGTGGTTAAAATGCAATTCATCATTAAAATCAAAAGGGGGAATTCTAATTGAAAAACTTAGATTTTATTGCATGCACAGTTTCATCATTTTTTTCCTTGTTTCCTTGACGACAGCCTTCGAGAACGTGTTTTTCATTGCATTGGATTTTCGACAGCTTTTCTGCTTTCTGTTCAGGGAGGTTTACAGAATGTAACATCAGATTTTCCGTCAGTGGAGGAACAACATGAAGTTTGCTTCAGATAGATTTATCCTCTTGGATCCTCAGATGGACAAAGACTCTTAATTAAAAGGACAAACTCCACAACAAGAACTAATCTATTCAGCACGCAGCATTGACTTTGGGATTTTTTATGTTTTAGTGAGTTATATCTTTCAGTTTTGGTTGGATAATAATTTCTCTTAGCTTGTCACAACTGGCCTCATTCTTGATTCTCTCAAACTGTGAGTTTTAGGACTATTTGTTACTTTTTGGTCTCTTTATTTCGGGTTAAGCTTGTCTCACCGGTCCCCGTAAACACGCTGTGGGAGGAAATTAAGTCTCATTTTACAGATGTTAATGCATATTTATCAAATGAATCATGCTGACGAGGACGTTTTCAGCCTTCAGATGTGGGTGACCTCACCCACCTTCAAGCTCATTCAGTGTCAAAAAGATTCATTAATGCCCGTTTCTATTTTCCAACAGTGAAAAAGGAAGCCTGATAAAGGCTGCATGAAACATTAGACCTGACATCTGATCTGGCCAGAGTTCAGTGACCCCCGGCCGGCAGTTGGCTGCTCATTAAGGCAGAAACGTGACCGGGAAAATACGCCAAACTCCACCGGAAAGAGCCACGGAGGTTGCGTCACAGGGGATCATTTTCCACGAAGCGCCTCTCACAGCACAGGCCCGACTCACCCGGGTAGTTTATGAATTTTGGATGTGCGGCGATGGTCCCAGTGCGACCCCGGTGAGAGGTTCAGGCAGCGGAACGCAGCCGAGCATGAAGCCAAAGCCACCACACAGCAGCCCGTCCACGGCTCAGAAACACACCGCCGGCTGGTTCGCAGCAGATAAAACCGCCTGTAGAAGATTTGCGAGGCAAAAAGCGGGGATGTGTGGAGTTTCGGGAGATTTTCTGAAAACGGGGCGTTTCACTTACAGCCCAGTCAGACACGGCAGGCTGCAGGACCTTCCCTCCAGCTCCAGATTCACCGTTCGGGGCTTCTTTACAGAAAGGAGTCAAACGGCTTCTGACGAGGACTCGGAGAGGAATCCAATAATCAAACTCAGCTTATTACAGCAGATACAAAGCCGAGGCCAAGGTCCAAACACTAGATTACAGGAGCAGAGGTTGTAACACCCAGAGCCTGAGCGGGGAACTGAACTCTAAACGTTCTCTCTGTCATCAGAAAACTCATCAGCCAAAGGAGAAAAACTTCCTTAAAATGTGAAAATGGGTGTTTGGCTAGAGGTGAAACTCATTCATCGCACGTTGTTACCAGACACTGTGCAGCAGGCCAGCTTTTAGCTGGACTTTTCAATCCTTCAAAGTGTCTTTACTTCTCAAAGTCAGATGCCTGATTCCTTCCAGAGGCTAAACTAAACTAAATTAAACAGCTTCTGGTCTGTACTGAGCCGTTGTATGAAAACTCCTGACAAAAACCAGCCGCTAAGGCCTCTTTTACGGCTGGAAAGGACAATAGCTTCACCGGTTCTGAAGCTGACGCCTCGTTTGAAGCGTCCATCCACCCATCCATTTTCGGAACCGCTTATTCCCTACTGGGGTCGTTGGGGGACTTGATCCTAACCCAGTGGTCAATGGGCGACTACTGGACGATCCACAAGTCCATCCCGGGGCCACACATAGACACACAAGCACGAACGGAATGTCCAATAAAGCTAACATGCAGGTTTTTGGACGGTGGGAGGAAGCCGGAGAACCCGGAAAGAACCCACGCAGACACAGGGAGAACATGCAGACTCCACACAGAAAGGTCCTGGTTCCCCCGTGGGACTAGAACCCAGGACCTCCTGGCTGTGACAGGATGGTGCTAACCACCACACCGCCATTTTGCCCCGATTGAAGTGTATATCTGTTTATTCGAGGACTTTGTCCCACCATCAGACCCAGAGTGGAGATCCCAGAGCATCTCCCATCTCCCTGTGCGCGGTTCTGGCTTCGCTTTCAGAGGCCATAAAGCGCGGTAAATCAAAAACAAAATGAGGTCTCAGATTTAAATTCATGTCTACCACATAAAAAATAAAATAAATAATAATAAAGGCCTGGTGTGCTCCTCCCTGAGAGACAGCAGTCTGAATCAAAGTGACATCTGAGCTGATTACACAAAAACACCTCACATGCACAAAAAGATTAATCCAAGACGATAATGACTCGCAAATGACTCAAACATCTGAACTGAGCATGGAACGAATATGGATGGTTTGTTTCTCTGCTTGTTCTGATGGCAAAACACAGTCTTTTTCTTCCAAATACCACAGCAGTGGTGTCTTCAAAAATCAGTTTTGTATTCCACAACCAACTGCAGCCGAGTTGCTGTTTCTGTATTCCAGACCGGTGCCCGAGTGGGTTTCACAAAGCATAAAAGACACCCAGACAAACAAATCATTCCGAGGATTCATCGCATGCACTAAATGAGGAACACGGCAGCAACAAAGTAGGGAAGGAAGATATTTGATCATCGCTGTGGAGGAAACAGGGATAGAAAATCTAATATGTGTCCCCTGAAGACAAAACTCCAATCTATTAGCAGACGAGCCATCAATTTAATGCTGGATAAAACAGATGAAAAGTACAACCATGCAAAATTCATATGGAAATCCAATGAAAAATGTAGAAAAATTGCAACAGGACACACAAAAACTGACCAAAGAGGACCCTCCATCTCACTGCCCAAACAAACTTGTTTTGGAAGGGGGATTATGGGAACCACTGGAGTTCAATGGCATGGTTTTTTCATTATTAATGGCCTTCATTCACTTTGATATTGCATGAGAAGGTTTAGGCAGACACTGTTATATAGAATAAACTAAATTGCGAAAAACCCAAATTTTATGTCAAATCTGGCATTCCAGCTCCAATTTGCCTTCATTCCGGTTTCTGCAAAGATGAATAAATGTTGCACAATTTTTATTGGTGCTGACTAATCACAATTGCATCGGCATAATGAAAATCAGACTAAGACGTTTCATATCAGTCTTCTGCTCCTCAACTACTCAAACCCGAAAATCAGCTTCGTTTTTATAGCCTTAAATCGTCGTTTCAGCGTCTCACAGTTAAGCCTCACTGTTGCTTAAACTAAGCAGGTGAAAATAAGAGCAACATGCAAATCTGCATGAAAATCAGGCTTTAAACGACCATTTGCAGAGCAAACACTTTAAGTTTTCATTGATTTCTTTAATTACTTTGTGGGATAATGAGCAGCTCATTTGCATTTCACCCAAAGTTGTCTTAAACCCATTTTATTGCAAACTGTGGGAAATAGAGGCAGCAGGAACAGCAGAAACACTGTAGAGTGATGCTACATGGTGTGATTAAAATGGCAGTTAGGGGTTTTTTTTCAACCTGTTTTACAATTTTCAGCTAAACTGGTGAAGAAGTCCAACGTCCCTTCTGTTTGTTTGGTTTCCACCTTGTTTGCTCTCCAAACTCCCAAAGAAGCAGGAGCGTGCATAAATCTTTTCACTGGGTTCGTAAATCTCATTTATCCCGAAGCTATATGCGCATACAGAATCCACAAACTGATGCGGGCTCTCCCTTACTTTACTTTGCATAACAATCATATTAAAGAGGCACAGTGATGGAAGAATGAGTTAAAATAAGCACAAAGGCACTAAAGATAAAACCAAAACCCTCAAGAGAGATGGAGTAAAAGTTCAGTCTGAGCATCTATTGAAAAACGAAACAAAAGGAAAACTATGTAAATAAAAGCAAAAACATATTTTTTATGATTCCAGTGATGATAGTGTCACGATCCTGCAGGGCTGTGGGGTGTGAGTGGGTTTTTGTGAATCTTTTTAATTTACCTTCACATGGATTGCATGTTCTCCCAGTTTATGGCTGGAAAAATGGGAATTAAGCAGATATCGGAAGTAACAAATCCTTCCAGTAGGAGGGTTCGAATCCCATTTTGTGACAAGATTTCAACTTCCTCCAACTAAAACATGCAGGTCATTTAAATCTAACTGACCGAGAAATAGGCTACATGACAAAGATATTACCAACAAATGTTTGCGTGAAATTGTCCTGACAATTCCTTGTTAAAAAATTTAAACATGTGCTTAGTATTAAAAAAAACAAGGGAAAATAGCTTTCAGTAAAATGAGGATGTCCTGCAGGAATTAGTCAGAAAAAACTATGAAAAATGGCCAACTGAAAATGAAAAACTTGTTGCTTCTTGTCCATAAATAAAGGGGTAGATCCCTCCAATTGTGGCATAGCACATAAATACATGCAATGGATCTATTTACTCTGAACAAGAAGCACATTTACATCAATATAAATGTTGCTTAAGCATTCCTTCACATCGTACTTCAACTCCTCCTTTTTAATTATTCCAGATTTGATGAGAGGAATCTACTGAGTAATGGCTCATTCGTGGATCTTCCTCATTAATGCACTTAATGAACTAAGTGTCTTTATATTCTATGCGGCTGTATATCATCTCAAACTTCATGGGGTTTTATTTTACCCATCGGTGCTTTATATCCTCGGAGATTTATGAAAGGAATCAATAAAAAGATGATGTGTTTTATGTGGATTCACCTCATCAATGTAAAAAAAGGGCCGTTTTCTTTTTATATATAAATGGAAAATGCTTCGTTTGGCTCCCTCCGCTTGAACATTTGAGAGCTTAAATCTTTGCCCCTCGCAGTGTATAAAGTCTAATATGGGATTGGATGCTGCGGAGTGTTAATATAACCTTGTACAGGGTGATAGTTGTCTGATGACTTGGCTGGGGTTGGTGGCGGCGCTCTGCATGGAGCCTGATGGGGATGAGCAGGAAGCATATATTAAGATGGTGTTTTTGGCTGCTGACCAGTTCCCTCCCCGCACACACACACACACACAGACACACACATTCGCGCCACAAAGCACTATAGGTGGCTCTTAATCATATTATCCTTGTGAAAGAGGTGAGCAGCATGATGTCTTAAGCACTCTTCAGTGAGGTGTGCTGTAATTATGCACTCAGCACCTCAGACCAAACACGCAAATGCACTTCTGGGCCGGGGGGGGGGGGAACACACCTTTACACTCACATTTCTGCAAACTAACAGTGTCATTTACGCTCTAAACTCACTGTTCTTTGTGGAGGATCAGTCAAAAGTTAGCAGGACACCCTTTTTTCTTTAAAAAAAAAAGGGTGAAATGACCTATCTGAACACCCCAGGATCTACGGGCGAGGGGGCGGCCATCTTGGAAGCCGCCATTTTGGATCAGGGGCGAGTTTGTCCAATGGGACGGTGGCCATGTAGCGTATCAGATAAGACAAGAGTTGTCTCAGAAATTGATTGCAGCATTCGGATTGGCTAAATCTCTTGTGGTTCAAAAGTTATCAGCTCATAAAGTCGAAGCAAGTGCTGAGAACACTGATGTGATACAAAGCTAGGAATCTGCATTATAACGAATGGATCCTGCGGCTTCAGCACTATATATATATATATGTATATATGCATATGTGTGTGTGTGTGTGTGTGTGTGTGTGTGTGTGTGTGTGTGTGTGTCTGTGTATAAAAAATTGAAATAACCTAAAGTGAAGAGCCCTTTTGTGGGGAAAATTGAATTTTTTCCCGCAGTTTTAAAGAAATTCCCTGAATCTTTATAAATTAAATCACCCATACAAACATTACAAACAATAAAACCACATCAATCCTTCCTCCTGCCGCAACCTGGAAGACGCCAGCGGGCAGCTTACGCTCTCGGACAACAACTGGAACTGGACGGTCCGTTTGCAGGCAGGGCTCAATAGTCTGTTCACGGCTCGGCCTATTCCCTGGTTCACCCCGTGGGATCAATACGTAATTTATCTGCAATGAAGCTGAGCTCTTCCCTAGGATGGGTGTTGGTGCGTTCTGTGTTTTACTGTGTGTTTGTGTCATGAGCAAACGGTGACCTGGTTAGAGGGGTGATGGTCAAATCTCAGATTTACTGGGAGCCCTCTTGGTATTTTAGCCGCAATAACTGTGTAAAACCTCATACCATGAATTTTTTCTCCTCTGTGGATAATTTGTTTTTTTGTGGATTTTGGATTCTTTCTGTGTAAGTTATTTCATTATCTGATTTTTCCTTGAGTTCCAGATGTTTTTATTCTTAGCCGATTGCATCTCTGCTTTCCATGTTATTGGGTTTTTTTGTTATATTTAGTTGGTTCTGTTTCTAATCCTCTCTCTTGACCCTTTTCTCCCTTCTCATCCATCATCCATCTCTGGTCTGTTCTCTTTATTAGTTTCTCTACTTTAGTGTTGCTCTTTTTTAAAATAAAACTGCCCACTGGATCCTCAGGCCTCACTGATTTTTTTCCTTTTTTCCGTCTCATTTCTGTCTTTTTTACCATCAAATACACACGTCTTCATGTTGGATTTGAACCTTTCTCTGTATATGAGAATTGAACAACGGACCAGTTGCACCCTCTCTGCTCCTGCCAGGCAGCCAGACTCTATCAAGCTGTTTGTTGTGACTGTATTACGGGAGGAACCCGCCTCGCCTCGGCATTCAGCCCGTGTGCCACAGCGACCCGCCGGCCCGCCTGTGATTGATCGCGGCATCGGAGAGGGATTACTATGCCATGATGCGGAGGCAAATTAATCATTCTGACACGGGGGGGCTGACATGTAATTTCTCCCCCTGCATGTTGGCGGGGGAAAGAAAAAAAACCTCAGGCAGGTGGAGCGCCCAAACATGAGCAATGCTTAGCTTTGTGCTCGTGTTTGAGTTATTCAGATTCGGCGGTGACTTTGTTGGGCTCTCAGTGACAAACAAAGTCACTAAAGTAATTCATTTATGCCCGGTGTGAGTCTGTGGCTAACGCCGTGGACGGTAAAGCGATTTCCTGCAAGCCGAGGTCCTGCAAACTGAAATATTCCCGCCTGCTATCGTTCAGCTTAGCAAGAGCCACATGCGGGACCAGTGGTGGGAAGTAACAAACTACAAGTACTTCGTTACTGTACTTAAGTACAATTTCCGTGTATCTGTACTTTACTTAAGTAGATTTAATAATGGATACTTTCTACTTTTACTCCACTACATTTAACAGTAAGTGTCTGTACTTTCTACTTCACTACATTTCTATACAGCGTTTCGTTACTCGTTACATCCAAGACGCATTTCGGTTTTTTGATTTGTTCGTTAGTTTGAAAGTATCCAATGGCGAGAGCAGAATCAGTCCGCTGAACCAATCCAAAGCGGGAAATAACCATTAGGCCCTCCCTCAAGAAGAGCAGCACAGTACGCAGGACCTGCATAAAATATCTAAATCTAAACTGTCACAGGGGGTAAACACAATAGAAACATGCTTTATCTGCAGCATTGCTCATTAAAATGGTACATTACTGATTTATTAGAAATAAATACGATAGGTACACTTAATGACATTATATAAGCCGTTAGGTATTATGGTTGGCAAGTACTTTTACTTTTAATACTTAAGTAGTTTTAAAAGCTTGTACTTTCTTACTTTTACTTAAGTAAAATAATAATGTGGTACTTTGACTTTTACTTGAGTAAATTTTTGTCTGTGTATTTGTACTTTTACTTAAGTACATTGTATGAGTAAACACCGAAACACTTTCATTTCTCAGTTAATTACGTATTTGTTGTGCTTCATAATGCTATAGTTAATCACAGGTCCTTTAAAACAATTGACAACTACTTTAGTAGCATTTATTTTCACTTTTGTATTTTCCCTCAGAATAAATAAAGCTTTCTGAATCCTTGAATTTTCAAACCGGAAAAAACATCCAGATGAGATCTGAATATAAATAAATCAGGGGTGATATGTGGAAACGTCCTCTGCTTTCAGCAGCCTGTCACAGGATTCCTGGTACAGACGACCGAGGCCAGAGGCCACATTTGGACAAATCAGAAGCCATTTTTCTTCCTGTCTGCTAAACGGGAGCTGGCTGGCACTTGTTGGTTTTTCTGCCTGAGCGCGGCGGGAAAAACATGCTTTCCAGTCGCCTGGAGCCTTCAGATTCCTCTCTGCTGGTATTAAGACGGCTGATCGTGTCGGACAGCCCAGCATAAAACAGAGAAGAAAAATGGTCAGAGACACTGACAGAAAAAGTTTCTGAGTGGTTTTGAAGACTACGGAGGTCATTTAGGACCATTAAAACTTGAAAATGAAGACACAAAATGCCGACGCGGCGCTCAGAGGGACGTCGGTGACAGCTCTCTGTGTTTGTGTGCTCTCAGAATCCATTCATTTCTCTCCAGAGTTTCTTAGCTGCTAAGATGTCTGGCTTTCCAGCAATTTGCCCCCGGCTGCTGGTGAGATCTCAGCCTTCCCTCCCAGATTAGATGACAATCCAGACTGTTTTTGGCCCTTTTGCCGGTAAATTTGCCTCTTTGAAAAACCGGCTAAGTCCTGAGCTTTCCTTAAATAAACACCACAGATTCACTCATCCTTCGCCTGCCCTCATCTCTGTCCAGTGAGACAGAAATGACCAACAGGCAGCTTTTCACCCACAAGTTGATCCAAAAATATCCCCACCGACATTTTAATGAAATAATTTGTTTAAAGATGAACAATCCAGCCGCTGAGTGCTCCGACAAGCCTCTCTGGAACCAACCGTCTGTATGATTGCTGCTATATAAACCCATTTTTTTTCCTCCAGGTTTCTAATGAGATCCCCAGAAGCGCAGATAAGAAATGCCTTTAATAGTCTTATTTTTATTTCATAAGTCTTTTCTGGCCTGTCAGTGGACTCAGATCTGCTATAAACCCTCCTCGTTCCACCTTATCCGTAACAAACCCTAAATTAAATGAAACGATCGGGGTTTACTGGCATTTTTTTTATGATGAGTTTTAAAAAAACACAAAGTGCGAGGTTTTTTTTTTTTACCCCCTCCCCTATCCCCCTCAAAGCTATTTTAGCCAGCCAAACAGGGAGCAAGTGAGAGACAGATGAATAAGAAACAGGAGAGGACAGTTCCGAAATGAGGAGAGGCTGAAATTTATGAGCCGTTGTGCCAGACAAATAGAAAGCTTGTTGTCTGGGAGCAGCATGGCTGACAGCCTGCCTGTGGATTCTCGGCTCTCTGCATTTTTCTACCCTTTAACAACACGTCACGCTGGTTTTCCAACTTTACCTTGCACTTTGAGTTGGTAATAAAGGCAGATAGTAACAGAAAGATATTCGATAAAGGAGGAGGGCTTGTTTTTCTCAGTTTTGGACTCAAACATCATGCATGTACTCGTCCTCCCCTCCACCTACCGGATGCAATCAGTGTAGGCTTTCTTCTGTACTGGTGATTACTGCAGAGTGACGTCTCCCTGCAGGCTGGTAGCCGCACAGCAGATCCACACGCATCTGAAAGCGACTGCAAAGGAGCACCAGTGCATAGAAAACTGACATCAGGGGCATTTTAACAAGCATTACATTTCTCAACATTGTTTGACATGAAGGTGTTGTCTTAAAGGGGCCTCTAAGTACCCTTATAAGAAATTATACTCATTTCAAAACACTTAATGGGTGATTTAAAGAATGGAACTCAAAATGATCAAAATCTGAAGCAAAAGCCCAGAAACAGGGACAATCTTATCAGAAATGGGCACAAAACTGAATGAAAATGTCCTGAAATGAGACCAAAATGACAAAAAACAAAACAAAAAAAAACACAAAACTAGAGACCGAATAAGTTGCTCATATAAATCTTAAAAAAGTAAGAAACCCTCTTATGGAGCATCACCGTTTTCCAAGAACAGATCAACTCTTATCTGCTCTCCAGTTAAAGTCCTCCAAGGAAAACAGTTAGTCCAAAATTCTGACATCCAGAGACACACAAACTACCGCTGAGGCTGCAGAAATAAAATCAGATGTGAAGACTTTACTATATTTATCTACTTTATTCTGATTCTAACTTAGTCTACTTACCTTTTTAAAATGAGTTTCAGTTATAAAACTGAACAAATTTTAAGGGTAACCACTCACTGAAATGGTTTGAACCAGACTGAAAATGCCAGGTGACCAAGCTGATAAAAGGACAGAAATAGGAATCAAATGACCCAATAGTATGAATCTCTGCTGTTAGACCCTCATGCTCAGATAGGAAATACACATACACCTGCACACAAAAAGAAAAATCTAGTCCATTAAAGATTGGATATCCAGCTAATTACAGCTGTGGGCGGATCTAATTTACTTAACAAACTTTCCCAGCTTTCCGAGGGCTCAGATCCATTAACATTTTGTTAATATTTCAAACCGAGCAGAATAAGCACTACTGTGTACCACCTGTCTTTCACACCAATACATTAAGCAAAATCATGTTCAAACCAGGATAAATGAGCTGTCATTAACTCCATATTTCTCATTTTAATGACTCAAAATACTAAAAGTGCGAAGTTTCATCCTGACTGGAAAAAAATGCTAAATAAGTTTAAATGGATCTAATGTTTTTTTCCCTTCAGGTGGACAAAAGTCCAGCTGCAAACGTCTTTTGCAAAAGCAAATTTGTGTCTCTTTTAGCATCAAGCCATTTCCCTCATTTGGTTCCAAAGCACTGGGGTCATTATTGCTTTGTCACTTCAGCTTATTGTTTCTGGGTGTTTGTCGAGATGGCTGCTGTTGATATATGCCTCAAAATATGCAAAACTCCCTGGAAATAAATAAAAAAATCCCCCTTATTAATATGTATGACTTAAATCTGCTCCATCTCTCGTCTGTTTTCTCATTTCTTCCCGTTTTTCTTTCCTGTTTCTCTTTTCATGTCGAACATTTTTCACGGCCTAAACAACATAAACTCTCACATCTGGTGATGTATGAACTTTGCTGAGAGGCGGCCGAGCCCCCAAAGTCATTTATAAATGCAAAGACTTCTTTCTTTTTCCTCTGAATCCAACTTTTCCTCAGTCAGGTCCATTAGCCCAACCTCACAGTATTATTCCTCTATTTAGATCTCAGTGAGCCGACACTGCCACATAAATTCAGCACATAATTCATGAAACCAGAAAAAAACATAAATGCTTGGAGAAGATGTTAAACTGGTCTTAAACTAAACTTAAAGATCCCCTCACGACTTTTCAATTAGTGATGACGAAGTCATAAAAGGATCAAGTCTTTCTGTCTGATTCGTGAAGGCTCATAAAAGTGTTTTAGCGTTCACTGGGAGGGACGAAAAGGAGTCTGAGGTGGTGATGGACAAACGTCAGGGGGAGTTTGATGCAATCATACTTCACTTTTGTCTTTTAGTGTCTTGGCTGTGATCGTCTAAAGACCCCGGCTTGTTGCAGGTCTGATTAACAAATCATTATGTGTTCAGGTGTTTGTGGACTGAAAAGTGGCCCATTTACACCATATTACAGTACAGTGAGAGTCCAACTAAAACCTAACATTTAAGATGCCGGTAAACATTAACTAGATTAGATTAAATGCTGCCTGAAAGTTTCGCAGGCGCTTTTATTCAAAGGGACTTACAATGCTGATACATTACAGCTAGCATCAGAGCTAAAATAGCATCCATCATGAGGTTAGATTACGAGTCATTCATCCATCAATCCCCTAATGGGGTAGACAGGGACTGGAGCCTAACCCAGTAGTCATTGGGCGAGAGGCGAGGTACACCCTGGATGGTCCCCAGTCCATCTTAGTGCCACACAGAGACACACAAGGACCAACAACCACACTCACACTCACTCTTAAGGGCAGTTTGGAATGTACAATCAACCTAGCATGCAGGTTTTTGGACGGTGGGAGGAGAGAACCCACCAGACTCAGGGAGAACATGCAGACTCCATCCAGAAAGGGATTTGAACCCAGAACCTTCTGGCTGTGAGACGATGGTGCTGACCACCACAGCACCGTGCCACAGATTATGAGTCATGTTCCTCTTACGTCCAGTGTGTCGTGTGCATAAAGACGCGGTTCAGAGCAGGTTTGTCTCAAGTCGCTGCTCTTAGGGGCCGCTGGCATGCAGGTTTTGGACGTTTCCCTGCTTCAACACACCTGATTCACGCTAACGTGCCTTCAGTGGGCGTTTGCAGGGCTCCTGAATCAGTCCATCACTCCAATCAGAACAAGGTGTTTCAAAGGAAGTTTTTCCTTGCCTGTGTCGCCTAGTGCTTGCTCATGGTGGGAATTGTTTAGTTTCTGTAATTAACTTCAGAGAAGGGTCTGACCTGCTCTGTTTGGAAAGCGCTGTGAGACAACTGTTGTTGTGATGTGGCGCTATATAAATAAAATTGAATTGAAATTGAAACCCAGTCCTGAGGTCTGTTTTTTGGACCATCTAAATGGTTTTCAATGTGACTATAAGCTGATAATGGATATTTTCCACCTAGTGGAGGGATGTTGAATAATCTTCTACATTCTTGAATTGCATTGAGCTGCAACCAAAGCCGGTTCAAATGAGCCTTTTCTCTTGTGTATTGCACCCTCTTCCACCAAAAAAACAACAAAAAAACATGCAATGTGGTTCATCCCAGTCAAAATGTTTCCACATCCCAGCTCACAAACCCCCCAAATGAACCATTTTTCAAGATAACAGCCTGCTTTAATGTTACCTAACAGTTCAAACAGGCTGCGATCTTTAACAATATTCACAACATTCACCTTCGGCCCGAAAAAACATTTTCTCCGCATGCCTGTTTGAAGCCCCCAGGTCTGCGCGGGCAATCAGGGTTCGAATCCTGGAGGAGCGGAAGCCTGAGAGCAGAGGCCTCAGGCTGGCTGCACATGAGGCTCCTGCTCAGGCGGGCAGGTTTCACAGTCGGCAGGAGGAGGAAGTGGACCATCTTATGTCACCTCTCCCCACAGAGCCGCCCCGTGCCACAAAGCATCGTCTGGCCTCTCCACCCGAGGACGCGCGGGCCTCTGCTCGGCTTCCAGTTCGCTCCGCCTCCAGCTGACCCCCCCCAACCCCGGCAGCAACTGAATGCCCACGACCGCGCCGTGTTCGCGGGCATGCTTTGGGAACAGCCGTTAAAGCTTTAGGTGAGGACCGCCTCTGGGCGCCCAGTGCATGCGTTATTGTGCTGTTTGACGAGAGAAAAGCGAGCCGCTTCTGCCATTCGCATCTAAAGGGAAACCTCCAAAGAGCACCTGTTACTGTATTTGGCCACATTCTCAAAATGTGTCACAGGCAGAATCATCACGAAGTCTTTAAGATAAAGAGGGGAGTTTTTGTCTCATAAAGACACGGGCGAATATCAATTTAAAGGCCTGCAGAAGAGCCTCCTGCCAGAGTCTGGATCAGCTCCTGCCTGCTTTCATTTGTGCTCCTCATCTGAAATAATCAACCTTTTCCTTTTCACCTCAGATCCAAATCACAGCTGCCCTGAACATCGGAGACCAAACGGCTTAAAAAGCTCAGCTAAGGTCCAGTTGGTGATGTCTTCAAACGAGCTGGGGGATTAAAACTATCCGCCCAATCCTGAACAGGCTTCTAAACCACCTCCCAGCCATTGAACACAATCTGCATTGATAAGAATAAGCTTGTTTGAATCAGTTGCAACAAATCCAAAAAAGCTCTTTGACTCTCTGTGTACTGTTCAGCTCAGTGAAGAATGAGGAGGACTTTTACAGCTTCTTAAATTCTGATTTTCGGGGATTTCCTTCCAGAAATCCAATGTTTGTTGACAAAGTTTGCTTCCCGTCTCGTCAGTGGGTTCCACTTGGGTCCATTACCATTAGCTTCCAGTCTGCCTTTCATTTCTGAGCGGCTGCCATGCGACGAAAGGCTCCACATTCCCCCTAATTACACACTCTGAGAGTGAAACAGACAGCTGCACTAAGCCCCATCAGTCACTGTGGATCTGTGTTGCTGCTGAGCATGCCGCTGTGCACCAACAGCTTGCTTCCTCTTTGCGCCATGCTGATTCATTTCTGGATCTTTAACCGGAATTATTCCACCCTCTGAAAAGCTGCCGCAGGGCCAGTTTAGGAAGCCGGCGTTTGTTGAAATGATCCATTTTTCCATCGATTTTCGTAACTGCTTATTCCCTAATGGGGTCGCGGCGGGACTGAAGCCTACCCCAGTAGTCAATGGGAGAGAGGCGGGGTCACCCTGGACGGTCCCCAGTCCATCACAGGGACACACAGAGACACACAAGGACCAACAACCACTCACACTCACTCATATGGGCAATTTGGAGTGTCCAATCAAGCTAACATGCAGGTTTTTGGACTGTGAGAGGACACCGGAGAACCAGGAGAGAACCCACCAGACACAGGGAGAACATGCACACTCCAAACAGAAATGTCCTGGTTCCCCCGGGGACTAGAACCCAGCACCTTCTGCTGTGAGGGATTCGAACCCATAACCTTTTGGCCGTGAGGCAATAGTGCTAACCACCACACCACCATGCTGCCCCAGCTCAAATCATGTTTCCATATTTTGTTTAGAGTTCATGATCATAGGTGGAGGAAAATGGATGTTATTGGGTGGGAAGCCATATTGGTCCATCATAGACCACACAATCAACTGCTCATTATTCAGTTTCCTGATAAAAGAATCAGTAATATTGATGAGCTGTTCTTATTAATTCTGCCCCCTCATTTATATATTTCAGTCAATCTGAAGGGATAAAAAAAGACAGAATATTTCCACATATTTAGACAAATGTGATGAAAACTAAATTTCTGTGGTTTGAACAAATGGTCAAACAGTGACTCGACAAAAATCAGCCAGATATTTGCATGTGTTTTCGTCATCAGTCTCTTGTCCTTCCTCTTTATTTGTATTCTCCTCATCTTCATCTTCTTTCCTCCTTTCCTGGTCTCCTGTTCCCTCCATTTCTGACCCTCCTTGTCGACAGCCTCTTTTGTTTCCGATTCATCCTCCCTTCCCTCTCTAACTCTCCATTCATCTCGACCTTTTTGTCTCTCTCCATTTCGCTCGCATCCCTCTCTTTCTTTTCCTTCTATTCCTCTCTCCCTCTCCTCAATGACAGAGCATCTGGCCTCAGCCAGGCATTTTTAATGGCTTCATCACGGGCCGCAGAATACTGCCAGAGCGAGAGCCGTGATTGGCTGTGCAGCCTGGATGCCCCCATTCCCCCAAAGCGGGGGCGGTCCGGTCCTGAAAAACGCCGTCCACGCCGCAGAGCCACCCCCCCCCCCCCAGGGGGTCGGACTCGGTCCTCTTATTGGAAGAAGTTATACGACCACGTGTCTGTTTTTTGGTTGTTTTTTTCGGTGCACATCCCGCATGATCACAGACACGCACAGCAGGTGGGTTCATCCATCTGAGAGGATTCACAGCTTCCTCGGTGGGCAGATATCGACAGTCTGAGCTTTTCTAATTGGGATTCCCGGCCACCGTCCTGCAGCAAAGTGCAGAAAGCTGTAGCTGTCGTTGCCACAAAGGCTCTGGATGAGATCCGGGCGGCTGTTTTTCTGGCGTCGGGGGGGGGGGGGGCAGCCAAAGCCGGGGACGTGAGCTGGTCACCACCTCCGATTACGCAACTGATCTCTGGCTCAGCTTGGCAGACGCATGTCGAACCGGACGCTGGTCACCGGCCATGAGGGGCCGCATGATGTCATCAGAGGGGGAGGATGCAGAATGGGTTATCCTCATAGCCCACTTTTACCATTGTGGGAGTCTATAGTTTTGTTTAGATTAAATTATTAACTTATAGCTAGATCTTTTGTCCAAGCGGGCGGCACGGTGGTGTGGTGGTTAGCACTGTCGCCTCCCAGCAAGAGGGTTCTGGGTTTGAATCCCGGGGGAACCAGGACCTTTCTGGGTGGAGTCTGCATGTTCTCCCTGTGTCTGTGTGGGTTCTCTCCGGGTTCTCCGGCTTCCTCCCACAGTCCAAAAACCTGCATGTTAGGTTGATTGGAGATTGGGGAAATTGCCCTTAGGAGTGAATGCGAGTGTGAGTGGTTGTTTGTCCTTGTGTGTCTCTGTGTGGCCCTGCGATGGACTGGCGGACTGTCCAGGGTGTACCCTGCCTCTCGCCCGTTGACCACTGGGATAGGCTCCAGTTCCCCCCGCGACCCCATCAGGGAATAGGCGGTATTGATAATGGATGGATGGATGGATTTAGTCCAAGCTTTCTTACTAAAATCATATCTGCTGATTTGCAAATGATCAAAGCCCATCGGAACAAGTGCAATTGTCCCAGTGCAGTTGTGTTAATTAAGTGGTTGTGGCTGCAGCATCGGCCCTTTTTGGGCAGAGACTCCACCAAACTGGGAAGGTCTGTCCCTATTTGCTGCATGTGCTGTGACTCCAGCCTTACCGCCCGTTTTCGAAACATGCCTCGATCCCATTCCTGTCGTCTTTGCACGACCAAACAGCGGCACGACCTCGAAAACCTCCACCTTCCGCGGGGATGTGGAACTGCCATATCCGCTCACGCCAAACACCCGGCCACATGACATTCCCGGCTCTGGAGCCTGAACACAACGCTGCACCGTGGACCAGGTGGTGGAACGGGCCAAATGCCAAATACAACACGTTTGAATGCCATGCCATTCAAAATCCGCATGATCGCTTCCCTCTATGTGGCTTTTGTGTTAGCGTTTATGCTAACAGTGGCTTTGGACGAAAGCATTTCCAAAACAAAAAAAGATTTGAAAGCCTGAGCTTAAAAAATCAAGAGGGCAACATTAGCTTAAGGCAACGTGGACCCAAGAAGAAGATTTTTCTTTGCTGATTAGATGGTTTCCGGAGGGTCAGCGGCACACATTTGTAAAGGGGTGTTTGTTTGTTCTCAGGGGAGGACTTTGGCTCAGATCTCGCTCATTCACATTAGTGTTGACTACACGGCTAAAAAAAAGTGCAACTCGGACAATTTTTAAAGTGCAACAATGCCTCTTCCTCTTTGTTACGATCATTTCTGTCAGATGTGTGCAGATAGGGAGCCCAAATACACACACAGCCGACGTCCACCTGAGCAAAGCTTTAATTAGCAGGGTAACTGAGAGCCCCTTTAAGCCTGGACACAACCTGGAAATGGGGGGGGGGGGGCTATGCGTCCTAAATCAATGGATAAATAAAGGCTTTATTTCAATCCCCAGCAAAAAAGACCTGTTTTTAACCTTTTAGGTCTGTTGATCTGATCTTTATTAAGCTGCATGTTTCTCCAGTGACCGGATAAAAGGTTTAAGAGTATTTCCTGGGATAGCCCACCAACCACATTTTGGGGGGGTCTTTTCAACAGATTTACAGCAACTCTGCCTCCATCTCACTCATTTCTGGTTCCGTTTCTGCCGGCTGCTAGATGGGGTTCAGACATCCAAACTCCTGCGTGGGGACAGTTTTGTTAAGACGTTCTCTTTCAGGATGTCGACAGCGCACAAAGCTCCATTTCTAAAATCAAACACTACAGAAATAAACGGATTCTTACAGGATTTGATGTAGAAATGGCTCAATGGAGTTGCAAGAAAGATGCAGCATTAGTGGGTTACAGATGATGTAACGGCTCATTTTTTGACATGCAGAAGGATTTGGAGGACGTTAAAAGAAGGCAGAGAATAGAAGAAAAAAAAGAAGATGAACAGCTTTAGAAATCTCCTTCAGCTCCCCAGAAACCTCTTTATGTCCTCAGATATGTCATCCTTCACAGCCGACTTGTTTTTTCTACTTTTTTCCTTTTTTAATATGTTCTTGTTTTGGATGAGAGCAATTCATCACAAGGGGAGGAGAACAATAAAAACCCAAAAGCTGACGGTGGAAGATGATTTATGCCTCCATCTTTTTGCTATTTGCATGTCTCGCGCTGTAATGGTCTCATAAAATAAAAGTTGGGGCTCGTAGAAAAACGAAAACTTGGGTTCATGGGATGCAAAAAAGCTTAATGTTAGCTCTGAATTAGCAGTGTTTGATCTGCCTGAGCTACCAAAGAGTGGCTTAAGTTACCACTGTGGAGAAGAGCTTAGCATGATCACAGTCTCCTGTTGTCATGTGGCCTGTGCAGTCCACGGACGGATTTAGCTCCCACATGCAAATGCACTTTTCCTTCCTTCTCATCAGGACTTCTACAGTAATCCTCATCAGTTTGAGGCCTCCTTCCAGGCTGCTTGTGTCTTTTATAGATGTGGCAGGATTTTTCTGAGGGAAAGCCTGAGAATGGAAGCGGGCGGTGTAGGTTTTTTATTTATTTAAATTATGTCGAAACTGATGCACGGTGTGACAAAAAGCCGTGTGAAGGTGTTAATACCTCATCAGTGGAAAGCGAAACATCATTTTCACAGCAGCAAACCAGATGTCTGTGCCTCTTCTTTGTGGTTAAAATCATTTTAAGACGTTTCTCCCGGCACTTTTTAACAGTCTGAATCAGGCCTCTGGTCAGTGTGCAGACAGACAGCTTCTTAAAAAGTGCAAAATTATGCTAAAAACCTGTGTCCTTCGGCTTCCTACGAAAAGTCAGGAATGACTTGTTCTTCCAGGTGTAATTTTTCAGACATTTTGTGAACTTTCAAGGATTATTTAAGCCTGCAGACTCAGTTAATATCCTTCCCTTATGCAGGACATGCTTCGGTACGATGTACAGTGTGAAATATCAGTGCCCATCTCCAGAGGGCCATTGTCCTTAATTAGAAGTGTGGTTATCTCCTTTGTTCTGCCCTTCATCATTAGCAGCTCCTCTCTTTTACAGGGACGCCGCGGGTCACTTTTGGTTCAGTTTGCTCAGCAAAGCGCTCGTTTGCTCCACCTGCAAAACCCTCGTTAGCTCTTCAAATCTCCGGGCTAAACTGCGTCCCGACGAAGATTTTCAGCCAGATGTACTTAAAGTTTCTCCACAACAAGTTACAAAGAGGTCACGAGCCTCCACCAGGCCCTCTTTTTCTGGTCATCGGTCATCCACGCATCACATTTGTTGGAGTCAGATTAAGGAAAACATGGAAGTGGAAGCCAGACTTACACAATAAATCTTCTAGTTAATATTTGGAATAAAAGAACGAGTCAGTAGACAAACATTTGCAGTGAAAATATCTGCAAAATAATTTGCGGAAATAGAAAAAAAGTAGAAGAAGTGATTTCAGAGAAGAAAGTGTGGATCAGGAGGCCTATGGCAGCTTCCTGTTATCAGGGAAATGTCTTTAATATGATAATTCATCTTTGAATTATCAGAAAACAAGAATCAATGCTCGCATTTGCAAAAAATAAAGGAGAAAAATATCAAATGGAGGTTTTAATTGCTTGTGGGATTCCGAGCTCCTATGTCTCTGGTGTATTCATTCAACCTTAATCCAAAACGAGTTTAGAACCAACCACCTCATGCAGAGAAGGACTAAAGCCTGACGGTCCCAACACTAACAAGGCGTCCCGACCTGTTCGAAAGTATCTGAGGCCGTCTTAGCTACTGTCAGATGAAGATCAAGCACCGAGCATTTGGTTTAAACAAGTAAATCAGGCTCATACAGTCAAAAACAGAAGTTTAGATCAGAAAACAGGCACACTTACCCAACTCGGGTCCTGTTTGGGACGCTCTCCTGCAGGTTTTAGGCATTTCTCTGCCTCCACACACCTGAATTCTGATTAAACGGGTGTGCTAAAGACATCGCTCGGTGCCACAGGGGCCTTCTAATGGCGTATTGATGTGAGTCTGGTGTGTTTATGCAGGCAAACATCTAAAACCTGCAGGATTTTAGTAGATGTAGAGTAGTAACTTAGCTATCCCACAGGAGCAGAACAGAGCCTCATGTTGGGGTCCAGTCCTCACCAATAACATCAAATCAGAATCAGAATCAGAATCAGAAATACTTTAATAATCCCAGAGGGAAATTATTTTTGTTACAGGCTCCATAAGCAAAACAAAGGCATATACATATATACATGTCTATACATATATATATACAAAATTCCTCATAAATATCCATTTCGGTCAGACAGTTATGCGGTGTCCGTTCACAGAAAATGTTCAGTTTCCATCAACACGGTGAGAAATTCAGTTCACCTGGAGGTCACAGTTTTAATCAAATCATGGAAGTAATACCGAAATGCACTTAGGGTGATGATCAGTGGTCCCTATTGACGCAGAGGGCTCATTCAGGCTGTACACATCAGTAACAAAAAGAGAAGTTCTGCCCTTCATCACTGGGCAGAAATGAACGTATGCAGAATAAATGGTCATGGTTTAAATGGTCACGTGTACATAATGGACATTTGCGTCCATCTGTAGTCCTGAAACGGAGACTGAAAGATGTAAAACGAATAAGGAAAGAGGTAGTTAACATATTACAAAGGGATAACAAATCAGATCAGATGACACAAGACTAAAATTATCTGCCCTGCATGGGGAAAAAAGCATTTTCTCATGTTGATTGGAACAGTTTAGCCTTTTAGAAAAGACTGACCGCTTTTCATCTGAACAAAAATGCAGTTTGTGCTGAATCACAGGAAAGAATACTGAAGGGAAAAAAAGGTTAAAAAGACCAATTCTGTATTCTTTTAGGCTTCACTCTGCCACTGTTTTAGTCCAGGAAGGGAGGAAAGCTGCTGCGAACTCACCACAAGGGAAATAACACTCGTCTGAATCACGGCTGGGGGGGGGCTTCTGGAGGAGGAAGAGGATGAATGATGAAGCAGAAGGTGGGAAAGCAGAGGGAGGCAAAGAGAAGGGAATAGGAGGGATGAAAGAGGGGAGAAACAGAGAGAAAAGGAGGAAGGAAATTGGATGTAAAGGAGAGAGAGAAGCAAAAAAATCACCAAGATACATCAGACTTAAGGCGACGAGTGAGAGGAGACATAATAAGGCAAAAAACAAGAAGAATTATTTAAAACTGAATGAGATGAGGGTTCGATTTGGGAATCGGTGAGAGCGAACCAAAACAAAGTCAGCCTGAGGACGTTTAGAGGTAAACTTTCTGTATATGTATGTATACATGTTAGCATAATTTAGCATTAAAAAACATGGAGAAAAGACCGGAAACTACCAAACTGAGAGCGCCAGAGGCCAGATGTGGAGTACATTCACTCAAAATATGAGGCCGAAGCCCTTTGCTTTGAAGGATTGTTTGTTTTCCTGCAGAAATCCTCAATCTGAGTTTAAAAAAAAAGGCAGCCGGACTTTATCTTCTTGGATCTTGAATCTGTTTCCGCTGTCATCCTGAAGCCTCCTTCAGCTCCACTTTAAAGCTGATTTGAGTTGAGTTTGGAAGGTGATGCCTGAGAGCCCCTTCGGGTTTGAAGACGGCTTCCTTTACTCCTCCTTCAAGCCGCCCCCCCCCCATGTTGAGGACCGAAGGCCCAGACCCAGCAGTGCCCCGCAGATAAGGGACTCCCGCTTTTGTCCAGTAGAGTCTCCGGGCCGACATGTGACTCGTGGTCATGCTGCCCAGCGTCTCACTGAGGGTGATTCAGCTGCTTTTTTTTCTACCCCCCCCCCCCCCCCCCC
>CAJRST010036666.1:22207942-22218376 GCA_907169785.1 Menidia menidia
CTGTTTTTGCATAACGTGGCCTCTGGTCATTACTCCACTCTCCTCTTTTATGGGATCTGGAGGAATACGAAGCGGCAGAAGCTGGAGGTTAGCTTAATGCACCGAGCGGCTGCCTTTCTGTGCACACACGTGAACCAGGCGTGTGCTTTTTGACCCCGGTCAGCCTCTGTTTTCACTCGGATCCTGCCCTCTTCTGCCGGACACGCAGCTCAATGCCTGATGGAAATGCTATCTCTCGTTTTTACAGATTGTTCATGTACACATTATTGTTATGTTCGCTTTGCTTTAATAGATATATGTTGTTTAATGCGTCCAGAAAGCCAAATATGAGGGGGTAAATGCAAACTTTTAAGTGTAAAACTGCAGATTTTATCCTGGCTAGCGTAATGATTTACTCAACTCAACTCAACTCGCTTTCAGTCAGCCAAAGCGCTGTACAGGTCATTTGAGCAGATCATAAAACACAATTATCACCACAACACAATACAAACTCAAAGATGAAAAATAAACAGTAAGAGCAAAAATAAATAAAAATAAGAAAAAGACAAAACCAAGTAAGAGAAGGGAAATTAAGACAACTAAGATAAAGTCGAAATCTCACTCAAAGGCCTTAGAGAAAAAGTGGGTCTTTAAAAGCGTTTTAAAAGAGCTGAGTTACAAACCAAAGGCACCGGAAGTTGTGGGGACAGCAAATTAATACAAATCCTCCTAAATGGTGCTGTTATAAGACACAACCGGGACAACTCTGCAGTGTAAAACTAGCACTAATAATCTGATCCAAAGGCCTCCGCTGTCATGCATGGTCTCCCTTCTGTGTTTAGCAGCTCGGTGCTAAACGCCTCGGACGGCCCTGACAGCTAATCTCATCACAGTGGTCGTCCCCTTTAAACGCACAGAAAAAGCGACTCTCATAAAGACATCAGAGGAAAAGTCGGCCTCTGTTCTGCTGAAAGGACCACTTCATTCACAAAGCCGCCCCCTCCCTCCCTCCCCCTCAGAGCTCTAATTAGGTTTTGTCTGGCCGCTCGGCGTTGGTTCCTCGCTCTGAAACACGATTTCCGAATCGGAGAAGCTGATGAGCAGCAAGGCTTGTTTGAGTCGCTCTGACATTTCCACCGGTGGAGAAAAAGAAAAGAAAAGAAAAGTTTCCACCGTGTGTGGGAGGAAGGAAGACGGGGGAGGACCGTACGAACTTTGCAAACAAAATCCTGCAAAAATTCACAGAAAATAAAACAGATTTGGAGCAAAAACCCTGAAGGAGAAGCACATCTGAAACGTGAGAAAAGAAGGGGGTGGAAACGCTGAGAGGGTTAGGGTTAGCGAGAGGCCGAGAAGGTGTCGAAACCAGAGAACCACAAACAAAAAGACAATTAAAAAGAAATATGGACTGATTACCAGAACCAGCTGCTCTGAAATGTTCTTAAAATTCTTCTTAAAAAGTCTGCAAACCATCCATCCTCGTAACCGCTTATTCCCTAATGGGGTTGCGGGGGGACTGGAGCCTATCCCAGTGGTCAATGGGGAGAGGCGGAGTCACCCTGGACGATCCACCAGTCCATCACAGGGCCACACAGAGACACACAAGGACCAACAACCACACACACTCACACTAAGGGCAGTTTGGAATGTCCAGTCAAGCTAACATGCAGGTTTTGGACTGTGGGAGGAAGCCGGAGAACCTGGAGGTAAGCACCACCGCATCACAGCCAGAAGGTCCTGGGTTCGAATCCCAATGGGGAACCAGGACCTTTCTGTGTGGCCCCTCTGCAAACCAGCAAAGTAAAATTAACCAAGGAGGAGTGGTGGCATAGTGGTTAGCATAGCTGCCTTCCAAGCAGTTAACCTGGGTTAGATTCCCGGCCAATGCAGCTCCTCTCTACCCTGTAAGTCGCTTTAGATAAAAGCGCCAAATGCAAGAATGTGAACAATCATTTGGTCTAAAATCTGGTTTTGGACAAAAATAAAGTTTTACTGATCTGGAGATCAGGTTTCCTGCTTAACCTGATGAGCTAATGCCTTTAAATCCTGACATTTAAATCAACAGAGGCCCCCGAAAGACAGATGAGTCCTATTTGCTGGTGCCTTGCGCCTCTCAGGGTGTGGTCATCCGGCTGGCCGGCTGCAGCTTTTTCTGCCCCTTCTGTTGCGAAATGTGCCAATAGGTCAGTTCTAACGTGAAAAATCAAGACATCTGTAGCGGCGACACAACAAAAACTGCTCCTGAGAGCCGGAGCGAAGGCAGCCTAGCCCCGCCGAGGCTCCGTTTTAATAAGATTATGTGTGACTTGGGGGTTTTGTTGTGTTCTAATCCCAGCTTGGGGGGGCCCGTCTGTGCAGAGTCTGCATGTGTGGATCCTCTTCAGCTTCCTCATCCTCATCTGTCCAGGGCGGAAACTGTAGGCCAACGTGCCTTCCAGTCAGTTTTACCGCTACATTTTGGTTTTATTTTTTGCTTTTAATCCATTTTCGAAACACACAAAATAAGCCACGCACAATCTGCCCGGGATGACTGGACGCAGCCAATGGACGCAGTTGGGCCGCTGCCCCGCAGGTTTGAGATGTTTCCCTGCTTTAACGCACCTGTTTCACACCTTCACCTAAAAATGCTCCTTTTATTTTAGTTTTCCTCCTACTTTGCCGGATTAACATGCTCAAAACTATCTATTGGACAGAAAATCCCGTTTCTCTTACCCAGAAATGTTTTTATTTGTATTTGACTCATATAAAATCACAAAAAAAGGCAAATAATTATTTTTTTTATAATATAATAATAACATAATTATTTTCTTTGTGTCTTTACTTCAACAAAAAAAAAAAAAAATTATTCTATTTCACAGGTATTTTTAAAAACTAAACTTGACCACAGACAGATGCAGTGGGTCCTAGAAATCCAAAACAAATATTCACTGAGTCTGGCCCACAACCCAGTGACGAGTCTTTGGAGCCTGTGAAGAACTCGATGCATTTTAGAGATCCTCTTGGTTAGAATCATCAGTGTGGAAGCAGAGAAACGTCTGAGGACGGCTGGTAGTTGAGATCCCTGAGCTTGGTTAGAATCATCTGTGTGGAAGCATAGAAACATCTGAGGAGGGCTGGTGGGTTGAGATCCCTGAGCTCTCGGGGTGGTCGCACACAAACTATAGTCTTTGTTTGATTGAATTCATTCAGGTAAATGTGCACCATGCCTGGGGCCTCGCTTTGGAGACTGGAGTGAGGGCCTTCATTGATGTTTCATGGTTTAATCCATAGTTTTCCTTGTGTCATCCTCCAGTCGCGGCCTCCAGGGATAACCCTCCCGCTCTGAAGACAAGACAGCTTTACATCATCCTAACGCGGTGACCTCTGATTTCCAGGCGTTTCATCCTGGATGAGGGGAACTCGCATTGAGAAACCTCTACAGTTTCCCCCTGTTGTTCAACTCTGTTCTGTTCTTTTCTGCTCTAAATTACAGGTGAAGGCCATGAAGGCTTTTGGAAAAGCTGTGAAACATCCCAGACATCCGGAGAAGGATCTTCAATATCTTTGTGGGATTTCCTCTTTGAAAAATGGCCCAAATTGATGTAATTTTAGATTAGATTTGATTATAGTAGAAAATTTACTGCAGCTGCTCCGGCACTAAATGATGGAAAAACAAAAAAGGAGACAGAAATGATGAGAAATAACATTTTCCAAGCGGCTTCTGTTTAAAATTGAATCCCCTGGACGTCACGAAGAGAGCCTGCATCATGCACAGTGCTCTGCATCCAGGTGACTTTCCCAGGAATAATTCTGAGCCGACAGTCTGATTTAAGACTCTGCTTGTGGAGCCACACTGCACCCATCAAGCCCGTGGGTCAGGCTAATCATTCAGAGACTCCTCAGACTCCAGAGGAGCAGGCAGAGGCCATTTCTGTCAGTGTATGTGAAGAAATACTCTTAATAATCCTTTGGGCATTCTTAAAGTGTTTAATGACTCATTTCATAACTTTCATTAAGACAAAAGGGCAAAAAAAGTCTAAAAATGCTCCTTTTATTTTAGTTTTAATCCCACTTTGCCAGATTAACATGCTCAAAACTATCTATTGGACAGAAAATCCTGTTTCTTTTCCCCAGAATTGTTTGTATTTGACTCAAATAAAATCACAGAAAAAGGCAAAAAATGATTTTTTCATAGATATTTTCTTTGTGTTTTTACTTCAACAAAATAAAACAACAAATTATTCTATTCGACAGGTATTTTTGGACGAAACTTGACCACAGACAGATGCAGTGGGTCCAAGAAATCCAGAAGTCTGGCCCACAACCCAGTGAAGAGTCTTTGGAGCCTTGAGGGTGCAATTAGGTGCCTTCTTTTCTGTGAGCGACAAATTAGCTACTTTAATCATCTTTCCAGCATGTTTTCATGTTTAGAATCAATTCAAAGTGTACTGCGTGCAGGTGAAAGCCCGGAGAACCCGTCCTGGCATCAGAATGAGGCCTTCAAACCCTCTGGATTGATGAGCCTTTCTCTGTTTGATTGAACAGGGTGTGTTCAGACGGTTAACCACACCCAGAGAGGGGTGTGTGTTTGTGTGTGTGTGCGGTTGGAGGACCAGGAGGGGGGGAGCTTCCTCCATGCCTGGAGGTGACTGTTGACTGTGCTGGAAAATATTGGACTCTGGGAAAAAGCTGACGTTTCAGCGTGTCTTCAGCAAACACACACACTAACAGACACACACTAACAGACACACACACACACACGCCACATTCAAACATGAAAAGCTCAATCTCGCGTGCTTCCGGGCAAATGCGGATATAAATAAAGTGGTTCCTTTTTTTTTCTTTTTGTTTTTCTCACATGAACGCCTGATGTCTCCTCGTCATGATTCACTTTTGGGCTTTCAGTCTGCAGAGTCAGCGGAGCCCCCCCCCCCCACACACACACACACACACACACCAAACGGCCCCGCTGAGATCGCTCTTTGCTTTATCTGCTGTGGTTTTATCATTTTCTACTTCGTATCTGATCTATTTGATACAGAGACAAGAAAAACCAAAAACCTCCCCGTTGAAATGGGAGTAGTAGATAATCATTTACACTTCCTTTAATCCTCGTCTGTATTCAAATCACCTGGTTTTTCTGTGCATTTCAGTGTGTAAAGTTACATATCTTTAACACCACATCCATCAGGATGTGTTCTTTGCACCTCAGTCAAGCATTGACTTCTATTTTGCGAGAAAGTTTTTTAGTAATTCATGTTTTTGAGATGAGAGGTTGATGGTTTACGTCTTTTAAAGCATGCTGTTTACTTCCAAAGGAGCATGCTTGTATTTTCCCCAAGAAAAAGTAAGCGGATTACTGACTATTTTTATTGGTTCTTTCCTTTTCTCACACAAAAACAGGGTGAGTTCATGAGTGTGAGCTCACATGAATCCCAAATCCACATACGTCCATTGAAAATCCATTAAATATCACTTCCATAATGGATGGAATACTTACACAGACACACACAAGCCAGGCCGTGGGGTGTGTGAGATGTTTTATTCATTCGCAGTTGTGTGTTTGGCGTTCCGGGCTCAGGAACCGAACGGACACGATGACTAACCCTGACAGCAACCGCTTCTCCAATCAGGAATGCCTCAGCTTTTCTTTGCTCAGCTTTTTTTGAATCTGCAAACTGGAGTGGACGTTTATCATTGATAGTTTTTGGAGCTTTGTTTGTGCTTCTTTTTTTGATCTTTTTGTTTGGTGGGGGGTGAATTTACTGCTTGTCGCAACACAGGGATGAACATGAGTGGAGTTTAATGAATCCCCAAAGAGTCCTCTCAGAACTGTTTAGAAAAAGAGCGCGCACCGATAGACTCCAGCCGATTACAAATCATTCCTCCATCTGTCACGAACCCGTAAAGATCAGACCCTTTCCGGACTGTTAGCTGGTGAAAATGATGAATCTACTGAGCTGAGAAGGACGGCTGCCCGATCAAACGGAAGAGGGTCACGGCCTTCACAGATATCACCTCAAGGGTCATGTGATGGATCGATACACTCCTGTCTTTGTGCGTCCTCATGATGTTTCCCTGCTTCAAAATAGCTGATCCAAATCAGACACAGTTCATTTTAAACGTTAAAAACATGCAGAAACCGTTAATTATTACACAATTCAACCATTTACTTTGATTGCAATCGGGATTACCTGAGTAAAATCTTTCTAAAAGAATATATCTCTCTTAATCCCTAACCCTAACCCTAAACATTCTTCTTTTCTGCTTAGCTGACAAGAGTATCCAACAACAGAAAACAATAAGAGCAGCCCGGTCATGCTTTTACAGAAATAACACAAGGGGAAAATAATAACGGCTAAAATAAACTTCTTATCACCACTTTGTAGTTTTGCTGTGGATAAGCTAAAGACTACTGGATTTTAAGGGTTTATTATGGCCATGAGTGCAGCATAATGATTTAAATCTGAGGTGAATTTTTGCCTAAAGTTTATCCAAAAGCAGACGGTGATCTGGGATGGTAAAGCAGAGGGAAATGCTTCATGTTCAGCTTCATGGAAGAGCTTAGAGAGCATTAAAGGACAAATATTTTCCTCAACACTCCTCTGATTTTGTGGTTTTCAGTCATTCCCGGAGAGCGCAGCTCCATTAAGATGTCGGCATTTTCTGAATTATTTCCTGAATAATTTACCATATTTTACAGGGAGGGATTTTGCACAACATGCATAATTAATTAATTGTGTGTTTAACTAAAGTTTGGAATGGTGTTATGTGTGAACAGCAGATGGAACACACACAGCAGGAGCTTCATTAACACAGACAGAGCCATCAAAGTCCTCATTTAATCAGATTCCCTGTGAGCTCAGTCCACTCTGTGGAGGGTCAGGAACCACTCAGTTAAACCCCCATAATGTTCACAAGCATGTCGCTAATTTCAGGGGGAAAATATCAATCATTTGTTTAGGATTAAGAGGATGATAAATGATGGTAGTTTTGTTTAACTTGGACTCACTGGGGTTTAACATTGAAGCCCTGGATAAATCTTTGCATTAATTATGTTGGATACCGAGCGCTCTTTCCTCATTAGCGGAACGGGAAAAGTCTCAGGGGAATTGAAACATGGATCCTATCCCACAAAAATGGAAATGAACTACGACTGCTGTCATATCACAACATAAACGAACATACTGATATCTGGACTGGAGATAAGAGAAGTGAATTATGTCCACTTGTGGCTGTCCGTCAATTAGCTTGTTAGCATCAGGCACCAAAATCTGATAAGACCTCGCCTTGTGCAGAAAAACTGACCAACTGTGTGGATTATAAAGGCGGCATTAGCTGTAGTAGACCTTCTTTTGTGATGTGCTGCATTTAAAAAGTGATTAAAAAGAGTTGAAAAGTAGCTCGTACAGACTTAGCTTAGCGTTAGCTTAGCATAATGAATGGAAGTGAATAGAAATATTAGCCTGTCCCACTGCAACAAAAACTACAGACGTTCTCAGGAACGTCTGAAATAAATATCTTTGAGACTATTTCAAATAGCAAGAGTAATTTTGAGGTAAATTCATGGCATTAGTAAGAAATGTAACTACAACATGTGATAACTAGCCTGTATCTGAGTTTAATTAAAAGTTATTTTCTTCTTTAAACTAATCTAACCACACAATGTCCACAAATTCTTTTTAATTTGAACCCTCAATCAGTCACAAAAATGTATCATATGATATGATATGATATGATATGATATGATATGATATGATATGATGTGATATTACATTATATCATATATTAGATTAACATCTACACATACTGTATATTATATCATATCATTAGATTTAAGTTATTTCTATCTAGTCCAGTAGTGTTGATGAGAGGATGACATGCAACATTATTCCATGTGCATTAAAGTAAATAAATTGAAAACTTCATTGTGCCACACCCCCACTCCACCACTACCCCCCCTCCTCCACATCTCCCTACTTTTAATGCAGACTGGAAGCAGAAGGAATAATTGAAAAGGCGCTCGTACATCTATCTCCACATGCAGCTCATATTAATTAACCAGGACAGCTGGGAAAAGAGCATAATCGGCCACGAATTACCTTTGTAGAGGTCACTCTGTGACAGACAATAAAGATCTTATTGGTGCTGTGTCAGGTGGGCCTGCAGGTGGATGAATGCAGATGAGGAGGAGCGCGTTAACGGGCTGGTCCAGGGTGAACATTTGCATATTTTAAACGACTTCATCTGTCTCAGGTGTTTAACTCATGCTGTGAATCACCGCAAGTGCAACAGTAAAACATGGCCAACGCTCCGCCGGAGCGGTGCGACAAGCTGCCCGGTGCGCGGAGGTCAGGGGTCGGATCCACGGCAGCCCAGTGCTCTCCATGTGGCTCCAGAAAGGTCCCAAATGCCCAGTGGATGCTAAACCACTCCGTCTGAGTGACCACCAGACCACCACAGAGAGAAAACGGACTCGTTATAGTGGGTTTAAGCCGCGTTGTGTTTTCTGAAAACATCAAATAAACATACACATATTTAACACGGGCTTTTATAGCTGAGACCACTTCCTGTTCAAAAAGGCACCTTAAATATGTGCACATCCATGCCCGATATGTATGGGTCAGTCTAAGACAAAACATGGGACTTTGAGACTCTTCACATCTCAGTCTCCACGAAGTTTCCCTCATAAATAGTGCGCTTATATGCCAAAAGCTCAGACTTTGGGGTTTTAATGGATTTCAGTGTCAAATCAGACATTTTTCACTGGAAATAAAAGAGCTCATCAGACAATAATTGTATCGCATAACCCTTTTAATTATTCTAACAATAGGAGCGTCAAAATGGGAATAGATGGTTTAATTGTTGAAATAGAATAGCTGAAGTTAAAGTTACATTCTTGGAAAATTGTAAAACTTTTGCATGACATAAAAGCCCAAACAAGAACTAGTGAATACTGCTATAAACAGCTTATTTAGACGAGGTAGAGGACTACTGTGAAACCTCTTTTCCTGTATATTTTCCTGAAACTAGTATAGTGGTGAGTGTCCGTGCCTCTCACACGGAACACCGGGGGTTCAATTCCCCAACGGGGAAAACATAAACAAACAAACATTGTGTCAACAAAACACTACAGCTTTCTACTAGTATTCAAACGCAACATTTCCAGACGGGAAAAGAGATGCAAAAGATGATTCCATAAAATGCTCTGTGTATATTTAAGGAGCCTTTTGAACAGGAAGTGACAACATCTATGTGGCAGGAGGTAAAAATCTATCAAAAACATTCATGTTTTTGTGCACTTGTGCGTCTATTTTACATGTTCAGTCCATCCAAAGGTACGCAGAGTGGTTTAAACACATGTAAAACTGTGTCAATTTGATTGTCTCTCCATAGACCAAAGCCTTTTTGGTCAAATAGACCAAATGCTTCATGCTTTTGCATTTGTGTGGCGTGTTTTTGTCGTTTAATGCATCATTTTGTATTTTATTGTTTACGTTTGGACACCCCTACCTATTATTGTGTACATTTATATTCAAATGAAGGTAGATAATGCTGCCCGGCCATATTAATAGTAGGTAATTACTAATTACACAAACACTCCAAGCTCCCAAACACAAGTGAAATGAGTCTTCAGAAGCAGGAGTCGACTTGACGGCTGCAGCCCGTGCTGAATAAACATTACTCTGATCCTGAGGTGTGAATACATCAGCAGCTTTGATCAGCAAATCATTGGGGGGGGGGGGGGGGGGGAACGCTTGTGATTTGCATTTGTAAGGCCATCATCCAACAACACGCCTGTGTGTTTTGTATCCGCAATGAGACAGACGTTTAAACGCATCCCTCCACATGCCAGCCCACGTCAAACGCCCGCCGAGGCTGACGCGCACCGGGGTCTCGTGCGCGCGTCAGGCGCGTGCGTCCAGACACGTGTAAATAACATTTCACAGACGTGCCAAGATCCCGGCGCCGCTGCCATCCTGGGAGACGGGAGGAGCGCGAGCCCGGGATCACAGAGTGGGAGCTGTGGGGTTTTCTTTGTGTGTGTGTTTTTTGTGTGTTTTTGTTTGTGTGTGTGTTTTCCCAGTGTGGACAGGGGAGCGGGGATTGACAATGAAAGGCCCGGCCCTCCGGGGCGGCTCTTTCTCCGCCGCCGCTGAAGCGTTGCCACCCGGGCGGCGGTCCAAGATGACACACGGACACATTTTCACGCACAAACGCGCGCGCGCGCACAGCTCGGATGTAGAGAAAACTCGGCGCTTGTGTCCGTCTGAAAGTGGACGCGCGCTGTGGGCTGTCAGGCATCGGTTCAAATTACCATTTTTTCCCATGAAGAAAAGTAGAACAACTTTGAATCTTTAGTTTATTCTTGAATTGTTCTGACTTTTAAACCCAGTCTTTCACATTAAATATGAAAATGTACATGATTTCTATCTATCTATCTATCTATCTATCTATCTATCTATCTATCTATCT
>CAJRST010036666.1:22218386-22259277 GCA_907169785.1 Menidia menidia
CTCAGTGGCATTTCACTATCAGCACTCTGATTGAGTTCCCCTGATATTTTTGTCCGAGAGAAGAGAGGAAGGAGGAGAAAATAGAAACGCTTTTGTGGCTGTCAGAGGTGAACATCTTCAAATGAAAAACCAAGAGAACACAACAGGGTAGGAAGAGCCCTTAGTCATCAAAATCAAAGGAGAAAAACAGGGAGATTTTTCCCTTTTTTGTGTTGTTGTTGTTGTATATTCAAAACGATTATTGTCAACTCGTTTTTTTTCTCCATGGGGGTGTAGTGCTGCATCGAACCCCTGAGACTTACTAAGAGGTTATTCAACCATCCGAAAATATCAGCTAAAACCAAGAAAAAATCTCAGGGGCTTTGTGCAATTTGCCATTTCATCAAATCTGTGCAAAACCTTTCATACATCCTGCGTTTCTTTGTGAATTACTGGGAAATATTTAGTTCTAAACATGTGTAAATGTGAATGTCAAAACCAAAGGTGGGTCTAATCAGTATTAGGGTTTGCAATGAATGTAATCTTGATTTATTGCCTTATTATCTAAGAGCATGGTTGGACTTAAAAAAGGTTATTTTGTCAATTCTAACCGATTTTTTATTAATAATGCGACATATGTGCATTAGTTCACATAGTTCTTTCTATCAAGCTGCCATTTGATGATTTTAATAGAAAAAAGTAAAGAACTGCAGTCTCATCGTCTATCTCTGGTCTGTTTTGAAGACCCTCAATGGGTCCTGGGCTTCTTCTTTATGGCTGGAAAATTAACTTTAGCTGCACTGACACCCCTATTCAGGCTCTAGGTATTGCGATCCGGGTCGTTCTGGGCCGAAAGTCCAAGACCCGAGCTGTCTCAGGACCGGTTTGCTGAAAGCCGAATGCGTCTGGTGGTGGGTTCAGCACCTCGGACAGCTCACTCAACACGTCAATATCGGCAGCTGTTGTAGCCGCTTTTTGTGTGTTTTTGGACTTTCCAACCACGAGAAACAAAGGCTCCAAAGGCTACTCGACCACCTTCTCATTGGAAAAAAACCGGCCCCGAATCCAGTGCGGCAGCTTTACAGACGGTGGCCATGTTTTGGACATATCCTTAAACATCGGACCTCCCGCACCCCCTCAGCCATTACTCCTATCTCTGCACTACCTATGCGGATGTGTGTTTTTTTTCTTTATGTTTCTAAATAGACGGGTGTCCTGAGAGCCTGTTTTATGGCCGCTGCTATCGAACAAAAACAGAGTAGATGAGAAAACTCTCTTTCAGGCACAGTGAAAGGGTCAAACAAGTGTGTTTATTGTCTCAAATCCTTGCCTGTTGTCAAAAGCTTTAGGACTCTAATCGAAGTCAAAGCATAATAAGGTTGAGTCTGAGTCCAGTTCAAACTGAAGCTGCGGCACAAAGAAAGCGGCCGTCCGCAGAGTGCACCGCGGCAATTCTGTCTCCCGTCCCTGAACAGCTCCGGTAGATTGGAATGGTCCGCTGCGGCTTCATTGTGCTGCAGCGGCAGCTGCACTGCAGGCCCGGGCTGACGAGCGCCGGCTCTGCTACTGCCGCTGCCAAATACCGGCCGGCTGAAAAATGACTGCTTTCAGGAGTCATTTGCTCCGCCCGATGGTGACATGATTGCCCCGCACTTACAACGTCTCCTCAAAGATAAGTAAAGCGCGGGGCCAGGGAGACGGAGAGACGGAGCTGATGACTAAAAGACTTCGGTGGTAGCGCGGAGAGCTATGCAGAAGCCCGTGTCCACCCGGCTCAGGGGGAGCTCTGGCTTTAGACGCCACCGTCTGCTCAGATGTCTGAACTTCAGCTCCACCTCTGCGCCCAGCCGGCTGTCAGGATTCCTCCCACTATCGGAGAGAGATTTGATTGTTTTTTTGGCTGTTTGAAGTCAAATGTTTGGTCTTTAACCAAACTGGAGCTGAACATTTACCTTTTTTCTGACAGATTTAGCATAAACTCAACTCCAGTGAGACTATCATTTCACATGAATAAGTAGAGGCTTCAGAATGATCTGCATTAAAGCGGGATACTCATTCATATTGAATCTGTTTGGTTCATTTTGTCTCTTTAGCTTCTCCTACAGTCACTAAATGTCACACTTCTGCTAGAAAAAGCTAATCTAAATTTTGGTCGTATTTTGCATTTAAATTCTTTGTTCTTTTTGTTTTGTTTTTTTTGTATTCCTTCTCCTGGCTTCTACTTGAAATAAGTATTATTTTCTTAATGGATAACAAAAGGCAGGGAACAAGGAGCTGAGGTACAAACAAAGATCTGCGTAAATGCAATCCTACGATAAAAGAGCAGAAAACATCCAGGGAGATAAATACGTACATAAGAATAAACACCAATGGAAGGATTTATTTCACTGAAGGCTATTTTTGGGTTGGAGACATCAAAAACCTAAACCATACCTGCAACCAGATGAAATGCGTAAAATTAGTAAAAATTTGTTTGGGGTTTAAAGCTGTTTGATCACGTTTTAAATCCAAAGCATCAGCGCATGAAGCAGCTCGGTTAAACTCCAAAAGCTCTGCAAGTCGCTCAGAAAGCAGCAGGTGCTGTAAAGTGCTGTGTAAATAAAGTATATTTACATAAGTATTAAAGAAGAAGCCGTGCTTATAAAGCTGGATAACCCCTTTTAGTGTATAAAGGCTTCCCCTGACAGAGAAGTGTGTGTCAGTGTGGCATCAAAATGGCTCCCACTCTGAGCTCTATTTGATCCCCTTGATGTGTTTTCTGCTGTCAAACTTCTGTCCTGCGCTGTTCTTCCCGCCGCTCTCTTCATCAGATGAGATGTCTCTGCTCAGCCGTGTCTCATCCACTGCTTTTTCATCTGCCTCGTGCCTTTGCCACCATCCCATCAACCCGCTCGCAGCCTTCAGAACACATCACCGCCCATCTGTGAGGCAGAACTGCTCCCGGTCGCCTCTCTGAGGGCCGGTGGCCGGCGGACTATTTAGGTGGGTCCGCTGGCCGGATGTGGGTCAGCTCTGCTCACCGGTTCTGGGAGGGATCACAGTTTAAGTGTTGAATTTTGGGAATTATTCATTGTATCCGGTCCATTGTATTCAGACCTCTGGCCACCAGTCCAGCTAGTCTAGCTCATCCTGGCCCTCACAAGTCCCTCTTTGGAGCCCAGACAGATAAAAAGTCCTCATCTGGAAAAAGCCTGGTGACTGGACCTTTTTGGTTCCTCCTTCGTTCATTGGGCAGTTTTTTCTCCCCACAGGCACCTCGTGCACTCTCAGGTTGGAAGATTGAAGATTCAACCCAATCTGCTGGTTTCCTGAGCTAAAAACTCTTGTTTTTTTGGTTGAGTCTGCATGAACTTGACCTTTTGGGTTTGGATCATATCATAGTGATTTGAATTCTAATTGTTTTCAACTTGACTGTTTATTAAGCTCTTTGAGATGATTGTGCTTCGTCACCGTATAAAAACCCAGTCTTGCAAATTAATTGCACATCTGATTGAAAGTTAAAGCTTAAAACCCTTTTACTTGTTGCAGTTTCAAGTTTAGATTGTAAATCACAATCAAAATGGCCTTAAAATGACCCCCAATAACACTAAAGGGCTTGTTTTAGCTATCAAATATAGCCTTTGCCTGCTTAGTGACTCAGAATGGGGGCTTTGTAACATGATAAATATCATTTTATAATCCTAAACAGGCTTTTACACGTATCAAACCTTTAAATTGATCTTCCACAGCATGCAGATGCATCCATATCGATAAAACTGGGCTATTAGACACTGAACTCGCTGTACTCCTCCATGTTTGTGGGTGTCTTTGCTAACCAGCGACCATAAATCATCTTTCTATCAGTTTAAACGTCTCCACCATCCTTTAAACGGCCTGGCCCCAGAGGGAGATCTCAGAAGTGGTTGATTTTATTGACAAGGTCATCTCCAAAAAATCATTAAAACATTAAAATGAATCTGCATTCTGCTTAGGTGTGCTGTGTTTATTGATCTCATTCCACAGTGGGCGAAACACTCGGAGGCAGCTCACTGTAATGAGTGAAGGGACGCGGCGTATTTCTTCGTTTTTCTCCCATTTTCTTTCGCTGTTTCCGCCTCCTGGAGCTATTTCCTCTCCCCCTTTTGCGCAAGGAGCGTTTGTCATTGTCTGACTTTGCATCCGATTGTTATTCAGCTCGGCGGGCAGGTCGCACGACAACATGTCCCGGCCCTGATGGAGCTGCGTCGCATGCACTGCAGCTCAATTTACCGTCATCTGCAAACACAGTGGGGATGCCGGGCTGCAGGAGAGCCATCTGTTTTTTTACGGCTGCACGCTGAGGGGAGCAGAGAGAGGCCTCGGAGGGCAGGAGGAAGCCGAACGACGCCCCAGATACGAGGGAATTGGTTCGAAAAGAGGAGGCCTGTGCTACGTTTTTTGGAACCGATTTGACATTTATATGGGACACGTCATGTTTTATGGCTCACGTTAGCAGCCTTTATGCTTCAAATGCTTCAAATGCAAACACCTCAGACCCACTGAGACTCAAAGGGACCTCTGTGGGCTCCTTTAAGGCTGGAACTCAGACTTAGTGTCTTGCATCCCTCATTCTTTTTCTATATTCCACCTCGTGTTCCTGAGCACTTTAGAACATCAGCTCTATGCATTTGATCAGGGTCCCAATCGAGGACGATATATTGACTACTACTACTCAGTTTTATAGGTTAATTGACTGAAGCTCAGGCCTTTGATAATGAACAAATAGCTTGCCCCCCCTGTTTTCACTAAACCAGTGGGGTTGAGTCATAGGAGTGAAAAAACTGTCGATAAAGCAAAAACAGTCAGTAACTTCACAGTAAAACGGATTAGTCATCCCCCACTGGGGCAGATTCAGATGAGTACTTTGCTCAAATTTGAAATATTTGTCGTGATTTTATTCGAGGACGAATAAACTATTAAAATGGATAAGAAATTAATAATTAAATTAATTTTGAATGATGTCTTTCCGTATAAATGCTCAGATCAAGCCGCACTCAGTAAAATTTAAAAGGTTTTTGTCAAAGATTTCTCATTTATTTTTATTATTTTACAGATGAAACAGAAGCTGCATGATATAAGAAAAAAATACTGGAATTTATTTTACTTTTTAAAACAATTAATCATGAAATTAATTCATATATTTATACATATATGCATGTGATTGTTGCATATATATATATATGTATACATATGAATTATACATAAATAATAACCCAACAACCCAGCTTTCTTTAATCAGCAACTGTAAAATGCTCCAAAGTTAAACATTAGAAGATAATTCGGGGGAGAAGACGCCTTCATGTGGATGAAGTGTGAAAAATGTAGACACTGCTGGGTGTATTGAAATAAGTTTGTTTGTCTTAGTTTAGGGAAGTTGCACAGTCCTGTGGGAACACTCAGCGTGAGTCGCTGAGCTCATTAAAAACTTTTCTGCAAAATTCTGGAATCAAACGAATCAGCAGCTGAGTTACAATAAGAATATGAGATTTTTTTTATCACATTTGGTGCAAGTTTTAAAAGACTTTGCAGAATGGGCTACACAAGAACTCCTTCATAATTAGGCTTTTGATTAAAGTCCGTGTTCGCGATCACTTCCCCTCAATATAAAGAACACAGATTCTTATGTTTAACACATACAAACAATTAACTACAGATCAGAGGCACTTTGGAGCTCCTCGCAGTCGGCTTTGATGCCTCATTAGGACTCTGCTGCTTGTTTGCAAAGCTCTCGGTCTGGACTCAGATCTGCAGAAGTCAGCTGGCTACAACTGTCCCTGTTCATTAGAAAGGAAACAAAGGGCCTCCAGAATGACGCTCTAACAACAGGATCCACGGCCGAGAGGGGAGCCCGAGCGGAGAACGGGCCCCGAGCCGGCCGGAGGAGACGGGATGAGCGATGACCGGCTGGGTTAATTAGTGCGGCGACAACCGAAAGGTCCAGCCCAAAGCAGAGAACCCACGACGAGAAGACATCTCTGGATAAACACAGACAGTTGGGAGGAAAAATGGGGGTGTACCCAGGAACTCGAGCATATGTTTGTGCCGAGGAAGCTGCTGATTAACACGGATTAATTAGCTAACCTGAATCCAGCTCACAGGGCAAGAACAAGGCAGAAGGAACTGGAAAAAGCAAGCAAGACGGGAAAGGAATCATAAGAAAGGTTAAGGTTAGGGTCCATCCATCCATCTATTTGGGGGGGGGAGCCGTGCACACTCACTCACAGGGTCAAACTCGCAACCATGAGGTTTGGAAGTAAGCCCAAGCCGAGGAGAGCCCACACTGCCAACCACCGGGCAGCCAGAGCCCTTTGTGGTGGTGAAAGCCTACAAAACGCTGACTCGGCAGGAATCCGAACGCACGCAACTGACGGGCTTGGCTGCGTTTGCCGCCTGCTAGGATGGCTCGCATGTCCCTGGTTGTGTCCGGGATGCTAAACCATCAAACAAGCTCGGCTTCCTGCAGATTGAGTATAAAGAAAAATGAATAGATTTTTAAAGACATTAACCCTGCAGCCCGTTTTGCTGTGACAGCACAGTGCACGTGTCCATGCAATGGTTGTAAAACCGTTTGAGACAAAGAAAAAGAACAATACCATAGTTTTGTATGACCATTTGGCAAAAAATCCTATTCCTTGATTCTTTTAGCATGTGGAGAATGTGCATGAAAAAGGTGGTTAATGGAAATAAGATGCACTGATTGCTGATCAGTCCTTAAGGGCATGGTTCCCATCTACTGGAACCATCTTGCAAAGGCTTATGTCACAACTCGGTCATTCCTTTCGATGGATTGTGGTCTAGCAGTGCTGCACCACGCTAAAGAGAATTCAGACTGTTTTCAGGTGTTGTTCCAAGATGGTGGAATGACTTACCAGGCACTACAAGAACAGCAGGTTCCTGTCTATCTTCAGGAAACCCCTAAAGACCCACCTCTTCAAAGAGCATCTCCTATCCTAACTTCCCCATACCTCTATACCCCCTCAACTACTCTTTCTGTGCTTCCCTTTATCTCTTTGCTGTTACCACTGACTCTGACTGGGGATTTTCCTTGAGAAAACCTATTGTCAGATTGATGAGAACTGGAACATTGTGTCTACTTTGTAAAGTGCTTTGGATAAAAACGTCTAAATGCAGAAACATGAACACAAACATCTGGTGATTGTTGATTAATTATCATGACTTTGCAAACCCAAACGATAGAATGATGCAGTAAAAGGATGCATGAATATTATCCTTCTTTTTTGGTAACTGCTTATTCCCTAATGGCGTCACAGGGGGACTGGTGTCCATCCCAGTAGTCAATGGGTGAAAGGTGGGGTAGACACTGGATGGTCCCCAGTCCATTGCAGAGCCACACAAAGACTTTCCGATGGTGGGAGGAGGCTGGAGAACACCGAGAGAACCAACAGATTTGACATAGAACAGTCCTGGTTCCTCGTGGGATTCGAACCCAGGACCTCCTCGCTGTGAGTTGATGATGTTAACCACCACACCACCGTGCCGCTCACATAAATGTGAATATGTTTAAAATGCATATCTCTAATATTTCTATTATATAGAATTCAGTTTCAGAGTTCATTTACAAATCCTCTCTTTATTGGTTGAGTCTGAGTTGAAAACGACAAAAGTAGCACCGCGTCCGTGTCTGTGTCGTGTAGTCCCCGTCACAGGAGGGTGCCACCTCCGTCTCCTAATGGCACTAATTGCTTAGCACGTTTGTCGGGAGACGTGTCTGCCGTGAGAGCAGATGGGCTGGGAGTCATTTGCAGGCGCAGAAGTGAGAACACCTGAACGTGCACGGATCCGGAGCCGAACGCTAGCGTACCCGCCTCGGCGGGGGTCCCTCGTGTTCCCGTGTCACTGCCACCCCCGCAGACCCCCCCGCGGGGGCCGCTTTAACCCTACGCAGCTGCACCAGGGGGGGGTCCCGGTAAAGCCACCGGCAGACTGGGATGTCACGCACACGACCCGTGGACGTGAGAAATCCCTCCGCCGGATGGGACTGATCACGGTCACAGATGCATTAATTAATTTAGGATTTTTCTTTTTCTCAAAAACGTGCAGTTAAAATGCCCAAACCAAGAAAAAAGGGATCAAATCTGAAGTCTTAAAACATTTTCAAGTTTTAAGGATCTGACACCTTAATCAGAATTAATGATATCCTTTACCAGATTTTTAGAAAGTGCTCTGAGGTCCTTTTACTTGAGTCCACAGAAGACAGCCATTAGTCCATCGGGTGTTTTGTTTTTCCCCATTTCATCGTTTTATTTAAACTTTCTACTCCGTAATGCACTTTAAGTAACATTTCCATTAGGCAGCCGAGGAAAAAGGTGATTTGTCTCTGAGTGCGTCATCGTGGAGACGGCTGGTGAACCTCCAGCTTCCAGAGTCCCACATGTCCGAAAACCAGCATTTACATGAAGAGGATCATGAACTTTGATCTTCTTCAACTTTTCGGACCATTGCTTGTTAGTCTTGTAAAAATAAAGAATAAGAAAACCCTCTTTGCATGAATTATAGATAAATAATCCCTAAAGAGTTGCGGCACGGTGGTGTGGTGGTTAGCACTGTTGCCTCCCAGCAAGAGGGTTCTGGGTTCAAATCCTGGGGGAACCAGGACCTTTCTGGGTGGAGTTTGCATGTTCTCCCTGTGTCAACGTGGGTTCTCTCCGGGTTCTCCGGCTTCCTCCCACAGTCCAAAAACCTGCATGTTAGCTTGATTGGAGATTGGGGAAATTGCCTTTAGGAGTGAATGTGAGTGTGTGTGGTTGTTTGTCCTTGTATGTCCTGTGTGTGGCCCTGCGATGGACTGTCCAGGGTGTACCCTGCCTCTCGCCCGTTGACCACTGGGATAGGCTCCAGTTCCCCCCGCGACCCCATCAGGGAATAAGCGGTATTGATAATGGATGGATGTATGGATAATCCCTAAAGACAAGAAAAAAGGACTTTAACCCTAATTAATTCCTAGTTATTAGCAAAGCTTCCTGCTTGACCACAGTGTGGTTCCCAATCAAAAGCACCAAATCCGACAACCCGGTCTGTGCTTTTAGAGCAGTCAACCCCCATTTTTTCCTTTTTTCCTTTTGGATTCACCTAAAACCGTCCGTCTCTGATCCGTCTGACAGAGTCTCAGAGTGCGTCACAGCCGGCGTGTGACATCGGGGACGATTTGGCTTTGAGTCACTGGGGGGGGGGGATCCTTTCCTTTCAGCCTCCCCGGTCGGGGGAGAGCCCGTCTACCGCCCAGTCCCCCCCGCCGCCGGCCCCGGAGGGCCCTATTTATAGGCCCGCGTCCCGGCCCCGGCTGCTGCCTCGGCCCATCTGCGTGACGACGCCCCCCCCCAGCCGCCGTCTTCCTGACGGGATGAGCAGTGACATGGTGTTTGGGATGCCCGGGAGCGGCCGCGAAACGGATCCGCTGCACGCAGGTCCGGAACATTAAAGACCAGCTAATTGGCGGGGGGCGGCAGGCCGAGGCCGCGTTTTCACGCACGTCTGACACTCCTGTGCGACATATCTCCGGGGGGGGGGGGGGGTTTCTTATTTTCACTTCAAAGTCGTTCCTTTACCGTTTGATCGCAGGAAAAATGTCAGCTTCGGAAGACTAATTGATTCCCGTGTCATTAATCAGTGTCAAATTTGCCTGTGATAGTCCTACGCGCTGGTGTGCGAGCGCTGCTCCCCCCTGATGCGATAAGGAGGACATCCCCCGGGGGGGGGGGGGCTGTCAAATGGAAGTGGCCTCCATCCGCTCTGCCCTTTCTCCACCCCGTTTTGGTTGGAACTCGACATTTTAACAGCACACAACATGACACAGTCTTTGCGTTAGTCGGGCTAACGCACTCCCCAATAGAGTGGATTTTTACAGATGAACCCAGTCTGACTGGCCGTTCGGCTCCCGCTGTTCTGGGCAGGCTTCCCACGGCTGGGTTTGCCTCCACGCTGGAAGCTTGTCACGTTCGAATAATAAGCCGTCGTCAGCCTCTGACCTCCCCCAACATGCAGAGCAGATCCGCAGGGACACGCTTCTCCAGTTCAAACAGGTTTAAAAGGTCCCAAAAAGGTCGTCCTGCGACATAAAGTACATGCAAATAAGCAGAAAATGTATAATATCATGGAAAAAATGATGTGGAGCCTCCTTCAGGACCAAATCAGGGAACATTTTGAGCTCCCATGCCATCATTTCTCACCCGAGGAGCCCGATGCCTGCACTTCGAGAAGAGTTTAACATCTAAGCTCACCAAAACCGCAATCTAAGGAGAATTTCCCGCAATTATGTGAGTTAATTTGCTATTTCTTTCTGCTGCTTGTCCTGTCTGTGGCTTTCCACTCAGACTTTTACACCCACAGCAGCTGGATCTTCTTTTGGGAAGACCAAATTAATTTCTTCCGTTTTTAACCCTACAACGATGTATGCAACATGTGTGATATCAGTGTTCAAAACTTTGCTCAAAACCCCATTGAACAAATTCTGACAGACCCTGAAGTAAATTTCCAACATACGACACCTAAGTCATAGAAAAAAATAATTTAATATAAAAATTAAATAAAAATAATTGAGTAAGTCAAACTAACTTAAACTAAGTTGGTTTTAAGTTCATGTAGTGAAAGTTAGAGTAAGTTAAAAAAAAAACTTTTATAGATTATTTCTTTGTACATCTCTCTTATATAATGCATTTGTTTTATTGCTATGTGTAATTATCTGCATTCTTTATTAAGGACTTATTGTAGGTTTTTGGGCTGTGGTACCAATTATACGAATTACAGTGTATTCTGATGGGAATATTTGAACCAACCTACAGATTTTTTAACATATGAAGTAGGTCCTGGAATGAATTCAGTTCGTATGTAGAGGTTCCACTGTATCTTGTTTTCATCAGCAAAAGAAAAAAAGTTAATTTACACAATTACATACAGGTAATATGTATTTATGTATAGAATTGTGTAAATGATGGGCCAAATGTACCAGATTCATTGTAATTTGATATGGCAGACAGTAATTGTGCACAGCTGGATTTTTGCACCATTTTTAAGGTTATATTTACTGTTTTTTAGTGGATACATATCAAATAGCTTGTCTTTGAACCTTTCTTGGATTCTTTCTGTCAGTTCCTGGAGTCTCGAAAACTTTTGGTTGCATCCTCATGAATGGTAATTCAATTAAATTCCCTCATTTGTCTCCAGTCCGCTAATGGGAGCTTTCGATATGTGCAGATCAATAGAGGGAAGTGTGTCTGAGCTGTGTTCATACTTCTGGGCCCCCAAAGCGAGGCGCCCCGCTGCCTGATGGGAAGTGATAGGTGCCATCCCTCACGGAAAAGCTCCCGTCAGATAAGCGTTGGTGAGCGTTGCCCCTCGGTCCTCCCCCCCCCTCCCCGCTCGACCCCCTTCCCCGCTGACTGACTCGGTTGCATAGCAACATCGACTTATTGAGCAGCCTTTGGCGAAACAGCGAGACGTATCGGCCCCTTTGCTGATTCCTCCGATATAACTTTGTGAGATGGATCGCTCAGTCCTGACCGCAGCATCCACTGGGGGGGGTTGGGGGGGGCGGCGGCGCCCCCACATGGACGCATATCCCCGCTTTAACTTCACCGAGCTCGCCTCGCATATCAATGGTGCGTCGGAGCTGCTGTCACAGCCCTCTGGCCACTCGATTACTGGTAAAGTCCTCCAATTAATTATGCAAAATGTTACACACCACAAATTGTGGGTGGAGTATCGGCCCTTCGATTAGCAGCCGAGAGCCTCAGATCTTATTCCGGGGGGGGGGGGCAGAGGGGCTTCCACAGAGCAGTCGGCTGCCTCTCGCTGGATGTAAATAGATACCGGCATAAAACGGAGATATCATGCGTGAACAAAGAGACTGATAGCTTTTAATTAACTCTGTGTATAATTGCGGTAGATTGTTTTTGACTGATAACGCGCCCCCTTTCTAATTAAGCCTGGCAGCCGGTGTTGATCCCTTTCGGCGATAAGATTTGGAAGGAGTTTAGCTCATGAATGAGCGAGCGGCTAATCCAGTGCTGGTGGTATTTACCCAGTCAACAGCAGGCGAGTGGAGGAGGTGACTCCTCATCGTCACGAGTTCGGAAAGTTTACTGCTGGTTTTGCACAACGATTCGGCGATGCATAGAAGAAAAAAACGGAAGCTCTGGTTGAAGGAGGTTCAGCAGAATTGCAAAGAAGACCAGAATTGTCTCAGAAATCGATTCCAGCTATCAGATGTAAAATATTTCTTATGGTTTGAAGGTTATCAACGGATGGGAATGTTCCCATACCCAATGGAAAAACCCGCTCTTATTCCAAAATGGCGCCTTTCAAGATGGTGGCCATGTTCCACACAGCCTCTCCTGTTACCCAGTATTCAGATGGGTAATTTTCCCTTTTCTTGTCTGAATCTAAGTACGATCCTGTGACTTTTGGCCCACCTTGTAGATACATATCCCACTCCTCAAAGTTAGGAACATTGTGTTGTACTGAGGAGATGCTGCAGGAAAGGTCTCTGTTGAGACACACCTGGTGGGACAAAAGTAGGCTTTTACCATCAGCCAGGTCTGAATTAGAAGTACAGACAGATGAAACTGATCTGGAGATGTCTCCAAGTCGAATGTCCCAGAAAGCTGTCTAACTCTGGGTGGGTCCTTCTTTCTATCCCATATCTGGTCTTCCTTTAGGTATTAATGTCGGTCCCATCTTCACAGTGGTTGCTGTGGTGGCCTGGTAACCTTGGGTCTGTACATCTCCTTTCCTGGTACTCAGTTCCCCCCTTGACGCTATAAATTTATGATGATGCTGACATTGCTAATGCTAATTTCACATGGTGATCCTTTCGAACGGAAAAATCTTTGTGCTCTTCAGACACTAAACCCTAATCCAAGTCAAAAATGAAAGTTTGAAGCCTGGTCTTGAAGGTAGAGGGGTCTGCTTCCTTTGCATGTTTCCGTGTGTTGTTTAAGAACTAATTTAAGAGCCAGTTTGGACATTTGAAGTGAATGCAAAGCTTTTTGTGGTTCCACTACAAATGCGATCCCCTGCATACCTGTGAGCCGCCCACTGATAGCACTTTGAACTGTGTACAATGCAATATCTGTTAATCTATAAATTATAACAAATGAGGATTTACTGTTTGAAAGCATAAATGAGCTCAACTTCGGCCAGCAGCAACAGACTGTGATGTCAAATTTTAACTGATGTGCAAGCAGCCAAATGTTGGGTCCATTAAGAACAGAAAAGCCTTTATTCCATTTGCCTGTGGGTTAAAATCCTGATTCAGACGCATCCCCACTTCCCTCTCCTCATTTAGGCTGCTTTCCAGACACTTTATGAACACAAACATTCTCTCTACTTATTTTCCAGTAAAATTTTCTGGGAAATTTCTACACATCCCTGTTGGTTTTAATGCTGTATGAACAGGGACGGGAGGAAAAATGGTCAAAAACGTCCATGTTTTGTTTGTATTTTCTGCAGAACATCCTAAGGATTCACATCGCGGGGTTTCCCATCATCCCTATTGAGCCAAAGGGTGCCCGACTACTCCGGTTAAAGAGCGGGGACAGGATGTAAAGCGCATCCCCCGAGTAAAGCACACGGTCTGTCACTTCCTTTTCTCGTCATTTGTTGGACTTCCTTCAGTTTAAATCGTGCACCTAAAGCAGACGCTCAGTGATGAGTTAATAAACACTTTTGTCAGGTTACTACAGTCAAAAAGAGCTAAAAACACATTTTAAAGTGGAAAAATAAGCAACATTTTATGTGTTTCCCAGCAAAACATTTGAAAATGAGAGGGCAGAAGAAGCTGCAACTTGAATGAAAAAACTGCCGCCTTCTTTCTTTATTTCGCAAATCTTTGTATCATCTTTCATAACTCGGAGGATTCGACGTCGCTGGTGCTTCACAAGCAAAAAAAGGGATTATTTTTTCCTGTAAAACGACTCAAGTCTTCCCTCTGTTCCCTCCTCTGTTTCGTCTCCCGACACAATGGAGAACGCTCACTTTTATCATGAATTTCTGAGTTCTGATGAGCTCCCCTCTGTCTCAGACAAAAGCAAAGCGCTCCTCTCCAGCTAAATAGAAGTCAGATCGCGCGAATGAGAGGCACAGAAACCTCACTTGATTAACTGGCACTCAGAGCTGTGGACTTTTGATGCGGCGTCTCTGTGGTTTTTCGGGCCAGCCTGTTTGTTTTTGGCATGGCGGCGCCCGCAACGCTTCCTCTGCCAGCTTCATTTGGGTGACATCTGTGAGTCGGGGCTTCGGCTGCCAGTGACACTGATTATTTGGAGGGTTTGCAGACCCAATCAGAAACAGTCGCACTAGTTTTCCCCCAAGCAAACAAACATCCATCCATTTTCGTAACCGTACACTCCCTAATGGGTTTCGCGGAGGGAATGGAGCCTATCGCAGTACTCAATGGGCGAGAGGCGGGGGACAACCTGGACGGTCTCCAGTCCATCGCAGGGCCACACAGAGACACACAAGGACCAACAACCACCCTGTGATTTCCACCAGCAGCAGAAGAAAACATCAGGACTGGTGTTTTTCTTTGTCTGCAAATAAAAAGATTAAATAAAAAAGATGTGGCTTTAAATGGAAAAAATGAACAAACTATGTAGACAAACCCATCCATCTAACTGGAATATCCAGTCAACCTAACATGCAGGTTTTTGGACTGTGGGAGGAAGCCACAGAACCCGGAGAGAACCCACGCAGACACAGGGAGAACATGCAGACTCCAACAGAAAGGTCCTGGTACCCTGTGGGATTTGAACCCAGGACCTTCTCCCTGTGAGGTGATGGTGCACACAAACAGGCATCTGTTTGTGTGATTTTTAGTGCACTGTGGGGATTCCATGGTGAGTTTTACTGTAGCATTAAGACGGCGACATGAACAGCTACAAAGAGCAATCAGCATCAGACACGTGTGCGGATTTAATGACAAACACATCCATCTTTTGCAAAACGAGTTTGCATCAATGTTCATCTCTGTCTGTTTCTCCTCGGCCTAATTAAGATGAAACGGTGCCTCTGCCGAACGGAGTTTGGTGGAGTGAAGCTAACGTTGAGCTGCTCTGCAGCTCTGTCATCGTGATGTATCATCGGGGATACGAGGCCTCATACCGACGCGGTTTCGCCTCCATTGCCGTCTCACAAACATTAAGCGCTTATGTATGTTTGCGCGTTTTTTTTTTTGTTTACTTTGCTTTCATTTTCGATTAGATCTGAACGGGCTGAGGTGTGGCTGCAGCCGGCATGAGACGTTAGCAATTTGTTAGCTCCACAGTGTGTTAGCGGCCACATTTGTTTTGTGCTTCACTGTACATGAAAACTGTAACACCGCCTGCTTCTCCAGGTTTTGCATCAGATCGCAAAGTTTTACACAAAGGGCAAAAGGTCAGATCCCAAAAAATCCACCATTTCATTTAACGGACAGGTTTTTTTTGTTTTTGTTTTTTTTAAACACCCCCTATATTTAGATTAGACTTGGAGAATTGAATCGGTCAGCACATTTTCTTCCCTGGTTGGTCAAAAAGAAACAAAGCTGCAGAGTTTTGCCAGAAACACTTAACATTTTGCATGTATTTACAAAATGTCCTCCATTTGTCACAAAACCGACATTTGTTAAAGCATTCCTTGCTTCAGGTTTCCTTTCTCTTTGTCCCACTCCAGTGTTTCCAAGTTTCATTGCTCATTTTGTAGTTTAGTCTTTCCATTTCATTTGGTTTGGTATCTACTTTCATGATTAGTCTCAGTTTTCTCCCAGTTCCTTATCGTCTACCACCCCCACCTCATTGTTGGCTGGGTAATGTTAATAATGCTAATGATGCTAACAATGCTAATGATGCTAAAAATGCTAATGATGCGCCTCTGAGCTGATAAAATCAGACATTTTTAATCGGCTACACAGCTGCAGGACGACACGGCGTACAGTTTCTGTCCCTGGCTGCCTGTTTTTCCAAACCAGATCCATTCACAGTCCTTCCCCCCCGTTGACAGCAGCTGAAACATGGCGGCGTGCGCGGGGCTTGAGATGTGGCGCTGCGGCCGTTTTCTGTCGGTTTGCTCTGAATCGGATGAAACCAAACCTGTCAAAACGCTGTCACAGCGTCGTGGGGCAGTTTTCTGGTCACCAGCCTGGCTCCCGGCACTCTGGCCCCGACCCCAGGCCGATCCACCTCAGGTGGTCCCGTCTCCGGCGCCCCCCCACCCCCCCCACCCCCCTCACTCTGGAGGCCGGCTCTGTCCTCGGGCTCTGCAGTGGGCACGCTCAGTATTCAGCTCAGAGCCTGAAGAAATACGACTCTGCTGTCACACTTGGCTGATGTCCCTGAGCTCCTCTACTCCGTCCCTCATCTCTCTCCCCCTCTCTCTCTCCCCCCTCCCCCTCCCGCCCCCGGCTCGGTATCTACAGTAACTGGCGTTCTTTTACCAAAGGGGGTCTGCGGGGAGTGTTTGTGTCTGCGTGACATGCGGACAGGGAGGCGTTTGTTTTTGTGTGTGCGGGCAGGGTGGCCGAGGCTGAGGGGAGGCGGGGAAAACGATAGCCGGGATGGAGGAAACAAAGACGAATGCGGTGGGTGGGGGGGGGAAGAGGACAGATGGAGTGAAATGACTCCCAGGCCGGCATCCGAGCGCGAGCCGCTTTTTCTCTGAGCTTTTGTCTCCCTCAGCTCTGCAGCAGCGGCAGCAGAATCGGCCGCGCTTTGCTGCACAGGTACGGCAGGAAGCCTCCACACTAGGCATGGCAAGATTCACCGATGCGTATCGGAACATCGGAACGACATGTGCGATACGGTTGCATCGATTTGCAAACGTCTGCATCGGTAAAAACCGCACGTAAACTCGAGATGCATCGTATAAAACTACCTGCATCCATACAAACCGATTATCATCTTCTATTATTATAACTTTTTAGAAACGTGTCTTTGAGTTTTAGTTGCGTTTCTTTCCATCCCTGTTGCCTGCCTAGTTGCGCTTCCTTTGTTTCAAAATAAAAGGCACAGTTAGCTTGCGTGCCATAACTTGAACTATGTAGTCCATGGTGTACTTTTCTTCTGCATTGCATCGCATCGTATTGTATCGTATCGTATCGCACTGTATCGCAGCATTTTAAATTTAGATCGTTCTGTATCGCACCGGATCGCAGGAGGTTGGAGAATCGTATCGAATCTTATCACTAGAAATCCCATGAATCGTGAATGTATCGAATCGTTGGCTGTGTATCGAGATGTGTATCGTATCGCCTTGGTGGTGAAGATTCCCATCCCTACTCCTCACGGCAGCAGATCTGAGCTCAGGCCACCAGATGACTCATTCGTCTGGAGTTTCGTCTTCGCCCCTCCGCCGTTTTGCACCGTCCTCGAGAGCTGATTTCTTAGCGTTCTCCCTCCCTGTTTCTCAGACATCCAGAATGCTGATGAGAGCCGAATGCAGACCCGTGCCCGGCTCAGGGGGAAGAGGCCAGTTCAGGTTAGAGGCCGACAGGCATTATAGCTGCTCCCAACTTTTTCTCACTGGTTTATGAAAGTGCAGACATCCAACTGATGGTTCCAAACGTTTATTAACGGATTTGCCGTAATGCACGCCCAAGACCACCGTGAACACTGCAAAATACGCGGTGGAAAAATATACATCAATAAAACCCACATGAATTATCAAATGAAACTTATTAAACAAAATATACATTTTCTAAATTGTCCGTACCGTATGGCCCTCCAACCAGAAGGTTAGGAGTTGCCAGAAGTCCATTTCTTCAGTTTTTCCGTCCTTTGCCTTTTCTCTTACCCACGTACTAATTGTAAACAACTCACAGCTTCCTATCAAAGGCATCACGTGATCCAGTGAAAACCCAATCGGTGACGTCTCCATATAACATTGTTACAATCTTTTTACATAATATCTACTTACACAATATCTATTTACATATTAATCGAAAATACACAAAGATATGAAATAGATATTAAAAGTAAAACATATTCATATCCACAAAATAAAATAAATTCACACAAAAAAAATGCCCATGTAACTTTGTTCGTTAAAGGCATCGATGCATGCCTCCGGTTTGGTTTTGGCTCTACGATTCTGTCGGGTGGCCGGTCACAAACGAATCAAATTTGAGTCTTTTAAAAAGCAGCCTGAAATGGTAAAAAAAAGGTCAGATCCCAAAAAATTTAATGTAAAGGGTTTTCAGGCTTCCCTTGTACTTGAATAGAGTGAATTTAACACTTCTGTCGGAGATGGGCGTTCTCAAGTGCGGACGCACGCAGATGCACGTCAGCCCAACAGTCTCAAAGCAGAACCATTGATTTTATTTGTTATTTTTGTTTCTTAACATGAGACTACCCCATCAGGGAATAAGCGGTATTGATAATGGATGGATGGATGAAACATGAGACTACCGTCAAAAATCTGCTGTTAAACCTCAGACGACACCATGTGCATTGCGTTGGTTTGACTGTTCTACTTAAGCTAGCTTACACTCAACAGGACAAAGAGAAGCTAAATAAATACTGGATAATTTCAATTAGTGTGTGTGGAGGACAGTGGAGAAAAGCACATTGTTTTTATTTTTTGACAATAACAGCTTCATCCGGTGTCGGATGCTTTAAAAACCGAACAAACCGAGCGCGGCCATCTCATCGGTCGGCCAGAAAGACGGGAAACGTCCGCTAATCGTTAAAAAAGCGGAGATTCGGAGGCAGAAATGCCGTAACCGCTGCGTGACACATGCGGAAAACGGCTGCAAATGTAAAAAGCGGCTCTTTAAATATTCTTTGAAGTGTCTGAAGAATCGGTTTTGAGGGGCGTCGGATCTGATCCCGATCTGGATGTAAAATCGGAGGGGCGACAGAACCGAATTTCCTTTGTCTCTTTTTTTCTTCCGCTTCTATCTCCCCCTCCAGTATCTATCTGTGACTTCATCACAGGCGAGCAGGAAGCTGCCGCCTGCCAAGAAGTCTTCATAGAGACCGGGAGTGTTTAAATCTGCCCTCACATTTATTATACTTCTGCTCTGCAGCAGATTGAAGCCACAGCCTCAGCAACAAACAAGGGCTTCCTGCCCATTTCCAGGCCCGGCCGCTGCAATCCCCCCCCCCCCCCCCCCACCACTGCTGCCTGCCTGACTCTCAGGGGCTGATGATAGATGGCTCCCTCTCTGCCTTTGTGCTGGGAAATTGCTTTGTTTTGTTAACGGCCTGCCTCTGTTCCAGCCCCGACAGCAGAGATAGGGGGCCTCCTTTCTCCGCTTATCTGCCGAATATATTCTAGATCGTCTCCAAATGAATCCCAGCCGGACGCGACAGGAGGCGGAGAGGAACGGCGACAACGCAGAAGGGCCGAGAGGAAAATGCCCAGCGAAGTCGCTATTAAGTTTGGGACGAATCAGAGGAGAAACTGATCCAGTTTTCAGGATATGCAGGGGATGAAACAGCAACAAAAACAAATAGATTCCAAACATTTAGAATGATGCAAAGTGCACAGATCAGCCTCAGCCACAGATGCACGAGTGTGTGTTTGTGTGCGATGTTTGAGAGCTGCGAAAGCAGCGTAAATCCATTTTATACCTCCGCATCTGCCCCATTAACCTCTGCAAATTTAGCCGACAGTGATAGGGGAAAGTGATTGCGCAGCACTCTGATCCCTCTCAGACAGGAACGAGGCAAGGAAAAACCTTTGGGCTTCGGTGGTGCTTATCTATCCCTCTGATAGGGGATCAGATACATGATCATAAGCGGTTTTGTGCCCCCAATAATCAGTAGATAGAGAGTGGAAAAATGCACATTTAGCAAGGGTGATGCCAAATGATCACGCTGAGCTGCGACTTCCCGGCAAACAGGTTTGGTTTGGTTTTTCTTCCCCTGCAGAGAAGACGCTGTCAGTTTAACCAATGAGTCCCTTTAGGTTACTTTGTGAGGGTTTTGTATTATTAATGGCGCACTTAGCCCTGCAGAATTGCGGCTCTAAAACCTCTAAAACCAAAGACAGATCTTTATAAACAGACAATGAGTTGTGGGGGGGGGGGGTCATATGATCACGTTTCTGCAGCACTTTGCATCCCACTTGTTTTTAAAGGTGCAATATGAATAAATCTGTGCGGATCATGTGATAAACTGTGTTCATTTCCCATTGAGCAAATGATGCAGTATTGTATGTATGGTCTCATAGACCTGCATAAAAACACACCCAATGTGGGTTTCTACGCTCACCTTTGGGGAATATTCTCCTTTATTTAGAATGCATATCATGTGTGCGCAGCATTAAAGAGTCTCTACCTCAGACTCAGGTCCCATGTCTTCCCTCATTCCAGCTTCATTGATCTAGTCCTTGCGATTTCCACCAGCCGCAGAAGAGAACATCAGGACCGGTGGTTTTCTTTGTCTACCTTTGATCAGAATGAAACAAAAAGATGTGGCTTTACCAGGGAAAAAAATTAAAATGATGCCTACAAATCATCCATCTATTATCCCAAAGGTGAGTTGGAATGTCCAGTCAACCTAACATGCAGGTTTTTGGATGGTGGGAGGAAGCTGGAGAACCCAGAAAAAGCCCACGCAGACACAGGGAGAACATGCAAACTCCTCACAGAAAGGTCCTGGTTCTCCCGGGATTTGAACCCAGCACCTTCTTCCTGTGAGGCAATGGTGCTAACCCGACCACCTTGCCTCCCTCTTGACAAACTACTTCAATTGAAACAGTAAAAATCAAGATAAGGCTGTTTAATAGTCGGGCTTTCCAGCTTGCACACATCACTTTCATCCGGTTCCATCCATGGAGGGACCAAAGTCCAGAGCCAAATGTTCCACCGGATTCCAGCTGAAGTGGATCACCTCAGACATTGTTCGGCTTGGCACAGGCTAGGCCACATCCATGAGACTCGGGTGTGTCGAAGCAGGCAAAGCCTCTAAAACCTGCAGGACAGCGGCCCTCAAAGACCAGAGTTTGACACTCGGTTTAGAGGAGATCGATTCAAAATAGACTCGAAATGAACTCACAGGTTTCACTGGCTTTTTCGAGCAAAAATATGAAAAATATGATAACATTTTCTATGAATTCCGTTTATTTCTGCTAATTAACTTTTCAGATGTCTTTATTTCCTTTACCTGCTGTTTTATTTGGGATGGCTTACCCCTCTTGGTTTGTTTGAAGGTTCCTTGCTGATCTGTTCCGGATCCTTTGTTCTCGCCTATAAATGGTTCAACATTTGGTTTAAGGCCTTGTGGGAAATCCAAACCAAAGGCCCATAAAAAGAATTACAAATCTTTTTGTTGCCCTTTGCAAAACAGATCCAACCGCTTTCTTATTTGTCTAGTTGTGGTTCTGGTTTCTGCACCCAAAAGGGCGCCCCATGGATTCCTTTTAGCGGATAATGAAAAGGCTGAAGTACATATGTGAGCATTTTGAGAAGTGGGATTGAAATTCAAAATGGCTCGACTCTCAAACGCAGCTGATAGCCTCTACATGCAGAGGAAGTGAGTCTCGGGACGTTCTCCTCGGCCCGAAGCCATTCGTTGATGACAGTTTCCATTAATCGCTTTTGAAAGTGCACGACTACACATTTTGTTGCTTTAGCCAAACGCCGCGTGTGCGCAGAGACCCCCGCTGAGCGGAGGGGGGGGGAGATTAAAGCCAACCACTGCTGGCTGTGACCCCACACCATCCTCAGAGACAGCAACGCTCCATCTAATCCATCCACTTTCTTCCACTCGCCTTACTTCACATATCCTCTCCTGGAGAAAAACAGAACTCATAGTGTGAATTTGCTGTTTGGAATTGTAATATCCCAGCTCAAGAACCTCCTCTCCTGTATTCAAAGGATGGAAGAGCAGGACAAAGTCATTCATCAAAGAAACAGAACGCAATTAGCCAATTATTGTTTAACGGCAGCTTCGTCCACTGAGATTTTACCTCTGCATCGAAGTGTGTGTTTGTGTTTTTAACTGATTCACAGGTCGAATATTTAGCTCCTTGGACTTAGAAATTGATTGAATTTCATTTGTCTTTAATTCCTTTGATCATTATTCTACACAGGCCTGGCAACAATTTAAACTGATTTAAAGAAACGGTAGTTGGAGAGCTCTGTCATCTTCTTCCTGCTTTCATTTACTATCAGTTTTGGGTGTTTGTTTTGGTTCAAGCTCCATGATTTCCTGCTAATTCTAAGCTTCAAAACCACAAAAAGTTGTGCTCTTAAACAGTGTTATATAAGTTAACTATTAAATAACAACCTGTGACTTTTCTCTTTGAGTTTGAACATATAACTACAGAGCAGGAAGTTAGAAATGAACTAATAACATAAATAAACAGAAAATAACGTAAACAGAAAAAAACATAAAAAAAACAAAGGAAAAATCAAAAGAGACGTGGACGAATCAGAAACAGAAACCTGGAAGAGGAAAACAAACCAAGAACATGGTAAATCATTTTAAAAAAACAGGTAAAACTCAAAAAGGAAGACCACAAATCCCAGAATACCCAAAACCTGAGGGGGGGAAAAATAACAGTCTACAGAAAACCAAAAAAAATCCAAAATCTCGATGGGTTTGTTGCTTCTCGTGTGAAAAATCAAAAGCGAATTAAATTCATGATCCAAACCTTTGAGCAAAATGGCATGTTGAACCTGCTGGTCATGGTGTGAGAAGCTCTGGGCAGCGGGTGGTGGATGGAAAAACTTTGGCCGCTGGCCCCGGACTTCTGACCGGCACTTATCGTCCATATTTTCTTGCACACAGGGACAAAACCGACAGACCTCCCTGGAAGTGGAGAGCAGAGCCGAAACCTCTGGGACTGGGGGTCATGTGCGCGCTGCATTCAACGGCGGCCAGGATTTACGGGCTTCATTCCCGGGCGGGGATCCATCGGTCAGCCCCTCACCCACCCATCCATTTGCCCGACGTCCAGCGAGGCATCGGCTATGCACTCTGCAGATCCAGAGATGGAAAACAACAGGCATGTTCCAGCTTATGAAGAGAGACATACGTAGATGGATTTGTTAGCTTTAAAAAAAAAAAGAATGAAATATGATGCCATAATTCACTTTGCATAATTCACTCGTGCAATGAATCTGGTTGTGTGATATTTGGCTGGCAAGGGGATTAATTACCAATTACCCCCAAACTCTACTTATGCTATTTTACCCATGTGTTAAAAGTTTTTTATGAAATGTAATTATTAACTCAAATATAGACGGAGAACAGTTTTACTCTGGTCTACAGATTATTATCTTTAATATATGCAAAAAGAGAGGACAAATAAACCATTATTTGATTTTGTGTTTGCTGAGAGGGAGAATACCCATTAAATAGAAAAATATCCCTGACTATATAACTTAACTTTAGAGGAAGGGAAAACTATAACTGGGCATAATATCGAAACAAAAATTCAGAATTTTCAGAAAACAAACGTTTTAGCTTTATCTTTCTGCATAAATTTGGAAACTCTTGTTTTTAGCCTCCACTTCATGCTGCAGTTGAGTGAAAGGGCTAATTCTGATGTGGATGTCCGGTTTATTATTGATGTTCACAACTGGAATTTGGTGCTTTCTTTGCTTTAAGCATGAGAGATAAAAAAAATATGAGCATTGCTGTCAAATCAAGCTATTCAGATTTGCGGCTAACATTTCCCATAACTGCAATATTGGTTTTCTAGGCTATTCTTATTTCAGAGTTTAAAAACTCCAAAATGTAACAGATTTCCAGTCGTTTTTCCATGTTAAAAATATTACCCGGTCATGAGCATTTCCCTAGTTGGACCTTTGTCATGATTATGTTGATGTCAAGCTAGCATAGACCAGTTTTAGGCTAGCATAAGCTTAACTCTTCCACTCAGTGGACTTCTCATTAACCATCTGTAACCACCCGATTCCATGTGATCCATGTAGCCCTCTCATGTGTAGCCTGTAAACTGTGCTGAAGACATTTTTTGAGGGATAGATCCATGAAAAGAGAAGACACTTTTCACTTTAGATCTGAAATCCCACATGTATGAAATGTGCCATGACTGTGTGGTCCTTGAACCATCCATCTGCTCATCCATGTGTCAGTTACCCGTTCATCCATTCAGCCCATGTTGGCCTTTCCCGAGGACTCTAAATGTTCATGGATGTAGAAATAAGACAGTGTTAGTGCGTCTGAACAGTGTCAGAAGAGCGTCAAGAGTCTAGACCATCTCTGATCTGCTGCCCTTCCAGACTTCTTGAGTGTCAGCGCAACACAACATCCCTGACAGTTAGCTCAAAAATAAAACTGTCTTTGAGCCAAGTGTCTGACATGAACGAACAGTAGAAATATATTCAGGGATCCTCCACATCTTCGTGAAAATAGACGAGCTAATACCATCTTTTCATCCATCCATTAATCCAATGGATTGATCCAGTCAGCCAAGACAAAAGCAAAGATTTGAGAATATTTGCTTATAGGTCTAATTTATGCGCCAGGTCACCAAAGCTACCCGTCTTTAGCAAGAACTCTGACCATGAGTGCTGCTGTCATGACCTTTGACCTCATCTGGCCAGATGTGAACTCAGTGTGTCAGTATCCAGGGATTTGTTTGACTCATATACATTTAAACATCCTGTTTTCTTTCATGGTATTAAAACTTCCCGGTCCAACAACGACTCAAACATGGGATTAGGAGCATGATAGTGTGGACAGCCTGTATCAATCCATCCATTTCCATCCATCCATTACCAAGTCCTGCTACTTTTTTGGTAAAATGGGCTGATTTTCCTGGAACACTGTAAGTGATGAAGCATCTGTCATCAGATGCGTTTTAAATGAACACATCCACACCAGAAAACACTCCAGTGGACAATGGAAGTAGAAAATGAGTCATGAATAAATATAGCGGTTCCACATGTGGGCTTTCCATGTTCCTGCGGAGCTAATTTGAAATCTAAGGTGTGTGTTTGTGTGTTTTCCTGACCCAGCTACCTTTGTTTGTGAGCATGAAAGACAGACTCCGATGCCATCTGTGCTTCCGTGGCAGGATGCCACCCTGTTAACCACGATCCACCCATCCATCCATCTGAAAACTCTCATTTTTACGTTATTACTTCCCACCTTTGTTTCCAGCTCATTAAATCTGACCATGAGACTTTGGATTACAGCAAAAACAAATAAATAAAAGTAAAACTGAAAAGGCACACTGTAGAAATTCATAAAACTACTTTTTTGTGGCATTAGTAAGCTTCATTAAACTTGTGTTGATGTTCCCTGCACATCCCAAAGACTTTAAAAAGGGTAAATTATATCTCTCATCCCTGAACCACTCTTTACTAACTGAATCGTGGTACTGAACCTTCTTGTAGTTTTCTGACTTGTCCACTCACTGAATCTACACCTGACCAGCTAAATCTCTACTTTAAATTGTGAGTGAAAGGACTCATTCCATGTAATATTTGAGCAAAGAAAAGCTCAGTTTGCTGACGGTAGCTAAAAGTTGGCTAATAGTTAGCCCACAGTTAGCAAATAGCTTGCCACATAGACATATATACATGTATATTTGTCTATGGTTTGCCATCAGTTAGCCAACAGTTAGTCGTGTGTGATAATAGTTAAAAGTGACAGTTAACTAACAGACACTTCGTAGTTAGCTGACAGCTAAAAGTTAACTCATGGTAAACCATGGGTTAACTGACTATGCTAATAATTATCTGAAAGTTAGCTAACAGTTAACCATCAGTTAGTTGATAGTTACCTAACAGTTAGCTGACAGTTACCAAACAGCTTTCCTACTGCCAGAGAACATGTTTTATAAATAAATAAAAAACTAATAAAAACTAAATTAAAAGATATGAGAAAGACAGATTGTCTATAGCTGCTGCAGGCAGTTATCGTTAGTTGAAAAATATAAAATAAACTGGGTAGCGAACCGTTTTTATGTTTGGATTTGTGTGCCATTTTCAGAAGCCTTAAAGCAGATACTGTACTGAATGTACTGAACCACACACTGGCCATACATTATAAAGACGTTTTTGTTAGTTTCTTTTAGTCACTATCATAAAAAAATCTTCTGCAAAGAGAATTGCCTGTATATGTTTATAGGTTTGACCCTCGGTTTTCTCTGAGTCCCAGCCTGTTTTACAGTAAATAATCCTAGAATGTATGTAGCAATAAACTGATGCCATTTTTATTTATTTTTACCCACTTTCAGCTCCGAATGAAAGAAGCAGCCATGCAAAAGTGTAAATATGCCAATGCGCGTGATTGAAAATGTTCAGGCATCTCTTTCTGTTCATGCAAAACGACAACACCCACCATGTGCTACATCTATTCCAATCCTAGTTATGCTTGAATTAGGGCAGAAGGGAGTTGAGTTGTGATTATTAAGTTAAATGGGTAGTGTGTGTGCGTGCAATTGTGAATGTCAACCTTGTTTATGTCTGTTTACATTATATAAAAGAGCGACAAGCAATCACTCAAGCTGAGGGAGACATTAAGCGATGGGGAAAATGACGAGTGTGTGTTTGAAACGGAGGGAATGAGACGCTGCATCAGAGTGACAGCGGCATTTGACAGTTTAGCCTCATGGTGTTTAAATACAATGGCCTCTGTGTCACTGGCTGCTAGCTCGGTATCTCACCTCCACTCTCATACATACCAATGGGCATTTTTATTTTCATTCATGACCTGCGCAAACTGCCAGAGTCAAGGGCAAACCCCGCTCACGGAGTGGAGGGGTAAAAAGAATTCATTAAAAAAGAGCAGAACCTCTGGACACAGCTGAGCGCGTTTAATGAGTGTTTATGCCGTCTAATGGCATGCAGAGTGTGAAATGAATGCAGGTAGATTGTGAAAACGTGCTTGTCGGAGCAGTGTAATTACGGGGTGATTTGCCGGCGAGGGCCGGAGTCTCGGCGACTCCTCCACCCGGGGGGGGGGGGACCGTCTCGCCGACGTAGGACCCGAAAGGTTTCCAACACCTCACATCACAGGAAACATGATACGATTTGTTTTTCTTTTTCAAAGGTTTTGTGGAAATAATTGGGACGAACGAGATGAAGGAGTAATGAGATCTAAAAAGGTTCACCTGAATCAAATGTGAAAAGAGGTGGCAGAAGGTTACCTTCCACAAAGATGGTTATCTCTCTCTCCGCTCTCTGCAGTTAATTATGCCTCATTTTCATTCCGCTGCTGTTACTCACTATTCCTCTTCTCTTTTACATTTTACGAGAAAGTTCTCGCTTGTTTTAGATGAGCAGTTGGGTTACCATGCATTCCCAATGCAATGTCTGACTCCAAGCCACCAGAGAAATGCTAGTTATCTTTGATAATCCTCACTAAAAACACACAAAACAGTCCAAAGAACCTGAATTTGATACAAAATCCAGCTACTATTCGAGAACAGCTTTACACAAGCAATGACTTTGACTGAATTTTCGCATCGTGTTGAGAACTTGGGTCACATTTTGTTTGATACAGAATGACTGAAATGATCATATTACCATTTATTTTCATAGTTTTAACCAAACATCTCATTGATAAACGTGTCCATCAAATTCCTGCAAGAGAATATAGCTGCGGAGTAAACGACAAAAATATGGATGACAGTATTCCATATTGGGAATTCCACCATTCCCATTGGGATGTCAAATATGGAAGAATCTGTGCTCATTTTCTCTGAACTGGCCCTTCATGGTGGTTTATGGTTGCTAACCCGATTCTTCCCATTCCTGGAGGCTTCTTGTGTTAAAGCTGGAAATGGCTTGTTAGTCTGTACCTCATTCTGCTTTGTTCTGTGTAAATAAACACTGTCACAAGGCAAAAGGGGGGCCGTGTGGGCCAACACACCAGATTAGGTGACAGGAGCTCATTAAGGAGAAGCTCTCCAGCTTGTTTGGAGGAAACAATTCTACACGAGCCCCTTTCCCTTCGTCGTTTGGCCTTGTTTTTGCTTCAGGAAGCATGTGTTTTTCTTCTCTATCTCAGTCAGCAGACTGCATCCCTCTCTGAGTTAACAGTGAGGTCCCTTTCCTGAGGTCTTCTGTCTGGATTACAGCAGGTACTCATGCTGGTCTTAAGTGCCCAGGCTCAATGGAACCTCGAAGATAAGAGTGGTCAACCCCAATTAGCAGCGGGGCGAGGCGTTAACACCGAGTATGAGTGAGCTGGAGCCTGTGGTGCGATGTACTGGCTAACAGATTATGAGGCTGTACTACGGAGAGAGACAAGGAGAGACACTCAGGTCCCATTCAGTGTTTAAACGTCTCGGATGGTCGTCAAGGAGGAGTTTTCTGGGCACACGTGACAAACATAGACCACCTCAGCGGCCTGTGCTAAATGTCCCACGATCATCTAGAAGGATGATCGTGATGGTTTGGTCCAGGTGAAGGGAGAGGATTCAGAGAGACATCTGCCCATTTCTGCCCATTTCTGCTCACTTCTGCGGAAATTCTTCTCATTTCTGCTCACCTTTACGTGAATAACATCCCAACATAGGGGTGACATCATTAGAAAGCGAAAAGGTCTTTGTCAGATGATTCCGTAAGAAGATTAAAACTTCTTAAACCGACACAATCACCGAAGACAAAAACTTCAAATAAAGTTGAAAAATCTCTGGGAGTCCGTGTTTGAATTACACCTGCAGTAAATGTCATAATCAATCCATTCTTTGAAAACACATTTATATGTAAATGACTTCTTTCCACGATCAAGTTCTCTTCATAAGCAAAATTGAGAGTATTGCTGTTGTGAGGTAGGTTTATTATAAAAACAGCAAATGTTCCTAAATACATAAAAGCTTCTTATTTAATTTCTTTTATAATTTTCTCCTCAACCATCCATCCATTATGTAACCTGGAGCCTATGCCAGTAGTCAATGGGCAAGAGGCAGGGTACACCCTGGACAGTCCATTGCAGGACCACACAGAGACACACAAGGACCAACAACCATGCAAACTCACTTGGAATGCCCAATCAACCTAACATGCAGGTTTTTAGATGGTGGGAGGAAGCTGGAGAACCTGGAGAGAACCCACACAGACAAAGGGAGAACATACAAACTCTACAGAGAAATGTCCTGGTTGTCCGTGGGTCTTGAACCCAGGACCTTCTCCCTGTGAAGCAATGGCGCTAACCACCACACCACCGTGGCGCCTTTTCTCCTCAACCTTATGTTAAATTCAGTTATGCAATCATAACCACCACAAACAACATGAAAATGCACCTTAAAAACGGAAGTAAGTGGAGTGAATGGAGATATTTCTTTTAGAGAGTTTGCACTACACGTGTCTGAGTTTTTCCTGGAGAAAGACTGGAGGCACCGTAAGCATTTTGCATCCCGGATGCTCTGCCGCTGCAGCAGGCTGACAGCTGCATGACAGCTTTTGTTGACGTGCGGGCATCTTTAATGGGCAAACCCTCTCTCCCGGTGCTGCCCGCCGTCTTGTTTGACACCTCAGCAGACCATTAGGTGGGTCCGAAACGGCCTCCCGCTGCAGTCTGCTTCACCTTCCTTGGACCGGCGTTCAGCTTTGTGGATGCTGCTCCTCTGCTGCTGGAATCTGTCAAACAACTGCTGATCATTGTTTTATCCCACCTCCCAAACCAGCGGTATCTGTGTGTTGCTATTCAGAGGTGAAATATCATACCCCTGTTTTGTTTTGTTTTTGGTTGAGATGATTTGTGAGGAGATCGTACTGATATGTAGAAGAAATCAATGACCTTTTTTTTTCATAGATATATATATATATATGTACATATATAGATAGATATACTGTATATATAAAAACATCCATCCATCTACCCACACATCTATCTATCTATCTATCTATCTGGGTCCTGTAGGGTCATCCTGTGGTTCAGATGTCTTTTCGTTCTAAACTCATTTACAGAAATGAAGCATCTCCTTCCATATTTTCTGACTAGCTATATACACTATATTGCCAAAAGTATTTGCTCACCCATCCAAATTATCGGAATCAGGTGTTCCAATCACTTCCATGGCCACAGGTGTATAAATTCAAGCACCTAGGCATGCAGACTGTTTTTACAAACATTTGTGAAAGAATGGGTCGCTCTCAGGAGCTCAGTGAATTCCAGCGTGGAACTGTGATAGGATGCCACCTGTGCAACAAATCCAGTCGTGAAATTTCCTCGCTCCTAAATATTCCACAGTCAACTGTCAGCTGTATTATAAGAAAATGGAAGTGTTTGGGAACGACAGCAACTCAGCCACGAAATGGTAGGCCACGTAAACTGACGGAGCGGGGTCAGCGGATGCTGACGCGCATAGTGCGAAGAGGTCGCCAACTTTCTGCAGAGTCAATCACTACAGACCTCCAAACTTCATGTGGCCTTCAGATTAGCTCAAGAACAGTGCGCAGAGAGCTTCATGGAATGGGTTTCCATGGTCGAGCAGCTGCATCCAAGCCATACATCACCAAGTGCAATGCAAAGCGTCGGATGCGGTGGTGTAAAGCACGCCGCCACTGGACTCTAGAGCAGTGGAGACGCGTTCTCTGGAGTGACGAATCGCGCTTCTCCATCTGGCAATCTGATGGACGGGTCTGGGTTTGGCGGTTGCCAGGAGAACGGTACTTGTCTGACTGCATTGTGCCAAGTGTAAAGTTTGGTGGAGGGGGGATTATGGTGTGGGGTTGTTTTTCAGGAGCTGGGCTTGGCCCCTTAGTTCCAGTGAAAGGAACTCTGAATGCTTCAGCATACCAAGACATTTTGGACAATTCCATGCTCCCAACTTTGTGGGAACAGTTTGGAGCTGGCCCCTTCCTCTTCCAACATGACTGTGCACCAGTGCACAAAGCAAGGTCCATAAAGACATGGATGACAGAGTCTGGTGTGGATGAACTTGACTGGCCTGCACAGAGTCCTGACCTCAACCCGATAGAACACCTTTGGGATGAATTAGAGCGGAGACTGAGAGCCAGGCCTTCTCGTCCAACATCAGTGTGCGACCTCACAAATGCGCTTCTGGAAGAATGGTCAAAAATTCCCATAAACACACTCCTAAACCTTGTGGACAGCCTTCCCAGAAGAGTTGAAGCTGTTCTAGCTGCAAAGGGTGGACCGACGTCATATTGAACCCTATGGATTAGGAACGGGATGTCACTTAAGCTCATATGTGAGTCAAGGCAGGTGAGCAAATACTTTTGGCAATATAGTGTATCTGTCCGTCTGTCTATCCAAATTATTTTATATTCATGGCGATGTAGGGTAGTGTTTTGTAAGTGGACTTCTTTTCTGAGGTCCTGGCTGTTCGGAGTCTGGCTTGTCTTTAAGAGACTGCCAAAGTCTTCGGAGTTGATTTTTCAGGCCGTCCTGATCCTGAAAGGAGCCCGCTCCTCCCCCCTGAGTCAGAACTACACCCTCCATCAGCTTGTGGTCCAGCAGTGGTCGATCTGTCCTCTCCATCAAGGGTCCTGCTCATTTCATCTTATCTCCCCTTTCCTCTGTTCCTGGACGGGGAGTTGGGGAATAAATCCCAGCACAACGTCCCACGCTGATGTTGTGCCAGTCACGGTCTTTTCGCTAGCTCCGATTTTTATCTGGCTGACCAGACTTCTGCTGCTTCGGCCGTATTTGACTACATGCGGTGACTTGTGGGTGCCAGATGCCGATCTGCTGTCAACGATGTGCTATCTCTGTGCCCAGATGTGCTCGTTTTTTAAATCAGATTGGACATTTTGGGATGCTGTTCAAAGGAAACTGCCTATTCAGGGTGAATAAAGTTTTTTTTCCAGCGAGAGCTGAACTGATAAGTCTCGCAGCCAGCAGGGACGTTGTGCTGTGAATATGCACAGAAATGTTTTCTGGAGAAGCCTCAAACGTGCCTGGTGCATGAAAGTGGTGTGGAAGAAGCCAAAGCCTCCACAGATTTGAGCTATTGTGTAGATTAACTTGTTATTTAAGCGTAACCAGATGTCTAAACTATTTCAGAAACTGTTTTAGAGACATCCTGCATGCTTTGAACCTGAAACAGAAAACACTGATTGAACCGACATATATACTTTGTTCATTCTTAGTTAAGATAATAATACTATCTAGCAGATGCTACAAAAAAAGGGTATAATGAGCTTCACCAGCAAGTAGTTATGAACTCTATTGATTTTAGTTTTGTATCCATCCATTATCCATTCCATCTAAATCTAGTTTAAAAATGCATTTATTTAACCAATTAGCCAGAATAATCAACGTGTGAATGTGTGAAAAGCTGTTGTATAGTATTACATGTGTAAAACAAACAAGCTTTTGTTAGCAATGCACATTTAAATCCGATTTTAGAGATTTGTTTTCTATCTTTCACCTCCACCAGTCTCAGAGTGCCTGGGGCCAAACGGACGCCAAAGCGGGACGTTAAAGGGTCGGGACTCTGCGGCCCACGAGGCATTCAAAGACGGACCCCACCGTGGGGACAGAACCCCCCCCACCCGACCACCCTTCCTGCTCCTCATTGTATGCATAGCCACACACACACCGATGGTCTCTGGGTGAGCCGAACGGGACTCGGGCGGCTTTTTTACAGCGCAGCTCGAACATTCAAACGTCATCTCGGCCAAGTAGTTTCCATTTCACAGGTCATTTCAGTCGACTGCGAAAAGCAATCACATTCTTCATAAGATTTTTTGCTCTTGCAAGTAATCAGACAATCGAGGTAGAGGTACTCGCGCCACGCCATAAATCTTTTAACAACCAACAGCTGCAGCCATTATGCAGATCCAGAAGCCGAGGCCCGAACACGATGCTAATAACACCTAAAACAAATAAACTCATTAATGCAAATGCGGTTTCGAGGTGGCGTCTGGGAGAAAAATGCCCTTGAAGTGTAAACGGAAAGAACCGAGAGTTGCAGGTTGACGCACAAAAACAGAGGTGGAAAAACGTGAACCTGAAGGCAGCGAGCCTGATGTAAAAAGAGGTAAAACTGTGAAAAAGAACGACAACATGTGCTATTTTCAGACCCAGAAATGAGAGGACGGTTATTCAAGGTTAGAGGAGCGAATGCGTTTTTGGGGTTTTATCTGCTTGAAATGATGGAGAAGTGTGGATGTGCTCTCAAAAACACCTGAAATGGCTGATTATTTATTTATTCATTCCAGGTGGAACCAGTGTGAGTCATACAGAGAAAAAAAAAACTTCTCCATAACCAACATTTCTTTTTTTTAAAAAGCAGAGTATTTCAGAAATAAATTGTCTGACAGTGATATGTTCTTGAATGAGTGTATAGAACATAGAAAAACACATAGAAAAGCAGTCCAGTGGCCCCATCTGGACACTTAATGACTCATTTATGGATAACTTGCAAGGTTTTGACTCAGATCGGTTCCCTGTTTTGTATAAAATACCTCAAAGGGTCGCGTGGTTAGATGAAAACCAACGCAAATATCTGCTGCTGTAATATCGAAAACATCCTTTCATGCAGCCTCTGGGATACTTTTGAAATTGTCAAGACCACTGGTCCGGGCAACAGAGAACCCAAAAGCACGACAAGGCAAACAGGCAAATCGTGAGGGAAAAACACTTTACTCAGTCCAAAAAAAGGCAGGGGTCAAAACCAGGAGATCAGTTGAAGAGGCAAACAAATCCAACAAGGGGCAGGCAGGAATCTAAAATCCAGGGAGGCAAACGGGAGGTCAAAACGGACAGGCAGAACAAGAGAACGCTGGAATGCTTGGAACGGAATGACAAGACAATCTGGCAGGGGACAAAGTGGAAAAGGGAGTGGTATAAATACTGAAGACCAAATGAGCTAATGAGCAGCAGGTGAGGAGATGGGCGGAGAGAAGCAGGTGAGGGGGAAATAGTAATTGCATGACAGGGAAGGGCCGGATCTGAAATGACAGGAGAGTTAGATCATGAAAACAAAAACAAACTTGGTTCTAGAGTGGCTACGTTACAGAAATGCTCCTCAATGGAGCCCCCCACCCCCATCCCCCCCACCCCATGCATCCACCGCAGCCCCGCAGACTGAGAAAGAGTGTAACGAACGCAGTTACATGGGCATTTTTTTTGTGTGAATTTATTTCATTTTTGGGAATATGAATATGTTTTACTTTTAAATATCTATTTCATATCTTTGTGTATTTTCGATTCATTTGTAAACACTTTTGAAAATGTTGTAACAATGTTATATGGAGATGTCGCCGATTGGGTTTTCACAAAATCACGTGATGCCTTTGCTGTGAGTTGTTTACAATTAGTCCGTGTGCAAGAGAAAAGGAAAAGGACGGAAAGAAATGGACTTCTAGTAACTCCTAACCTTCTGGTTGGAGGGGCATACGGTACGGACAATTTAGAAAATGTATGTTTTGTTTAATAAGTTTAATTTGATCATTCATGTAGGTTTTATTGATGTATATTTTCCACCGTGTATTTTACTGTCTTCACGGTGGTCTTGGGCGTGCATTACGGCAAATCCGTTAATAAACGTTTGGAACCATCAGTTGGATGTCTGCACTTTCATAAACCAGTGAGAAAAAGTTGGGAGCAGCTATAAAGAGCTTTCCTTTGACCTTTAGGGAGGGGAGATTTTTCACACAGCCGGACACCCAGGGCAAGCGTAAAGCCGCATGAATCCGACTGGACCACGGAGCAAATGTCAGCGAGGGTGTGTTCCTCTCTTTCTGCCCAGCAAATGACAAACCAGCTAAAAAACAATAAAGCAGTTAGCATGTTGTGCTAACTCAGTCACAGGCTTTTAAATGTGGGTCCTAACACACCTGAGAGCTGGTTCCAGTGAGGGTCACAAAGCCTGGCTATACACTGCTTAAAAACAGCCGGAAAGAGCAGTTTCACCTCGAATAAATGTCTTTATTTGTGACTCTTGTTGGGGGAACCAAAGGTCCTGTGCGCTAGCTTAAGCTAATGCTCCGTGGCTGTAGGAGAAGCAGACACTGGATGGAGATGACCTATAGGATGGCTAACCTATGTTAGTGTTTCTTTTTATGCTAACCACTGTCTCGTCCCGCTCTTACTTCTCAGCTGAACAGCTGCATTTTCTGAATGTTTGGTGCTACTTTAGTTGGTTATTTAATAAGAATAGGTAGATAAAGATTCACATGACACATATAAGGAAAACCAAGCCACTGATGGGGGGGGTGGCCGATTATTTAAGGCTTGCCACCATCTTTAAAGCCACCATTTTGGATCGAGGGCAGGTTTTCCAATGGTAAGGGGGTCATGTAGCAGATCAGAGAAGAGCAGTTTAGTCTCAGAATGAATAGATTGACTCATTTCCAACAAATTAAAAAAGATTTTCCATTCATTTTTTAAATGGATGGTACTATAGACCTTCTTTACATAAAATTTTATCTTGTTTTTTTTTAGAAAACACAACAGAAATTCAGAACATTTTGGACTAGAGCGAATCAGAGGCTCATAGCTTGTTCAGAGCACTGTCCGTGGTGCTGAAACGGCAGCTGTTTTTTCACATTTCTGTGCTCATAACTTTTGAACCACGAGAGATGTCGCAAATCAGATTTCTGCAATCGATTTCTGTGACAGTGCTGCTCTTATTTGATATGCTACATGACCACCTTCCCTTTGGAGAAACCTGCCCTTCATATCTAAGATGGCGGCCATGTTCCAGACATAGCCTGAAAGATAATTTCATTGTAAATCTTTTGAGCATAGAGGTTTTTCTTCCATCTCATAGCACTCAGTCACATCAATATAAACCATGTTACAGGGAACAAGCTTTAATTCTGTGTTTATACATACATATTTATATTTAATGTCAATTCTAATACATTTATTTATACAATATGCAGCATATTGGATCCAGAATCTGTGTTTCCATGCTGAAAGAAAAATAAACCAAACAGCTGCATTTCCAGATGTTTGTTTCTGCAGAAAATGGTGATTATGGTGGATATAAATAAAGTTTAAAGACACTGTCTTTGTCCTCTGATCTCCGCTCTCTAATCTCATGGCTCTGTTTTCACCGGGAAATCCACTCAGTGACTTTTGCTGCAGAGAAAAGAGATAAAAACTGGAAGAGTCCAAGTCTGCTGTGCAAACGGTAAGATATGAGAAGGGGGTTAAGGTGTGGACAGTGAAGCTGGGACCCAAACACACGCTCAGAGGTGCGAAAACAGAATTAAATGACCATTTTTTTGGTATAAAAGATGCAAAAGTACGTCTATAGCAAGCAGAAAAATGGCCAAACACAATAAAGAGGGAATAAAAAACAGCCAGTGAAACCTTTTTTTTGTGTGTAAAGTGTGCGAGAAAACGATAAATGCAAAGCAGGTGCTGCACGACCGACAACCAGGAGCAGGTTTGAATTACAAAAGAGGGAGCGAGATTCAAGCCCAACGCACGGGGAAATATTCAGAGCAAGGACGAAGGCAAGGGCAGACTACAACCTGAAACACGAGACCCCGGCGCAGGCTGACAGAGTCTGCCCCCTGTTGGCCGCAGCTGGAACTGAGCCGGTCAGGCTTCAGAGCCGAGAGGACACTTAGACTTTTTACTGTGTCAGGAAAGGAGTTTTTTTTTTTTTTTTTTTATCTGGACAGAATATTCATTGACATTTTGTAACCATTCCCCTGATCTTAGTCAGAAAAACAACTGTTACTGATTACGTTCGGCCTACAACGTTTAACTTTTATCCGTGAAAACTTTTTTATCAAAATAACCACTACCCCACACACGCTTTATCCCAAATCAGTCACCTGTATTTCGTTTATCAATCACACAATTCACAAACAATCCCTTCTTTCCCACATTTTCTCAATAGTCTTGGTCAAAAATCACCATCAGTATTCACCGCTCCCCCCCATCCCCCCCCCAAAGTCACTCCATAGTGTAAATCCAACACCGGTCCTATTGCAAAAATACAAAAAAAACACAAACAAAACACACAGAATTGTACAAAATAAGTCACAAAATCAGTCCTTAGCAATGCATTGCACAAAAACAAAAAATAAAGGAAAAAATGAATAAACTAGATGGGTCTCACCAGCACATCCAGCGGGGGGAAAAAAAATCCTTCAGGCTTCGACTCCTTCTTTTTTTTTCTTTTAAAGTCCTTATTTCCACAAATATTGAGAGTACAGAGTATGAAAATAAAAGCCCATGAATTATAGAGGCGGATACCTATATTGATAAAACCCAACAAGGCCAATGTCAATATTACCTGAGCCTCCAATTGTTCAAAGACCCTAACTTATGAGACCACTCCACAGAAAAAAAAACACCATCCAATTTAATGTGGCCGGGTCACAATTTAATTATAGCGAAAACCGCCTGGACCCGCTCGGTTTAAGTGTGGCCCGTTTCTGTTTGAAGCCCGTCCTGTGCCATTTCTCCTTCACCTCAAGAGGCTTTTCAACTCACCAAAAAAAGTTCCTTTTCATCCTCTAAGCGCTCTCCATGAGCTGGATTTGATAACTGGGTTCAGACTCTGACAGCACACCCGCAGACTTTGTGTCTGTGCATAAAATAAAGCTGCCAAAGCCTCTTTTTTTTCTCCAACTTCTGCACTGATAATTAGGCTCAAAGTTAAGCCTCCGGCTAAAACAATCTCCTGTTGATGCCCTTTGAAATGAGCCAGAGCCAGAACAAATGTCAACCTTTTGCTTCCGTGTAATTCCTGCGGAAAAGCCAGAAGTCTTCCTGCAGCTCAAGCAGAATGATCAGGAAAAATTCTGAGTTTAGCACCTTTTTGGAAAAATTCTACCTGAATGAGGACTTTTAATTAACTGTATTATTTAACTTGAGTGTTTTTGTGAGGAAGAAACTTTGATTTCACCTCGTTACGGCAAGCAACTTCCTGTTCACCAATCAGAGGCTGTTGAGGAGTCACATGACCAAAGATGAGGCAAAAATGGAGGAAACAGAAGAGCCCGAACAGGCCTGTTCTCACATTTAGTCCGTTTTTACCTTCATTTAACCCCCCTGTTGTCTTTATTTCTGCTGCCATGACTCCTAACTGTGTTTTTTTTTTCATCTTACTGCCTAAAATGACATAAATGGCATCCAACAGGAGTCCAAAGAGTTCAGAGTTCTGCTTGTTTTCCTCCAGAATGAAACATCATTTCATGGATATTAGCTCTTTTCCAGCATCCATTCCAAAAATGAAGGGAAACTTTGAGCTGACGTGCTAAAACCAGTTTACTAAAAGCTAAATTACCATGAGAAACTAAAATAAAACATAATCTAAGTTAAGTTAAACTTTTAATTCCAGCTATTTTCCTCCAGAATCAGCTCTAATTTGCAGAAACTGAGCTCCATTACAGCAGATATTACAGAAAGAAGTGGATATATATGTTAATTAGCTGGAAACAGGAGAGAGTTATTTGGATTACAATCAAAGATTCTAGTTGGATTTTCTATTATTTGGCCCTCTTTTAAACCCTGAAGGGGAAACCATAATGACGGCTTTCGCGTGGGAAAATGAGTTCTTTCTTGATTGATGGGAGTTTCTAAGAGTCATGGTTGATTTTCTGATTCTTTTCAGTCATTAAGCGAAAACTTGCACTGTGTTTTTCTCTGTTTTCAATACCTTCTTTCTTCTCATTTCTAAAGTTTATCCATCCCACTTAGAAAAACCTGGTACCAGTCATTTCCCTACGCTGTGTTTTTGGGCTCTTAAAGCCATTAAAGCTAATATGTTCTTTAATTTGCACGGAGTATGTTTTTTGGACTGGACAAGGCTCATGTTAAAGGCTTATAAAGTTTTTTAAATGTTTTTCCTGTGACTTACAGATCTGTAAACCATGGCACGGATCCACAAATGAACTCCTAAATGCGGTTGTCGGGGAAATTAATTTTTTTTTAAAGTCTGAGGGGTTAGTGTTGTGGGGTTAGTTCTCCCCACAGAAGAAGAAAAGCCCCTGGCTCTGCTGCCCAGGTCGGCCCACATATAAGGTAGCCTCCCAGGCCACAAACAACCTGCTGGATAGGATGCCGGATAATGTGATTACAGTTTATCCACAGTCTCACCTCAGCTGCCAACGCTCCCAACACCTTACGGCCAAATTACACACAGCGGGAGTTTGAATTAAAAAGCAGAGCTCCAGAACGTGAAGACTGAGCTGATTCTGGTGGCTTTTTCTGTCTTCATAACCTCTGAGAGGGCTCAAAATAATTCAGAAATGTGGGTTTGAAGAAGGCTGTAAGCATGAAGTGTTGGTGGAAGGTAAAATTATTTAATTCCATTAGGAAAAGAGGATTTTAAACTCATCTATGCTTGTTTTTCTGTGTATTAAAAGACCAAATCGGGAGGTTATGGAGGCATTTTAGCTTTCCCTGCCACATTTTTGCCTTCACTGGGCCGGGTGATTTAAATACAGCAATCCAGATCAAAAAGTATCAAAACCCAGAACGCAGCGTCAGGTTGGAGTCTTGCTCATTAGCTTTGATTTTGGCTTCGATCGAAGCTTCAAATTTTGACTGAAGGGGGTCAAAATAAACCAACTTGACCCATGGATTTACTGAACGGCTTCCCAGTTGATCGTCTGTCAGGAAGGTGGATCTCAGGGGAGGACTCAGTCGCGGAGATTGGTGAAAACGGTTTATTGTAACAAAAACACACTCAAAAGGAGTGGATGGCAGACATGGTTAAAAAAAACAAGGCTGTGAGAAAACTATGGACAAAGTAGCAAAGCAAGATTAACAAAACTGTGGCAAAGAATCAAAGTAAGAGTAAACAAGGCTATGGCAAAAGCAATAAAGTTTACAAGACTGTGGGCAAGGTATCAAAGCAAGACTATGGCAAAACATATATATATATATATACAACATGACTGTGAAAAAACATGGCTGTGACAAAAACATGGCCATGGCAATGTGCAAAAATCAAAACCTCAAGTGGCAAGGGGTGACGAAAACAGAAAGACGAAAACTCAAAATGACGAAAACACACTCGCGCCAGACAAGGGGAAACGAGGACTATTTAAACACATGAGGGAGGGGAACCCCAGGTGTACACAATAGGTAATCAAGACATGACAACACACCAGACATTCCCCCAGACGTGACACCGTCAGTGGTGAGGAAGCCGTCCGATGTGCTTTTGCTGAGGATTCATCCCATCATGAGAGACAATTCCCATGTAAAAGCTAATCAACAAGGATGAAAACATTCATCCTGTGAGTGGCCTTTGAGGGACTCAACACTACCTGCAGTTTCCAGAGCAACAATCAGGATGTCCTTGAGAGGGATTTTTTGCTTTTATGGATTCAATCTGAACCTAATTGTAAGAAAAAGGGAATTAGAGCCACACACTCTGGGTTTAATCATAGCTTGGAAAACGATTAAAGTTTCATTTAATTTTAAGAGATTTAAGAGGAGCCCCTCGAGGATTCGGAAAGCATTCAAATGCCAATTAGAGCCAAAATAAAGCAAGCAGATGTAATTAGGACTCTTCTTTGTTCCCACTCAGGAAAGCGCTGAGCGAGAAAAAACAAAATCTCTGGTGGGTCACTGTCCCGGTGTCCACAGAGCCTGAACTGATTTAGACACAATCGCGGCGTTGTGAAGTGTTGTTCAAACTTCTGCTGCCTGACAACGACGCGCCTCCCGCGTGATAAATAGAGCCGCTAAAAACATCTCATTTGCAAAGCCCAGGCCGCACAATTGAAACGCAATCGATACGCCCATTAGCTCCGGCGCCATTAGGGTTTCCAAACACGTGAGAAACCTCCAAACGATTCGGGGGAAATGTCGACCTCTGACCTCCCCGGGCCCCCGGAGACTCCCCGGGAGCTTCTGCTGATGTTTGGGTCTCAATCCACCCCCCCTAAAACCGGCGGTTCTGAACGGAGGTGGAGCTCTCCTCTGGCTCAGGAAATCACGTCCACCTGTCAGAAAATATGGAAGGAGATGCTTCATTTCTGTAGGTGAATTTAGAAGGAAAAGACAACTGAAACACAGAATGAGTTTACAGGATCCAGATAGATAGATAGATAGATAGATAGATAGATAGATAGATAGATAGA
>CAJRST010036666.1:22259287-22271844 GCA_907169785.1 Menidia menidia
GATAGATAGATAGATAGATAGATAGATAGATAGATAGATAGATAGATGGTTCATATATTCCCATCAGAATACATTATATTTCGTTAAACCTACGATAACTCCTTAATAAATACTGATGATAATTACACATAGCAATAAAACAAATGCATCATGTAAGAGAGATATATAAAAAGAAATAAATGATAAAGAGATAATCAATAAAAAGGGGAGGTTCTACTGTACTTTGCTTTTTTCTAGCTTGTTTTATGCTATTTACAAAGCGAGGCCAAATTCCTGATGGGTCCATGAAAGGTGGAAGCTGAGGGTGATTAACGGGAGACGGGAGTGGATTAAGGAGAGGATAAACCAAACTGAAGGCAAAACATGTGTGGAAACAGGCGTCTGACAACTCACCAGATAACAAATCACCACCGAACAAAGCCGGAGAACAAAACGGATGAAAAACAAAACCCAAAATCCAGGAAGAAAAAGGGCTCAGAGTTCAGCATCTTTACTTTGGAGTTATTAAAAACGCTAATCCTGCTACAGAAGGCCATTTTCCTCCTGTTGCAACATAAAGGATCCACTGGCTTTTTGCCTCCTGCTCAGCCTTAAATAAAAGAGGAGTTCTGTATTTGTGAGCGTATTATCGGGTCGCCTCAAGTTTTTCCAGGAATATCTTTGATCTAATTAACCTCTGAGTCTGTAGTTTGTAAGGGAGCCCAGTTGGTGGAGGATAAAACTGCTTCTGTGCCAGCTTCCTAATTTACTCTGGCCTCGTCTCATTAGAGTGGAGAGTAAACATCCCCCCCCCCAAAAAAAAAATCCTCCTGCTGCTCACTCATCCCGGTTCACTTCCAGGGGATGAGTCTGAGTTTGGGGGTTTTTTACTGTGTGTTTTTATGGCAGCATTGTCCTCGCGCCCTCTGTAAAAGTGAGACCAGGGGACTTTTTTACGAGGACATTTTTATACGTCCTGCAGTTTTCCTCCTAAACGAAGCCGAGTGATCTCATTGGTCACCTTGAATTTCTGCCCCTCCCATTCGTGCGATGCCATAAATAAAACATCTCAAGATTCCCCTGCTTCGACAAGGGGAAACATGGTTCAGAACATCAAACTATCAAAGTGGGGGGGGGGGGGGGGCATGGGGGACAAAGAGATAAAGTTCGGAACCAAAATACTAACACTTATAATGACTAAAGGACCAATTAAATACGGGAAAACTCACAGACGACAATGGACGAGGATCCGACAAAGAACAAATTTTTACTACATCTGACAGATTTTTTTTTTTTGTCCAAGAACAGTAAAGATTGAAGAAACCGTGCGTCTGAACATAGAAGATAAAGTCAATTCAGTTTTATTTTGGCGAAACAAAATACAAGACATGACACTTAGAAATACATTCCAATTTAAGCCGTCCAATTCATTGTGACACAATGAAAGTCACTGAGTTTACACAAAGTTCATTGAGTCTCCAAAAATGACACTAGGTACAATCTAGAGTGTTCACTTAACCTAACCTGCATGTTTTTGGACAGTAAAAGGAAGCCGTAGGACTTGGAAAGAACACAAATATAAACTTGGAGCATGAACATCTAACATTCCAAAAAACAGCAGCTTGCACAGAGTCTTCTCTTCGCTTTGCTCTAAATCTTTGATCCTTGGTGTGCACTAGGAGACTGTGGAAAGAAAAAACTGTGAGAAACCTCCATCGGAACCAGAACCAGCAAGGGTGGCCATCTTTCTGGACCGGCTGGGGGCTGAGAGGACAAGAAAGAGGGTCCAACCAGAACCAGGACACCAGAACCAGAACCAGAGAAACCTGCTGGGAGATAGAAACACAAGCAAATGACAAGAATGATGTCATGAGGGGCACCATCACCTCATAGACAGAAGGTCCTGGGTTCGAGTCCCGGGGGAACTAGGACCTTTCTGGGTGGAATTTGCATGATCTCCCTGTGTCTGTGTGGGTTCTCACCGGGTTTTCCGGCTTCCTCCCACCATCCAAAAAACCTGCATGTTGCTTAGACAAATTGCCCTCAGGAGTGAGTGTGAGTGGTTGTTGGTCCTTGTATGTCTTGTGTGTGGCCCTGCGATGTACTGACGGACTATCCAGGGTGACCCCGCCTCTCGCTCATTGACCATTGGGATAGGCTCCAGTCCCCCAGTGACCCCATTATGAAAGGGAAGAACTGAAACTAGAACCACAACATGAAAAACATGAAAAAACTAAAGATAACTGAAACTAGAAGCTGGCAGCGTCCATTACAGGACTCGGCTCATCGTTGTGCTGATTCATTTTGACAACATGAATATGTATAACCGGGGTGTTTTTCGAGAGAAATTCACCAACAGGATGTTCTTAGTTGCTCGGAGGCGAGTCCTCCAAATTCAGTTATGTTTCTTAAGCTTAAACTCTTCTATCACCCCCCCAAATGAGGCCAGTCCTTAAGGTTAACTCCCACTCCTCCGTCCTTAGATTTGTCATGAAATTGACAGTAACTTCTTAAATGTGCATTTGAAGTCGGTTCTGTCAGATTTAATTCGGGCTCCCGCTAGTGCGCCCGTCTCTCTCACTTCCTGTGCTCACAGATTCAGATGTTCAGCCAAATTCCCAATGAGGCCGCTGTCACTCATATTTTCTTCCGCTTCTTCTGTCAGACGACAAAAGAGGTCTGAAACTGTGGCTGAAAAGCGGTCGCTAAAGGCTGCGTCTCCAAGCTGTGGTCACACCGAAGCACAGCAGGTTTTTTAATCCAAATTTCAACATTTCAGAACAACACAGCACATCAGCTATTTTGTACGAGAAAAGCATCGATTGGGTTGTGTAAACTGTATGTTTTCGTCTCGTTTTCCCAAGCAGATGTGAGAATGTTTGCTGTTGATTTACCACCTTTGGCAACATTGAATCATGTCCAGTGTTTATTCGATACTTTTCTCTGATGCAAGACTTAGGCACAGGATTCAAAATGTCCAAAGTTCTGGTTGAAGCACTAGTTCTCCCGGCCTCTTGAATGACTTCCCTTAGCTCGTCTCTGGACGTTTAGTTGCCTTTGGCTCCGTTCTCTGTCAGATGATCTCACACTGCTTCATCATGTGGAGCTCCGGCTCTGGAGGATCCATCCCTCCATCAGAGCTGCTGGGGTTCAGTCCACTTCTGGTTCCTCTGGCAGAGTGACGCCTTTCCTCCCCGTTTCCTTCCCTCATGGCTTCTTGACAGCCCCCTTCATGGAGAGCATTTCTGATTCAGCCACCAGGAGACGGTCAGCTGGAGGTCCAGATGCAGCTCTCAGCTCCTGTCCAGATCTTTGGATCTGTTTCTTTTTCTGAAGGACCTCACTCTCAGATCCTCTTTATCTGCTGGAAGAGGATCTGAGGATTGTTTTTTGAGCCCAACTCTTCTTAATTTGTGCTCCACTTGTCGCTAAGATCTGCCCAGTTTCCAGCCAGCAGCTCTTTGCGGAATCCTCAGAAATCCTGCTTCCTGTCTGTTGAACTCTGTTTTCTTTGGCCTTTTTCACCCATCAGCTAAAGAAATGAGAACAACTCATGTGTCTATGTGACAGGCTGCTGGTAGCAAAGAGCCTAAAGACCCAGTTCAAGCTGCTGCTTAGCTGAGTTGGAAACTACACTGCTCATCCCTTGAGTTAGAGGCCTGAAGCAAATGTAAATCAAGTTGCCGCTGTAGCAAACCCACTCCGCCCTCAGGGACCAATAAAGTCTCATCCGATCGATGCGGCTCCGTCCATTCCCCCGCTAATGGCCGCTGCCATCCAGATGTTGGCTATATGAGTTCACAACTGCGCGCAACATCCAACATTTATGTCCTGCAGAGCTGGAAAATCGACGTTGTTGGATTAAGTAAGCCAGAATGCAGAAAAATGGTGAAACAAAAAGGGAAAATGGTCTTAAAATGTGTATGCGTCCTGTCTTATTTAACCCTAGATTAACACAAAACCATTAACTTCCTAAGAAAATGACTTTATAGGCCATTTAAATAAGCAATTAAAATAATATATATATTTGGAAGCATTGGGAACTTTTATTTTTAAATGTAAGTAAAGACTGGAAATTTTGAAGCTCCCTGTGAACAGCAGGGTCATCATTACCGTCTAATGCGCCCTCAAGGGTCATTTAGGAACAACCAGGGCCAATCAGAGCAGAGCGGGATGGTTTGAGAGCCAGTTCATGAGTCAAAAATGGAGATCTGCCCAGTTTTCAGCCTGCAGCTCTCTGGGAATCCTCAGAAATCCTGCTTCCTGTCTGTCAAACTTTGTTTTCTTTGGCCTTATTCACCCACCAGCTAAAGAAATGAGAAAAAATGATGTGTCTTTGTGACAGGCTGCTGCTAACAAAGAGCCTAAAGTCCCAATTCAAGCTGCTGCTTTGCCGAGTTGTAAACCACACTGGTTCATCCCTTGAGTTAGGGGGCTGAAGGAAATGTTCATGCATAGAAAAAGAAGGATATCAAAATATAAAAAGCTGGTTTAAAATCAATTGAAAAAAGAGAAATGCTGCTCATGACCATTACAAAACAGGAGGTCCTGGGTAGTAAAGAATACAGAAAAAAGTCCGGGATAAACTCTATCCTTGCTCATATTTGTTTCTATTTGTGAGTCCTCCTTCACTGTGTAGCGTCCCGTTAAAAAGCTCTGGAGCCGCCAGGCTGCAGCCGCTGATAAGCAGCCATTAACGCCACTTTTCCTTCACGAGAAAGTCAAGCAGCTATTGCTGACTTTCGCTGCCTGGAGTCCCGGCTTGGCAGGCAGAAGGACTTAGGGGCTCGGCATGTTAATGCCCTCCGTATAGATTACAGCGCTTACTAATTCATGCAGGGGGAGGTAATTTATGGGGCTTTCATGGAGGTCCCCAATGGGAGATAAATGCTGTCTGTCCGGCTCTGCAGAGACCTTTTACAATTCATCAAGAGCGGGGCAAATTGGTTTTTGCTGGACTCTGTGGGGAATCCTTTAGACGTGGAGTGGTTCGGGTGAACTGCTGGACCCGATTCACCTCCTACGGCTGCAGAGCGGGACTTATCCATTCAAATATTAATCCCCTTGTTTGTCCGTTTCTCCACGGCTCAGAAGTGACGATAAAAGCCGTTTTCCGAAGGCGCCGTGCAGATAATGAAGACTCATGCAAATCCCCAGAGACCAGAGCTATCGTGCTTTTTTTGAAACTCGTAAAAACAAAGGAAGTATTTCTGATTGTTTCATTTCTAAGCTGCTATGTGCTATGTGTTCTGACTCTGGAAAATACCTCAGTCCCTAAATGCTAACGCTCAATGTTTAGGTCAGCCGGTTTAGATTTGGTGCAGACTCACATGCTTCCCGGGAGCTAAATTACGTAGCACGCGGACGTCGCTCAGCCAAAGGAGTCCAACTTTCTGGCATCAAGTCACGTACAAACACTGGTGCCAGTATCTAAATCCCACCAGTGTTTTTCCTTTACCCTGACACCACTTCCTGTGTGGACTCGGCTGGAGATAACAACGCAAATGCATTTGAAAAAGCCCTAAAAACAATGCTGTTCGCAGGACTTCAGGTCTGGATTCTGAGGGTTTGAAAACTAGCAGCTGCACTCACACAGAGCTGGGAGGTATTAAACCGTGGGAAATGACTAAATGTAACGTGACGAATGTCAACAGTGAAGCTGAGAGGAAGAAACTCCTGCAGGTTGTCTGTGTTTCTACACACCTGATTTAAATCCATGCAATAACAGCAGAAAACGACGTTCCGAATAGATCAATTTAATGTGAAACAGAGCAGAGAAACGTCTAGAACCTGCAAAAGGGGAATGATAAAAACAGGAAATAAGCATCAGGAATACATCGCAAAAGGGATTTCTTTTAAATCCCTTTAAATTCCCATGATCCATATCTTAACACCAATTATTTCTTTATTGGCTCTTCATATTTCCTTTCTTATACCACAGATGAATGACTTTTGGGGCACTCCTGACTCTGCATCCTAGGCAATTAGACACAAAACGCTGCAGACCTCCTCAAACTCTGAACATATAATAATTGTTTTTTTAAGAAGTGCAGGAATACAATAAAGGCCCTTGCATCAGCAGGATTCCTGCCCCTGAGAGGACCGTTTGCATTCTGCTGCCGCAAACTAACATTACAGTCGCTTAATTACCGCCGTTTATCTCTTTCACTCTGCTTTCGCGGCTTAAAAAAGCAGCTTACTTGGTTAATTGCTGACGATGGAGGTAAGAAAATATTCGTCCACCAACTTGTATCGAGGCTAAGGACCCAGGTCTGTACCAGGAAGGCGTTTATGGGTGACATCTGCCGTCACCAATGAGGTCTCCGGCCTCGTTTCCACGTGATCTGTCACCATCCAGAGCCTCTGGTCATCCAGTTCATTCCCGATGTGCTCGTGTCGTCTGTTTTTGCTGCCACACCAGCTGAAAGATCTCCTTTCTCCAAGCCTCCTCCCGCGCGCGATGAATGAATTATGAACGCGGCCGCTGAAGGGGAGATGATAAAAAAGGGAAAGCGGAGCACTGTCTGTGGCGTTTTTTGCCGGGGAAGGACAGTAATTCACATGGGAACTTATTTCCTGAACATATCCGAATCCATTTTTATGGAGGCCTACGGCTTGATTTGTTTCTGGATGCGAGGGAAAATTCCGATTTATGTTGCCCCAGGTTTATTACCATCCCTATCTGGGAAGTATTAGTGTTGCCGGGGGAAGACCGTTATTCGATTTCCAGTACAAACCAGCCCATTTCGGTTGGTTATCCAGACACAAAAAATTATATTTGAGGGGAACTGGATGGTCCAAGAGCCCATGAAGCCAATTCTCCTGTAGTGTAATGCAATGGCTCGCAGTGGAAGTTATTATATCAGCCCTTTCAGCGAACTAATGCTGATCTTTTATGGCAGCGAGTTGGACTTTAGTACAACCTCTATGCCGGCATATTCCCGCACGTCGGTATTTTTTCTCCTTAATAGTTCATTTCTGGGCACGTTTTCACCCTCTCTCCGAAAGTAAATCAAGTCGCCGCGGTAGCAAACCTGCTCCGCCCTCAGGGACCAATAAAGTCTCATCCGATCGATGCGGCTCCGTCCAGCCACCCGCTAATGGCCGCTGCCATCCAGATGTTGGCTATATGAGTTCACAACTGCGCGCAACATCCAACATTTATGTCCTGCAGAGCTGGAAAATCGACGTTGTTGGATTAAGTAAGCCAGAATGCAGAAAAATGGTGAAACGAAAAGGGAAAATGGTCTAAAAATGTGTATGCGTCCTGCATTATGCAATCCTATATTAACACAAAACCATTGACTTCAAAAGAAAATGGCTTTACAGGCCATTTAGATAAGCAATTGAAATACTAATTATATTTGGAAGCATTGGGAACTTTGAAAAAAAAATTAGGTAAAGATTTAAAAATGTGAACCTCTCTGCGAACAGCAGGGTCATCATTACTGTCTAATGTGCCCTCAGGGGTCAGATAGGAACAACCAGGGCCAATCAGAGCAGAGCAGGACGTTTATGGGTCAAAAACTGAGCTCCAAAAGCTCTGAGTTGATGTTTTTCTGCACGGTTTGAAAGTCTGTCACAACTGATGTTTATTTACAGCCGATCTAACATGCTTTTATAGATTTTCAAATCTGTTTCTTTCAGTTTGGGTCTTTTGGGTTTTGGATTGCCTTTATTTCTCATCATTTCATTTCTGATGGTAATGTTTTTCTTGTGGGCGGTTTTGAGTGCTCATCTGCGTCTCATTATTCTGAGTATTTACAGCCCGTTTACTCCCCTCATCAATCATGTCTGTGTGTGTCTGTCCTCGATTTGTCTATTTGTTTTTCCACTTTCCATCCAGCTATGTTAAATCATGGCATTTCACCATATGAAAGTTGATTCCCTCCCCCTCCTGCATTCTCTCTGCCTCTGGATGCTCAGACATCAAGGCTGGACATCTCAGGCAGAGTTAAGCAGACGGACCGCTCGGAGGCCTGAGGGTTTATCGGAGCCCCGGGGGAATCAATTAGTCTTAATCTTTAGCAAAGATGCCGGGCAGCTTCCTGATATGACTCAATTTACCAAAAAATCACCGTTTACACTCTGTGTTCACGTCGTTTTTCTTTGAATTTATTCATTATTTACTGTCCAATCTGGTCAAGCGCAGGCCTCAGTCAGACTTTTTTCATCTGAGTTTGTTTTCCAGGAACAGGATCATTTGAATTATAACTGGGGGAAATCCGCTGGTGCTTATTTGGGAGGTGGGCTGGAGGAGCTGAGGGATGCTATCGGTCCAGCTCCTCACTTAGCCGCCATTTTAAGGTTAAACTCAACCATGTCCTGTTTCACCCTCCTTTTCTGTTGTAATCAAATCCTGGTCCAGTTCCTTATCTGCCCATTTCATCTCTGAATTTGGAGGAAAACCAAAAACACTGAAAGTTATAGAAACAGATTGGGATTGGTTAGCATTAGCATGTCACTTAGAAAGTGGCTAGCGTGCACTCCAGGTCTTTGTAAAAACCAAAAAAAAGACTGCCGTTAACATAATGCCGTCCATCTGATCTCCGTGAGCAGAGCACGGCGGGGGAGGGATGATGATCTGGGCCCGGGAGTCCACCATGAACTCCTCTGGATGCCAAAAAATTTCCAAAACAAGTACTTGAAGTACTTTTTTGTTAAAAAAAAAAGATAAAGTTGACGTGAAAGCGCATGAATATCGTTTAAATCAATTTAATTGAACAATTTTCACTCAAAATCGACAAATGTGACGACAATCACGGCTAGTTGATCAGTTTAATGACAAACTACTGTGTCGCTTTCCCAGTTTGTGGATCTTTGTGCGCTGAATGACAGTTTGTCATGTGTTAGATGACGACAAATAAAAGAAACCCACATCTGTGTGAAAGAAAAGGAGTTCAGACTTCTTTCCGTGGAACAGGCTGGATTTGTGTTGCGATTCCGCCTCATCTTCCGGTAATCTACGTCGACACAATCTGACAGGAAAGGCAAATCCCTGCTATCGCTCGCCACCGAACTGATTGGAAACTGAACCCGGGCCATATGCTCCCCTCCCATCTGATAATGTCAATGGGGGAAGCTGCTCAAAGTCCCTATGGAAGCACAGATCATTGCGTTCTGGCTTTAAGCACCAGAAGCAAAAGAGCCCACTGGAAACGCACCTCGGGAATGACGCATTTCCGTTTCTGCGCATTTTCGCATCGACCGCCTTTTGCCTATTTTGTTTTTCCGACGTTAACGACTACTTCGGCCCCTTTAAATGCTCCAAACCGGGGGCTGGGAGCCGAGGAATGTCTCTGTGTGGCTGGCAGGAGCCGAGCGGGGGGGGGGGGGGGGGCGGGGGGGAGGCCTGCAGGAGGGGGGGGGGGTTTATGGGGGGGATGCGAGGCGCTTTCGGAGGGGGGGGACATAAATCACAGACGCGCCCCGCGGAGGCTTCGCCGCCTAGAAAATAAAAGCTTTCATCGCTGATTGGGGTTGGGTTTGCGTGGGACTGCTGGACATCAGCCCCTGACCATCAGCCTGCTCTGTCCTCCCCCTCCACAACCGGACACAATGGAACCCCGAACAGGCTCGGTTGGGGTTTTATTCCACGCTTGTGCCTATTTGAAATTCACAGGGAGTGCTTGTGCGATAGCAGAGGTACCGGGCATTAAAAAAAACGCCGGCAGCAGGTGAAGGAGGTGGAGGACTCCTCCCTTTTCTCGCAATCGAGTGCGCGACTGCTGACGTCCGCGCTCTCGGGAGCGAATCGGCGTTGCGCTCGGCGGCCGCAAATCAATCGGTGTCCGGACAGCCTCTGCAATGCAGGGGGGGGGGGGGGGGGGGGGGGGCCGGAGAGGTGCCGGGAGCCAGTCGTTTGCGAACAGAGGGAAGCATTTGAACCGGAACAGGCTCGCTCGGAATGGGCCACTGGACCGGAGGAAGAAAAAAGGGTTTTGTTTGTGTTTTTATAACCGGCTCTGCATGGATTGGATCGGATTAAATGCTCTGGAATTAAATGGATAGGAATTGATTTGATCATGATTAATTGCCTTGAATTAGAATGCAACTTTGTAATGCCCAGAGATCAGTAACAATTAAGAGTTTAGACCCCAGACTTCACTCTATTTTTCTTATGTGTTAAATCACGTGTTTGACCAAAATGTGAAATGATTTACACCACTGATGGTCATATTTTCATATAATAGTTCAGCTTGAATTATTCTAATCCTCTCTTCCAGGAAAACTGACCAGAAACAAAGTTTTAAAATTGATAATAAATACAGTTGATGCCCTGTTTTAGCTACAATTTGGACTCTAAAGATCATGGTTGTGTGTCCAACAACCAAAACCAAGGAAAGTACTTTAACAAAGATTACAAGAATATCTTTATCTAACCCATGTTTTCCATCCCCATTGACTCCAGAGATTCCTTTCACCAGGTTTAATCACTTTTCAATAAGCCTGAACAGACTTCAACTGAGCTGGGAGCAATTTAGCCTGGATCTTATTAGATAGACTTTGTTTGGGGGGCTCCCACAGATCCCAGTGAAATGTCACCTCTGTGAAACCTCTCTCTGCAAACTTTTAACAGTTTGAAGTTGAATGTGTTACGGTCCTAACGCCCCTCATCACTCAACCAACCTCCAATCAGAGAGCTGACATCCTTCAGCCTGAAGTCTGAAAAACACTCCGATTCTGACCTCAACGAAGACTCCTCCAACCGAACCGTTGAAGAGATAAAAGCGGGGTTTTTTTCTCAGTTTTTTCTCCTTTCTGAAGCAGATCAACTCAGAGGAGGAGGCAGTGATGGGGGGCAGAGGCCGCCCGATCCCCATTAACTCTGCGATTGGTGCTCTGAGGTGCAGGTGCGTAAAGCCAAAGGTGAGGAAGGCCACAGAGAGTCGACTGAGAAGAGTGAGATGGAAAACACTGCATCAACAAAATGGCTGCACAAAGGGGGGAAATAGCCGGGTTCCTTCAGTGTGGGACGCGAGTCGTTTGTGAGAAAAACAAGAAAACCTGGCGAACTGACACTCTGAAACGACTCAGTGGTCATTTTTAACACACGATACACACGATCCAGCTTAGATTGTTGCTCCTTTTGGCATCAACAAGAGGTAAAGACGCATTAAAGTCATGCTGCAGAACAGTGGCCAAACAGAGGATGCATATAAAGAGCAAGAACCATCCTTTTTAGCCTAAAACACCACTGAACATGGGCAGATAAAATTAGTTTAACAGCCTAATGACCACTAGGGGGCCCTCAAGAGCACTTAGAATGACACAATTTCATCAGTTTTCTGCTTTTTATGGTATATATTTATGATAATTCTTGTCATCCAAGACATGTTATCATAAAAACAGACAATTGCATGCGTATTTAAGCAAATATTAATAGATTTTTATTTTATTTTATAGGTCAGTAAATCTGTTGCCTGCTTTGATGTTCTTCCATAATTGTATATTAACACTGACAGAGTAGAAATATGAGTTTACTGAAGGATGAATGGTCTTATTGGTCCAAATAGATCAGATTTTGCCCAGGACCTCCTAAAGGCTTCGGTCGGCTCTGATGCACACTCACTCTTTGGATCAATTTGGTTTTTAGTCGTTGGGATTAAGGCCGAACACCCTGAAAGAGCTCAGACGATCACAGGATTTGAATGTTTATTTACGCTCCTGGATTTTTTTCAAATGAGTGAGCACATGAGGGGTCTTTTTTTTTTAAAGGGGATTAGCCTCTTTTAATTTGGAAAAACTGCATCTAGAATCAGGAAACTTTCACGTTACCCGGTAAAGAAAGAACCGAGCTTTATCAGCCCGACACACAACAATAAATCAGCAAATCTCAGAGCTGAGAGGAAATGAGCCGCCCGTGATAGCTCTCCAGATGACAAAAGTAATAATATGTTCTCATGAATCTGTGGCCTTGGGCAAAGCTAAATGTCCTCTGCTTAGTCTCAGGGTAAAGAGCACATTTCTCATTCGGTTCCCCCCTGAAAAGCTTAAAGAAGACAAATGGATGGGCTTGGAGCATCTGCAGCTCAGTAGCTGGAGAACCATCCCGTGGAAAGGCTTTTTTACGGCTATTTAAAACAGAATGAGTGAGGCCTCGGCCTCCTCCGGCCAGCGGTTGGTCATCAGAGCTGTTGGTGAAGGCCGAGCTTACCTTCTGGTCCCAGCAGAAGCGTCCACACCTTCCACGGACCGGACGTCAAACCTCCAACCCTCTGAGTGTCAGGACCAGCATCACAACGAAGGAGGAGCTTGGAGGGAAGGATGGATTTTAAATGACAGCGTCGATTTGTGGTGATGTTTGCCTGATAAAGATCAGAGTGGAACCACAGAAGCAGAAAATGTTGTTCTGGATGGATGGATGGATGGATGGATGGATGGATGGATGGATATAGAAAATGGATGGATGGATGGATGGATGGATGGATGGATGGATGGATGGATGGATGGATGGATGGATGGATGGATGGATGGATGGATGGATGGATGGATGGATATAGAAACTGGATGGATGGATGGATGGACGGACGGACGGATGGACGGACGGACGGATGGACGGATGGACGGATGGACGG
>CAJRST010036666.1:22277009-22287922 GCA_907169785.1 Menidia menidia
TATCTGGTCCAAAGTTGGATCTGAGCTAAAAGCCCTTCGGTTAAAGCAGCTGCTCGGACCCCCCGCTGAGGGAGAAGATTCCATCCCGCAGAGGGGGGACGTGGCCTGTGGCTCCTCTGCCTTCAGAATATATACAATGATATTCAGGGGAAAATGCCTTTTTTCTAAGAGCAGATTATGAACTCCCTTTAAACCTCGCAGGGGAGCGGCAGCTTTGATTAGCTCCAGCTCCATTTTCTGAACCGCTCCCAGAACTGGCCGATAGCTATTAGACCATCAGTGGTTTTAATATTCGCACACCCATTACCGGCCCCATCCGCTCGCCCTTTATTTCTGACTTGGTGCAACAAAAAAAAGGAAAAAAGTAATTGCATTGTGCGTCAGCGGTGAGAGCTGAAACTCCCTCGGGTTCGTTGTTCCGTTCACGGTTTTTCATCGCCGTCCTGCCGTCCACACGGTCAGCGATTACAAACAGCCAGTTTAGCATCCCTACCGGACTGTAATGTGCGTCAGATTTTCTATCTGTTCGCAGCTCCCCTGTGGCCCCACCGCACTCCGGACTCGGCCCAAATATTAATTGATACACATCTGAAGAAGAAGAAAAGCTTCTTCCACGTTCAGGGTTCAGGAGCAGAGCTGTAATAACATCGTTTAAAGATTTAGTTGGAGTTTAATCTGTTGTTATTGTGGCTACACAAGTTAAAGAAGAAGAAGAAGGACTTCCATGCACATGCATGCAGAAATATTGTGCGAAATCTGTTCTGAGGAAGCAGCCAGAGGGGGAATTCTCACCTGAGGATTTCCTGCGGCTGTTTTCCAGCTTTTTTCCAGTTTTCTAGCTTCCAGGAGGATCCAGAGGGCTCAGGGGAGGGCGTTGTACTGATTAAGTCTCATTGAGGGTCATTTAATCGGCTGGGACTAAGGTGGCTCCTGCCTCTGCACCAGGCCTTGCGTCCGTTTTGTAAAGGATTGCTTCAGAGGGTGCAGATTAAAGCAGTTCAAATGCAAAGAAAATGGCCGACTGCATAATGTACTGGAGGGGCGTCCCACTCTAGTCCTCTCTGGGCCACCGTCCTGCAGGTTTTAGAGCTTTCCCTGCTTTAACACACCTGATTCCCATCAGCAGGCTGCCACCAGGCTCGTGCGGAGCCTTTGAATTGATCCGTCTCGTCAGAATCAGGTGTGCTGAAGCAGGAAAACCTCTAAAAAGAGGCCCGACTTCAGACATCCCTGATCTACGGCATGTAAACAGCACAAGTTACGCCGAATACAGAGAATTTGTGTTCATGAAGATAAAAAAAGAGTGCCTTTCTCCACCTTTTTTGCTGCTTGTTCCAGCTTTTAGTGTCAGCACGGTGCCCCCCCACCCTAATTTTCCAGCCTCGTTCTGTCAGTGTCGCCGCCTGCCAAGCCGGCCCTACATATACATCAAAGCCGGACTATAAAGACGCTGTGCAGCCAGCATGGAGGGGCTACTGTCAGAACTATAATGGAGACAGCAATTTATGGTCCGCTTCAAGTATGCGGCCCAGTGTTAGTCTGTGTGTGTGTGTGTGTGTGTGTGTGTGTACATGTGTGTGTAGGCATATGAGGAATGGCCGTCCGTGACCTAATGGATTTTCCCAATTTAAATTGGAAATGGGGTAGAAAGACAGAGAAAAAAAAAGACTTTGACTGAGAGCACATCAGGAAATGGAGGAAAGTGGCTTTTTTTGTAGTTAATAGTTGGAGGAAAAAGTTTTTAGAGTAAACTTTTAGACTAAAAACAGGGAATAGTTTTGAAGGTAGAAGCTGGGAAACAATGGGGGTAATGGCTCTTTTTGTCTTTTTCAGGTCAAACCTTTTGTGCTATAGGGCACATTTTGTTTCCATTTTATTCAAGTCTGAACAGAAAAAAAAAATTGAAAACCTGGTAGGTCCTCCAAAGTTAGAGCATCCAACCAAGCATCCAAACTGAGGCTCCCATTTTACCTCCATCAGTCATCGTTCAGCCTTTATGATCCAGCCGCTATTGACCAAGTGAACCCAAAGACTTAAGTGTGACATGAATGAACACTTCATAACTTTTACTGTCTTATTATCCCATAAGCTTTTCTCCATGCACACACACACACACACACACACACAGGCTTGCATGGGGCTGTGCCCCGTTTTGCCAGCCTCCACACACACCTCTGAGTGTGTGTTGGGAGCATTGTGGATTTAGCTTCTTGACGACTCTCGGAGTCATGTGTTTGGATCTGGTCCAGCTTTTTGCTGATCTCATGAGAAGGTTTAACATCTCTGTGTTGATCTGGTTCCGAAAATGCTGTGACTTTTGAAGATTTTGGCTTAAAAACAGCATTTTCTTTCCCCCCTTAGTTCCGGAAATCAGTGCGTTTTAGGGTTTTAAAGGTCTGCAGGTGAACATGGAGTTAACACTATGCATTGTGAGAGGTTTAAGTAGCTTACTAATTTATATTTGATACAAAAAAAAGACTAATTAATGAATGAATGAATACCTAATATTCTAGTATTCTAGTATATTCAAGTTTCTAAATTTTATAAGGTTGATAAAAAAATATCAGTGATTATATAGCTCATGTACATATGTATATATTTAAATGCATAAAGCTAAAAGCTAAAAAAAATGTATACATATATATATATGTATAGCTAAAAGCTAAATAAAAAGTATTTACCGAATGCTGAGTAATCTTTACGCAACATTTTACATATAAAAATGACTCAGAATTTGGGTAATTGGTTTTTATTCAGCTTTATTTGCTTTGTAAAGATCTCTTACAAAGACTAATTAGAAAAATGGCAATATATACAAACAGGAAGCTGTTTTTCCAGGTGATTTCTTGAAATATATGAACGGTCTGAAGTGAGAAATGCTCCGAACGGCTCCCGGTCCTCCTCGCGTTCCAGAGCTCATCTTAATGTGCGAGTCTCGTATGTTCTGGTAGATTTTGTTTATTGTCTGTACGGTGCAGCATGCTCTGCTGCAAACGTAATTTCAAGGACAATAAAGTCTTAAACTAGATTTGGTGCCAGCGCCGGCAGGAGGGGTGAAGGGCTGAGGGTGAATCGTTGAATAATGAAGGAAGTGGAGAGGCGAGTGAGGAATGAAGTGATGGACAGGGAGAGATAAAGGTAAGGGAAAGGGCAACGCCGAGCCACGGAGAGCTGCTGCTTTCATGGAGTGGTAACAAATGAGCGCAGTGGACTGAGTACCGAGGAGCATCGTCACGACGATGGAAAAGTCTAGTACCTGTCTGGATCTGTGTACTTTTACATCGTCCTTAAGCAGAAAAAGAACCAACTGTGCAACAATTTACAAAAAAAAACGCATAATTCCTGATTTTTTTCTGGGAAAAATTATGTTTAGAACTACTTTGAATTTAGTTTATTAGTATTTTAATTCGCATTTAGACCAGAGTAATGGTTTATGTTAGTGGTATCTTTGAAATTTGCACCCCTCGTTAGGATTTTAATGTAACCAGTGGGTGGCAGTGTGGGCAATGCTGCTCTTTGTTGGAAGTCAGTAGAAGAAGTGGCTGCCTGGATGCCAACTTAACACTTTTGCCGCCAGCTTTAGCAACTCCTTCCATCTTTTTGCTCTTTTCAAAATGCCCCAAGCAACTCATTTAACACATTTTAGCATTAAAAAAACAAAACAAGGGATGTTTGTCAATATGTGACCCAAGGCCCTGGAGAACTGGAAGTTCTCAGTGGTTCTTAACCTGTGTTCTATGCGGGGAGTTTAGTGCATGCGGTATTCAACAGCTATTGATTAGTAGTTGTACGTTGTGTGGTTTCTTCTTGTGGCCGGAATGAAGTAACACGGTAATTTGTTGTGAGTTTGTGCACTGTGTTGGTTTCGGCTCATTTTGTGCACCAGTAAAAAAACATATACCTATGTCTTGAATTGAGAAAAAATTTATCACTAAAGAAGGGTTCAGTGAAGGTTGAGAACCAGGTCTGCAGACCCCCTGGTTCCGTTTAAATCCTCTGGACTGGAGTGTCTAACCCCCCCAGAGCTTTTCCTGTTGTGTCCAGCCTCACTAAGCCAGGTGAACATTGGCGTGTTGAGCTCTGAACCTGTCGGGGTGGCAGGTGTTGGTCCCAGGCTACCATCTCCCCATCGGGGGCCCTCGGTGATGCCACTTCCAGTCGTGTCATGGAAAAGGAAATCCTTCTTCCAGCAGGAAACAAAGCCACCGGACTGATTCATGTCCTCTGAGGATGCTGCTGTGTCTGCTCTCCATTGTGTTTCCCATCGGCCTCCTCTTTGTTTCAGCTCCAATCTTTAACTCCTGACTGTCTTTGTTCAAATTTCCCCTTCAAACTGTTTTCAAATCAATCCGGTCTGTTCCCTGGAAATAAGGGAAAAGCCTTAGCTTTTTCCAGGCTGTAATTTCAGGGCTTTTCTATAGAAGGCTGACCATGGATAGCTGAGCTGATGGCCGACAGGGGGGGGGGGGGGGAATTGGGGGGGGGGGATATTGGCTGGTGGTGGCAGACCTTTGCACAGAGCAGCCTGAGGAGTGGAAGCTGAGGTAAGCAGAGCAGACAGGAGATTAGGCTGAGCGGGCAGAGCCGGGGGGGGGGGGGGGGGGGGGGGGGGGGGGCTGAGGACCTTCCCCCTCCAGCCAAACCCACAGAAACAGACCAGAGGCCAGGACGCAAACGGGTGGGCTCTGTGCCGGTTTTGGGGCCTTTGCAGATGGAAAAGGACAGTGGGGGGGCCTTCCAGCTGCCTCAGACGGTGGCTGATCATTTAGAATCCGGAGAAACACAACGTGAGCATGGAATGGATCCAGTATGCGTCTAAAACCAGACCAGTTTGCACCATTTTCCTTCCTACTGGCTAATGCTAGTAAACACTAATCAACACAAAGTCAATCCATCCATTATCGTTACCGCTTATTACCTGATGGGGTCGCGGGGAGAACTGGAGCCTATCCTAGTGCTCAATGGTCGAGAGGCAGGGTACACCCTGGACAGTCCGCCAGTCCATCGCAGGGCCACACACAGGACAAACAAGGACAAACAACCACTCACACTCACATTCACTCCTAAGGGCAATTTCCCCAATCTCCAATCAACCTAACATGCAGGTTTTTGGACTGTGGGAGGAAGCCGGAGAACCCGGAGAGAACCCACGCAGACACAGGGAGAAAATGCAAACTCCCCATCCATTATCGTTACTGTTTTTTACCACAGTCTTCCCCAGAACAGAACCAGCCTTCTGGATCAGGTTCTGGAGCCTTTTTTAGGTCCCTGGTTCTGAACCTGCTGCAGAGGAGATGAAACTCTCAAAAACCGACTTAAACAAGATCTGGATCTCAGCTTCCAAAAGAAGTCAAATCTTCTCCGTTCGTTCGTTAGACGCCACCGTGTTCATCTTTCTCAGGCTTGTTTGTGTCTTCCTTCATTTTTCTGTCCTTCTTCTGATGGTTTTTATTGGTTTCCATCTTCCTTTCATTCCCAGTTTTTTCTCTTTTTGTGATCTACTCTGTGATGATTAATAACTGTCATTTAAATCAATTCAAAATTATGCTTCAGGCTCTGACATCATATTCCCTCTCACCGTGTTTTTCCTGACTTAAGGCTCTCTGGAGGGATGAAACACAACTTTTCCAAAAGGTATTGTCCTATTTTCCATTTACTCGATCATGACGACGATGGCGGAGGGCACTATCAGGCACTTTTCCTCTAACTTCCCTTAGGATCTCAATTGGGTTGACTTTTGCTGACTTAAAGGCCATGACATATGATTCACATCATTTCAGCCCCATTAAAGCGTTTAGTGACCGTCTTAGCCTGTGGTCGGAGACACTGTCATCCCATTAGAAAACTCTACCATCATTATAGAGATGTTCATTAAAGGTTAAAGGTGATCACTCAGAACAAGTCACTGTCCCCAATGATGTTACCTCCAAAGGGACAACTGTACCCAAACCATGACAGAAAGACCAGAAGAGCCCCAGCTCACACAATTTCCTTTGCTTTTGGCCTCTCTGCGTCCTTTTTCAGACCTGTTAAGAATCCAATGCTTGGTTTTACTGGATGAGATGTCGGTGTTTTCTGCCTTTAGTTTAATATTGGGCTCAGGTTTGACTTATAGCAAAATCATTTATCCAAAGCTTTCACTGTGAAATCAGCCTGTTATGTGCAATCAGCACAGAGGAGTAAGGCTCTTTGACTCTTTGAGCTGCTGTACTGCAGGTTTGAAGCCTTCCCCTGCTTCTACAGAACAGAAACGATCTCTGAAATGCATTACCTGCACAGCCCAAAGGGGCACTGATGTCAATCAGGTGTGAGGAAGCAGGGGAACCATCTCTGTATTAAACTCAAGCTGCAGGCTGCGATGCTTCTGGATTAGCAGGCAGGTGAGCCACTGTGTGGGACTCAAAGGAAGCAACCAAAGCTGGAAGATCTGAGAGAACTGCAGGGAAAACCGGTCCCACTGAGAATCAGCATGCCTGGACCTCCCTCCACCCCCGTGGGACCCCTTCCAGATCCAGCACTTTGGAGCAGACCACGCCACAGCATGAGTGGTGCATTATGGAGAAAGCTTTTTAAATCAAGGTTTCAGGTAAACAAGATGGCGGCACGGTGGTCAGCACCATCGCCTCACAGCTAGAAGGTCCTGGGTTCGAGTCCCACGGGGGAACCAGGACCTTTCTGCGTGGAGTTTGCATGTTCTCCCTATGTCTGTTGGTTCTCCGGCTATCTTCCCACCGTCCAAAAACCTGCATGATAGGTTGATTGGACATTCCAGATGTCCCTAAAGTATGAGTGTGCATGGTTGTTGGTCCTTGTGTGTCTCTGTGTTTACCGCGATGGACTGGTGGAACTTCCAGGGTGTACCCCACCTCTCCCCATTGACTACTGGGATAGGCTCCAGTCCCCCCGCCACCCAATTAGGGAATAAGCGGTTATGGATGGATGGATGGATTGATAGATGGATGATAAACGAGCTCCAAGTGTCTAAAAACTGGACACAACGTCAGAACCAAAACGTCCAGATAGCAGGAAATGAGCTGGAGCACTTTGACTGCGTTTCCAGCTTCGCATAAATCTGCTGGATGAAAGCAACCAAACGCCGACACGCGCACGTAAGCGGCCACGGCCTGCGCGCATGTGTTTGGCCGCGCTCAAACACATGCTTCTCGCGCGTGGTACACATGCTGACACGCAGGCGGTGAGGCGCGCGGACAACCGGCACGTGACCACGGACGCCTCCGCCGCTGCCAGCACGCGCTCCTTCAGCCAGGGATCAGCGCGCCGTGACACACAGGTGCTGATGCAGCTTAATGGCCAGAATAATTCAACACGAAGCCTCGCACATACTCCCCCCGCTCACTTACCTCCACGCCGCCTCGGCTCGCATGAATTTTTAAAGGAGCGCTTTTATTACACTTTGGTTTTTATTCGCCAGCAATAACTGCTCGGTGAGTAATACTCCCGTCCATCTCCGAGCAACTATTCTGGCGGGGGAGGGAGGGGGTGGGGGTGGGGGTGGGGGGGTGTTTACGAGCGCGCACGGCGCCGCCGCAGAGGCGCACTATTTGCTGAATGGCAATTACATTCCAGCACGGCTGTTGGTTTGCATCTGAAAGCGGAGGACTGATGCAGAGATCCGACAGGCGGGACGGTGCCCTGCAGCCAAATGTGGAGTTAATGGGCACATTGCGGGGAACTCGGGAGGTGCGTTTCCTCTGCATAGCAACGCGGCAGAGGAAGCCCCTGAAAACGGGGCTCTGCAGCCCCTTTCCACAGGTTACAGGGCGCGCACGCGGTCATCGGTGTGCATGCAACTGTTAGAATATAGTTTTTAGAATATCATAAATTCGGGTTGGAGCTGCGTTGCATCACACAGGCCTAAGGTTAGCGGTCTTTTGACTCCTAATTCCATCCTTCGACAACCAGCTGTCACCCTCAACTCATCAAATCACCACTTACAGACGCTTGCTGTCACGCAAGGGGGACTATTTTTTGTATTTATTCATTATTTTAGACTTTGTCCTGTTCAGCGTTATGGCGGCAGAACTCAAATCTGAGCAAGGTGCTAAGCTGAACACATTTGCTTTGCCAAAGGGAGGCTTTGTTGGTGAGAATCCCTCCACTGACTATCCAACACTGCTTTATTTATTCATTTTTGTTACCCAACTTTACATGTGTCCAATAATGCCAAACCTGACAGAGGGACAGAGGAAAGAAGAGCAGTGGAAAGGAGAGAGATCCTATAGACTGAAAGAGAAAGAAAAAAAGAAAGACAACAAAACCACACAACATGCTGCTTTGTCTGTACGAAAGAAGTTGTTCCTTGTGGGCAATCCGGGTGGAGAACCTGTAGGAGCTCCCACAGATGGACACAGGGAAGACAAAAGAGCAAACAACAGAAGCAACAATACTGGTAGCAGGGACATTAGTGAGCTTCTCAGAGCTGTGCAGCACCTGGACAGTAGATTAAGGAGGTGTGTGTTTGGGTAACTGACTGTGTGTGTGAGCATAAATCCTCATCCCAGGTTTTCCAGGTTGTGCTCAGTTATGGCGCAGAACGGCCACTAGCCGAAACCCCCCAACAGACCTGGTCCCCCAGCAGCCACCCCAACGCAGATCCCAGTATGACAACCACAGAGACGACTGCGAGACAACCCAGAAGGCCACCATGGAAGCCCCCCAGAAGAGCCCCCCACCACCGTAGGGCAGAGGCCCCCCAGGAACCATGAGCGAAGGCACACCAGCTCCCACCAGTACCCGTCCCTCAGACACAGGCCGAGAACCAGAACCCAGGCCCCGCGAGCCCGGGCAACCCCCACCCCGGGCAGAAGCCCACCCCCCAAGCATCCAGGCAAAACAAGGCTGGGAAATGGGTGGGAAGACACAGGGTGCAGAGAACAGAACAATTGGGGAATGTGAGAGTGGGAGTCGGACTCCACCATCACAGTTCAAATCTGTCCTGTATATATTTTGAACAAATTCACATGGGAGTGAATGTGCTAACTTATTGTTAAACTCTACTTTGTATTGCACCACCTTCTATATCTAGATATTTCTGTTTTTAAACATGTAGTTTTAGTTAGTTCTAGCATTTTTCTTCTGTTCTGTCCCTATTTCATGCTCTTTGGATGGGTGCAGCTAAACAAAAGAAAGTCTACCCTGATCAATAAAGTATTCTAGCTCACAAATACGGCCAGATGACTGAGTGTTGTTACCTTGATGAGAAGGGAAAGCAGAAGTTTGTTCCTCATTATGTGGATCCAGATGACCAAGCATGGAGGTAAGCGTGGGGCCAGTCCAGCCAGGAGCTCCTTCCTCTGCTATGAACTCCAGCTCAGCTCCTTCTGAGCCAATTGGACCGAAGCATCAAGGCGTTACTGCCCTGATCCGCCATCTTTGGCTCCACATGATAAGGGCCCAGGTCCAGCTGGCCCCTCTTTCCTGCCCTCCCAGCCCCCAGCCGGTCCAGATGGACGGTTCTGGTTCTGATGAAGGTTTGTTCCTATTGAGAGAAGCTTTTTTCCTGAGCTTGTAAACTTTTTAATTGGCACTGAGTGGACAGTTTGAACAGCTTCAGGTGCTTTGAAGTACCTAAACATGACCTTTGTTGTAATCCGGCGCTAAAAATAAAATGTGTTTGCAGTTTGATGTCTCTGACACGTTCTGCTTGGGGATGCATTAGATCACAGTTCTTCGGTTTTGGTCAGTTAGTCCAGTCAGATGTGGACTCATCAGTGAATAACAAAGTCATTCAGCGTGGTGCTTCCATCATGTCCGAGCAGATTCCCAGTCATCCAGGTCATGGTCATCCCAGCTGGACTTCTTCTTGGATCTTGGCTTTTCAATATCTTCTTTCCTTTTTAAACGTATGAAAAACATGTGGAAATGTGTCCAACTTTAACCAAAGTAACTCAGGCATGTTAGGATTCATGAACAGCGATCCCAGTTGGACATTGAAGGAATATTCTTTTGCCTCATATATAAAACATGTGGGGTCACCTCTTGCCTGAGAGGCGATTCTTCTTATTCAGATTATTTAGGTTGAAGTAAACCGCTTCCAACGAGCAGAGCTCCGGTCAGTGACCGACCAAGCAGCGCTGCTTCGTGCATCGTGTCTGAACCTCCCCGTTGTGTTTCTAACTCAGGACAAAGCACACTGCGCACGGCAGCATTCAGGCAGCCCGGAGGCGTCACGCTGCACGTCGGCAGCTTCTCCGAGTTTGTTCGATCTCCGTGCTCAGCATCCCCCGGGGCGCCGCATGATTACTCCTTTAAGAGAAAACTATTTGATACTGTACATTACACAGGGCGCCAAAGGACATAGCTCAGAGCTGAGAGGAACACAGGGTATGCAAAGCAGCTATGGAGAAAAAAGGGGGGTGGGGGTAGTTTACTCTGCCTCCAACCTGCTACATGGCCAAAGGAACCTTTTCCTCATAGTATGAGAAACTACAAAGAAAACTAACCAGAGAAACTTGTCGGTGGCTCTTCTTGAAAGTATTTGCTCGACAGCAAACAAAGAACGAAGTTGGAAATTATGACTTGATTAATGGCAACAGAGCTGCACAGCGAGGTTAAAGGAGGAGCCAGAATCATCAGCCATGTCAAACCGACCACCAGAGGATAGTCGTCATCATATATTAGCCAATATGAAGCTGGATCCGGCCGCACCTGAACAACCAACTCCTAACCAACTCCTAGTAGAGAGCCACCTCCAAACCCCCTAACAGGACTCCTAGCAGGCCTCCTAGCAGGCCTCCTAGCAGATCTCCTAAAGACCTCATCACAGACCTCCTAATGGACCTCCCAATAGACCTCCTAACAGACCTCCTAAAGACCTCCTAAAGACCTCCTAAAATACCTCCTAATAGACCTCCTAACAGACTTCCCAACAGACCTAATAGACCTCCTAACAG
>CAJRST010036666.1:22287932-22315398 GCA_907169785.1 Menidia menidia
TCCTAACAGACCTCCTAACAGACCTCCTAATGGACCTCCTAACAGGCCTCCTAGCAAACCTCCTAAAGACCTCCTAAAGACCTAATAGACCTCCTAACAGATCTAAAGCCTCTTTAAAAAATCTATGAGAGCTGTGACTGGAATGTAACGAGAGCGACGTCTTATTTTCTCTAACAAACTCCATTTGTCTGCGATAGCAGAGCAGGAGCATCTTCAGACTGAGCAAGAGCTAAAGGAGGATGACAGAGAGGAACAGACCTAAGAGAGAGAGAGATGGAAAGCTGATGAAGTGTGAGAAAAAAAGCGATCATAAAGTTGATTGAGTCTTCACACACCAGTGGGCAGCTGCAGATGCTCCGGTCAGGGAAAGCCTGGGAAGCGCTGGGAGGGTGGAGGAGGTGGTGGAGGAGGTGGAGGGTGACACGGGTTGTGGGCCTGTCAGGGCGATCACATCAGCCGGCTCTGCGACCTTTGAGGGCCGAGCCTCGGAGAGGGGCTGAGGCTTTTTGCCCGGCGTCCTGCGTGACGAGCAGCCGTCCAAGCAGCTCACGCATGAGCAACCCAGCCTCAGGTAGGCTGGAGGTTCCCTTCATCAGTTTGATTCGTGTTGGATTCCTTTGCTTTTTCAAATGTGGAAAATGTCAAACGGTTACGTATCGTCGGCTCTGGTTTGTCATCTCTAATTAAAAACGTTTATTTTGCTTTAAAACTTGTTCAGTCGGATGGTTCGATTCACCCGTCCTCTTCCAGTGAATAACAACCATTTGTGTTTTCATGTTTGTTTGTTTTTCATCTGAAGGCTGTTTGACATTCAAGTGTCCCTGTTTTTTTATTCTTTTTATTGGTGGTGTTTCTCCCTCTGGTTCTGGTGTCCTGGTGCTGCTTGGCCCCTCTTTGCTGACCTCTAGGCTCCAAGCCGGGCCTCAGAGCTGGTTCTGGTTCTGGTTCTGGTTGGGATGAAAATGAAGATCCAGAGCGTTCTGTTGGCTTCTTTGGTCATAAAACAAAGACAAAGAATTTGACTACTGTGGAACTGGCATTAATTAAAATCTAATTGGCATTCATTGGGATTTGATTGTTGATCCTTGATGTGATTTCAATAAACAATAAAATGTCATTTACTTTGGTTGGAGTGAACAAATATGATGTGATTCGAATTCAAGTCACAGTTTTAAACAGATTCCAGTCTGTCAAATCCTTAAATAGCTGTTGAAAATGCTTTAAAAGTCGTCAAAGTTCCTCATAGGTCCTCCTTTGCACTTACCTGCCTGTTAAGCTGATACTAATAAGGTAATATTAAGGAAAATCACCATTGTTACAAAAGCCTCGCACAGCATTCTCACACTAGCTGACGGATGCAGTTTGGCATCCCTGCTGCTTCAACTTCCCTCTGAGTCATTCTGACGACAGAAATATGTCGGCACAGGCTCCAGAGTTAGCTTGGCACGCAATTTGTGACCAGGAGGCCCAGAATCATATCGTGTCGCATTTGCATTCGGTTTTCTGCCAGACGATTACGTCTTTCACATAAATGTTATATAATGCAGCCAAGTCAGAGTTATTAATGAGTTAAATCCCAAAATCAAGCAGCTAAAGGCTCCTTTTCCTCTCAGGATCGGCTTAAACTTCATCTCTCTGCTCTTGATAGCAGCTTCCCTTCTTCTTCTGGTGTTTTTTCTCTCCTCAGACTTGCTCTGGATTAAACTTTTGTGTGATCAGTCTCCTGAATCTCCTGAATCCCACGTGGACTTTGCCTTGGCTCTTCCTTCTGCTCCAGTCCTCCAGCTAGTGGCTGATGTCTGCAGCAACGGCTACTTAGCAGCAGAAGGAAAACTTTGTGTCTGTCTTTGTGTGTCCACTGACACAAAACTAACAGAAAATATGTTTCTGCTACATCTGAAAGAAGACTATCCCAAATCTATCAGAAATATGCGGAAAACTACATCAGATGACCACAAAGAGAAGCAAATTTACACCAGAAGCACAAAAGGATGAAAAAGAACCAAAAATTATATTCAATAGACACAAAACTGACAAAAAAGACATAATAGGTCAACGAAAAGACATTGAATTATCACAAAGACACACTAAACAACAATGAAGAGTCTTAAAACAAGCAGAAATTAGGCCAAATTTAACCAGAAGAATAAAAAAAAACACCAAAAAGAAAATTATCAGACACAAAAGTACCCCAAAAAAAAACAATAAATGGATAAAAAGACATAAAATCATCCCAAAAGTGGAACAACTGCCCATAAAGTAGCTATGAAGAAACATAAATAACAACAAACTCCAACCACAAACTCTATTTCACCAGAAACACCCAGAACGAGAAGATCACAGATCCCTGCTGTAGTGGCCCTCTGCGTCCCAAAAGTTCGTTGTACCACCTTTGCAGTTTGTCTAGCAACCAATATTTGAATCACTCGACTGAAACCAAGTCTTCTTTTGTGATGTTTACTTAAAGAACTCAAAAAAGTACACTTGCAGAAAAAATGAAAGGCTCGGTACAGATCGGTCAAAAAATTGTGCTGCTTCCACCGTATCCAACTACAATCTGAACTCAAACGTGCATACAGGCAATATTAATGTTACGCATTACGTATTGGAAGCCAAAATTACTTTTCACAATAAAAGCATCCTTTTACATTAACTAAGTTATACATTCTAGAAAATATACTCATCATGAATTTCTTAAAAGTAAATTAAGCATATTTATACATTTTTAATCTAAATTATTATTCTATATGAACTCCCCATTAACTGGCTCTTACACCTGCGAATACTTTAGACCAGTGTCTTTCAACCACTGTGCCTCGGTACACTAGTGTGCCGCGAGTGATGGTCAGGTGTGCCGTAGAAAATCATCCTATTTCACCTCATTAGTCTAAAAAGATTTTTTGATAAGGAATTAATCATCTGCAAATAATATGCCATTTTGGAGTGTCTGTGCTGTTCTAGTGACTGGTGGCGTAATCATGTAATAATTCCTTATGACTAGATTTTGTATATAATTTTGTATATTGAAGTGGACATGTTAAGTGCAATTTGAAAGATGACATATAAAATATGATAAAAATACATTTTTGTGTTTATTTGATTCCTATTCAAGACACTTAAGATAAGATAAGAATAAAATAAGAATAACTATAGTGTTACTATAGGCGGATACAGATTTGTTTAACATTTTTGGTTGGTGGTGTGCCTCGAGATTTTTTCTATGAAAAAATGTACCTTGGCTCAAAAAAGGTTGAAAAACACTGCTTTAGACAAACAAACGTTTGTAGTCTCGAGGTTGACGCCACTCTAAAGAGAAGCCCCGGAAAGTGCCGGGCTCAGTTAGCGTCTGCTGATAAATCATGCCGGGCGTTGATTAAATATTTGACTTGGGGCAGCTTTCTGCTGACGCCGGCAGCTCGGTAGGCTGGACCTGCTCCGAGCACCATCGCCAGAGAGGGAATTTAAGGCCCATCGGGAGTGGAATGTCCACCTCAGTGGGGTCGAATCCCACTGACCGCTCACACTGCAGACCCTCTGCTCAGAGCCCTCCTTTGTTTTCCAAAGCTGGTCCCGGCCGAGCAGCCTCTGGCTGCAGCCTGTAGGAGCCTCGGTTGGATATCCAACTCCTCCCACATCAAAGTCGGCCATTTTGATTTGGTAATGTGACTAGCAGCTTTCTGAGGTGGAAACTAAACCTTACTGTCTATACGGAATCTGAAGACAAACGATGTCCTAACCCTAATCTTGACCCTAACCCTAAACCTGACCCTAACCCTAATCCTAACCCTGACCCTTACCCTAACCTTAACCCTAAACCTGACCCTATCCCTAACCCTAACCTTAACCCTAACCCTGACCCTAACACTGACCCTAACCCTGACCCTGACCCTAACCATAACCCTGACCCTAACCCTAACCCTCCAGCCTTCATAATTGTGAGAAATAAATATTTTTTGGTTTAAACTTGTTTGGACTTATTGTACAAACCTATTTAACATCCAGTATTTTATCATAATATTATGTATAGAGTTTAATTTCACTATTTTTAAATGAATGTCTATATTTCCATGAAGCAATTAGGATTTTCTTGCCTGGGATCTTCCCATTGGTGACCTAATCAAAATGGCTACTACTTGCAAAATGGCAAGACCTACTGGCAGTCCTCCTCCCTGCTGATTCTTGGAGGTCAGCATTAGCATCTTGGTATCTCCAGGTTTCAGCTTCCTGCTCCTGCAAACAAACAAAACCCTTAGAGAGGGTTTCAGCGTTTGCTAAAGCGGCAGATAACAAATCCTTATCATTTTTTCTCTGCTTAGGCTCTGAATAAACAAAGGCGAGGATTGTCCGAGATACCCCGAGCTTTCATTTTTCAAACCTGTCAGTGGAAAACGCTCCGACCTTCCGTCCCCAAGATCCTTCAGCGACTTTTTCCCCCCCTTCAGGGTCCTGCAAGTTCCCACTAAAAGGCCCAAATCATCAGAATCTGTAAAAAAAAAAACAGCTCATCTGAAGCTAATTTCTGGAGTCTCAGACTGGACTTTGTTTTTGTTTTTCGGACTGAGTCTGGTCAGTTTTTCCCCTTTTTCTGGTCTTTTGCGGCACATTTTGGTCGTTTTTTTTCCACAGTTGCAGGTTTTTGTCTGTTTATGGTCTTTGGCTCCATGTTTTATTTTTCATGGCTAGTTATTGGAGTTTAGTGTCAATTTCTGGTCAGTTTCTGCTCTTTTTCTGTATGTTTTTTGCAGTTTAGTGTCTTCTTTAGTCAGTTTCTGCTCTTTTTCTGTATGTTTTTTGCAGTTTAGTGTCTTCTTTGGTCATTTTCTGATTGCTTTCCCTTTTTTGTCATCTTTTGCTCAATATTTTGTATAATTTACGGTATATTTTATTGTTTTTCTGGTCTTTTGCGGCACATTTTGGTCGTTTTTTTTCCACAGTTGCAGGTTTTTGTCTGTTTATGGTCTTTGGCTCCATGTTTTATTTTTTATGGCTAGTTATTTCAGTTTTGTGTCAATTTCTGGTCAGTTTCTGCTCTTTTTCTGTTTGTTTTTGCAGTTTGGTGTCTTCTTTGGTCCATTTTCTGATTGCTTTCCCTTTTTTTTCTCATCTTTTGCTCAATATTTTGTATAATTTACAGTATATTTTATTGTTTTTCTGGTCTTTTGCGGCACATTTTAGTCGTTTTTTGTGCACAGTTGCAGGTTTTTGTCTGTTTATGGTCTTTGGCTCCATGTTTTATGTTTCATGGCTAGTTATTGGAGTTTAGTGTCAATTTCTGGTCAGTTTCTGCTCTTTTTCTGTTTGTTTTTGCAGTTTGGTCATCTTTGGTCATTTTCTGATTGTTATCCCTTTTTTCTCATCTTTTGCTCAATATTTTGTATAATTTACAGTATATTTTATTGTTTTTGACTCCTTTAAATCCATTTGTCCCTTTTTTGGTCTATCTTTTTGCCTGTCTTTTTAATTTTGTGGCTAATTATCACACTTTGTGTCCATTTCTGATCGATTTCTGGTCTTTTGCCGCAATTTTCATCAATTTTCTGCAGCCTCAGCTGGACTTTGTGTGTCTCTGGATGTCAGACTAATTGTGGAATCTCTGTTTTCCTGCAGGATTTAAACTGGAGCCTTAAAACATAACAGGAGCATTTAGTTGGAGTTGTTTCGGTTCTCTGAAACACTGAGAAGCTCCATCTTTTTTTTGTGTTTGGCTGCTTTGACATCGAAGTTTACTGAGTCTGCAGCTCTGATTGGACCCTGAAACGATGACATCATTCAGTCTGGTGGTAACATGGACAGAAGTAAACTGAGAGCACCTCTCCTTTTCTTTCCTTCCTCTCTGTTCAGGCTGGTATCTGGCTCCATTAGCACCACGCGGTCATGCTGGTTTCTGTGATAATCGGAACAAAAAGAGGACAAAAAGAGCAACACCTATCTCAGCTCTTCTCTCCTCCCCTCCTGAATCATCCGCGTCCAGACAACTGACTGAAAGTAGATCTGGGCACGCATCTGAAATCCCATTACAGACCTCCGGTGGGGGGGAGTGTTTGTTCCAGAAAACTCCAGCAGTCCTGAAGTTAAATTCATAAAGCCGCTCGTCTGCCATCTGGACAGGGCCGAGCAGATAATGACGTTTGGACAACATGAATTTCATTTTACAGCCAGGAGCAGAGAAACAGAGCCAGGGATCAAAACATGGATGTAGCTGACAAAAGCACATAGAAAAAAGAGCTCTTTAGATAAATAAACCAGTAAATAAATAGATAAAGCAAAATAAAATATAAACTAATAAATTAATTTAAATAATATGACAAAAATTGATAAATTAAAAACAAACAAAAATAAAATAAAAACAAGAATAAGAATAATTAATTAGAATAACGTAAAATCAATTGAAAAGATAATATTCAATTAAAGTAAATAAACAAATGCAGTTCTAAGTTAAATAAATAGGATTCCAAATAAATGCATGTATTGTTTCAAATATAATCCAATAAAACCAAACATGTAAAACAATGAAATAGAATAAAATAAAGGAAATCCTTAGAAATATGGTTTGAAGTCAAGAATAATTAAGAGACATTTTTGTGTTAAATGAAGTCATTAGAAAATAAATAAATTAAATTTAAAATTTAAAAGAAATATATATATGTATATATAAAAAACCAGAGTAAACAAAAAAGAAAATTCAACTTTAAGCTTTACTAAACAGGAAGGTCTGTACAGACCAGTAAAACTCTCTTTCCTTTTCCTTTAAAACAACCCTGATTGTCATCCAGTGTTGGCTTTAAAACTTCTTAATTTGGGCCAATTGAACGAGAAAATCTGGTCCAATACAGGTTTCATCTCTGAGCGACCGTGTTTGTCTGGGTTTGCAATTATTCCACCAAAGCGAGTTTGCACTTTAAAGTACGACCTTCCCTCCTGATTGGAAGCAAAAATGAGCTTTGGGAAACCTTCCTGGAGGCTTTTTGACATGAATCACAGATAATAAAGCACAGAGCTGCGTCTTCAGAGTCAGTAAACCAGTAAAAAAAAAGAGGAAATAAGACTCCTCACTCAGAATCCTGTTGGTGTGACTGTATGTTTCAGCCACTTTGTGACAAAAAGGATTTTGTCTCCTCTCTGAAAAGACGATCTGGTGTTTTCTGAGCTGATGGACGCCCAAAAGGAAACGCCAAATATTTTTTCTCGCCATTTAAAAGGGTCTTAATACAATCAAATGGCAGCCTTGGAATGGCCCACGCCTCCATAAAAACGGGCAAAATCAGAGAGAAGACTCTTCGAAGCCGCCTAGTGGGACTGAAAAGGGATACAAGGTACCGTAAACCCCCCAGAAATGAGCCTATCGGCCGTCACCGGGACGGAGTTCCTCCGAACCGAGGGCTCTGTTTGCTGTCATCGATCCGGGCTGAAGGGAGTGAGCCCCCGTGTTTGTTTGGCCGATTAGGAGGCGGTCGGATGCTCGGCGGGTCTGGAGACGTTTTAGAGTCGGGAGGAAGCTTCATCTAAGGATGATCCACCTCGACGGCCATTATCCCACAGCTCTCCACTTCCTGTTTCCTAATTCCAAATGTCTGCCTTTTTCTTTGGCTTCTGTTCCCACCCAAAGGAAGCTTTGACTTTCATATCAAACAGGCTTCCAGGACGGACTTATTCCCACTTTTGTAAATTCTAAAATCTTGCTCCCATGATGCCCCTCTCCTCCCTCTATCGGCCCAGAGAGCTGGGGGGGGGGGTTCCCATGATGCACCTCTCCTGCCTCTCTTTCAGCATTTTTTTTTTCAGGATAAAATTAAGATAAGGTTTGAGGAAAGATAAGAACCTTAAGTAACTTTTTGATTAATTGTTCACATATTTATTCCTCTAATGTTCTCTTTTTTTCTATCTAACCCTCCTCTTATCTTTTTTTCATCCATTTGGCTGCCACACTTGTGTCAAATGGTCCCACCAGTGGTTTGTCTCCAACTTTTTTAACTTTCTCTACCAAGCAACAACAAAAAAACAAAAAAAAGTGGATTTCAAACATTTCCCAATATGCCTTTGATTTATTCATGTATTGTGAAGCTTCTCCACTCTCGTTCTTCTGAAACCGAGCTCACAGGGCTTCTGGGCCTGGTTTTATTAAAGCCTTGCTGTCGGCAGAGCGGGATGAGAAAGCCCGAGTCAGCAGATGCTCTGGGAGGCTTCCTGTGACCCCCGATTCGTGTCACCTAAACCCTCACCCCCACGTGCAGCTATTTCCAGAAACTCCAGAGTTCCCTGACAGGTGCTTGTGGTCTGCTCCGGCCCTTAGGTTATTTTGTAGCATTAATGCTAGGATTGCTTCTGACTGTTAGAATTTGGCTATAATTACTCACTTTAGCATTGCATGCTATCACATGATCTATAAATAACTGATTGTCTTATTCCTTTTAGAACTATACTTTTGTGTTAAAGTCTCTGGCTGTGTCCACAGACTCTCTTTTCTCTCTTTTTCTTTCTCTGTTACATCCACACCTTTACGTCAACACACACACACACCATTTGTTACCACATTCCTATGTCATCTGCATGAATTAGGACCTGGCCTGTTCATGCCCAGAGGTAACTGGCCAATAGGACTTGGTTGTGTCCAGTCCTCCTTTAAAGAGGCGGGCCGAGGCCAGAAGATAATGCCCATCACACCCAGAGTTTGGATCGTTCTGCTGATGTGTTTACAGGAGAATCTGCAGAGTTTAAGGGTTTAGGGCCACAGCCAGAGCAGAGAGAAGCCTCTGAAGGCTGTCAGCTCAGGTTAACGTCACTCAGGTGAACGTTTAAAAAAAGTACAGAGTAGCTGCTTATTTATTCATTTAATGATCAGGGAATACACGTCCTTAAATCAGACAAAAATAGAAGACATGGTTAGATGCAGTTATTACCAAGCATTACCATTTAGAGACTAAAACAACAAACTACATTTCATTTATATCATTTAACAATTGTATTATCTTATTTACCGTCCTCCTTTTGTTTTCTCAGGTTTTGTTTGTATCTGATCTTAAAGCAAAAAAGTATTCAAAAAAAGCCACCAAATGTTTAAAATTCTCTGACTGGTTTCTGACTATTTGACATATTTTCCACCTCTTTCTAGGCTATCTGGTTTATTAGAGCTCATTTAATTCAAATTAGAGGTGATTCTGGAGGGAAAAAAACTGAATTTATTCTTTTCTCTACTCTTACAGATAATTTACTTATTTCATTTTTCAGAGTAAAAGTTTCTACCAAATCTGTTCATTTGCATTATCCGTATCAACGACTTTAAATGAATCACTTTACTTTTATCTATTTTCTCTGTGTCAACTTTTGCCATTTGTAAATATAATTTTACCATCTTTTGGGATTTTTAGTCATCAGTTTATCCTATTTTTAGTTTTACACTTGGTAGACTAAGAAACTATTCTGATTATTTTGTAGGAGATCGATTTAAAGGCTAAATTCTACAGTTTTCAAACCTTTTTGAATGTTTAAATGCTTTGATTAAGTTCAAAATGTATATATATGTATATATAATCTAATTATGTGGTAGAAAATGAGAGGAATGATGCTCAAAATGGAGGTGCAGCACAAACATGAGTCAGCCCCCGCTCAGGTCTGTGCTGCTGTTTTAGGGTCAGAGGAAGTCAACTTCAAACTGTGGCCGGGGGTTAGTTTCCAGGCTGAAGGATCACTCTGGTTTCATGTTGTTGTGGTTTTTGTTTTGTTTTTATGCTTTAAAGCGATATTTTCAGCTGCAAGAACAACTCAGAGAATGGTCATCACTGGCTTGTACCCAAAGAGATCTATTGTGTCCTCAGGTGTGCTGAGCGTCTTCAGCCTGAAGAGGACACGAAGAACAGATCAGAAGTGATTTCTGTTCTGTTCCAACTTTGTGTTGAGTCTAATTTTTTCACTGATGGCCAAAGTTGGTCATGAAACATTTAGTTTTTTATATCATTATCACTTGATTTTGTCTGTTGGGTCGTAAGCTTTCTACATCATGGTCCATTTTGTCTTCCATTTACTTCTTGTCTGTTATCTATCCTCATCTTTTATCATTTCCTACATAATTTTCAGAGCTTTCCCCTTTCTGCCTTCTATCGAGATGACTGTTGTTTACCCTCCTGGTTTTCAGTCTCTGATTTCCACGTCTGATTTCTTATCACCTCTTTCATTATGTATCCTCCAGGTTTTCCATCACTGTGCAGCTCTTGTCGCTGCTTCGATACCAACCCTTACTTGAGTTTTCCTCCCCAGTAATCTCACATTTTGGCTCCTCTCTGAATTCCACACACTGTGCATCGTGTTTTTCACAAAGCAGTCTCAGATTTCTTTGCAGGCATAGCATGATCGTGACTTGTCTCGGAGCACTCGGAAAGATCGGATGAAAGCGAAAAACCACACAGTCAATCACAAAAACAAGATAACCTGAAGGAAACAAACAAAGAACGTATTTATTATTCATCCTGCTCGTCCTCGGGGCAAAAGGAAAAGACAAGAGAGAAAGTGAAGGGTGCAGGAGGAAAGAGCATGGAGAGGGGAAAGTGCCGAGGCCACGTTAGAGAAGAGTAAAAAAACAACAAATAAAAAGGTGAGGCAGAGTCACTGGAGAGAAACTGAGCTTCTCTCTGATCAGATTCGGCAAAGGTGGCTATGGGAGAAGAGTTTTATTCAAGTGTCTCGTTGTAAACAAAAGAAACTTTGCATTTCTGTCCAAAGTTTGGATGTCGATGAGAAGTTTTGCATTCAAGTTGATACTGGGATGAGGACAAACTAGGCAGACTATTCCAGACCAAATGTTACTCTAAAGCCACCAGTAATGGTCCCATAATGGTTGGTGTCTGTGTTTTCCACCTAACACCAGTGGGGTACACCCTGGACAGAGAAAGCTGTCTCTCACCTCCTATTTGTCTTCATTTTGTCCAGATTTGGTAAAACAGTTCAAGAGCTTCTTCACAACTTAAATCTAATTGGACAAAAGGGGAGACAACGTTACGCTTTGGCAGTAAATTAAATGCAACATAATTCCTAAGCATCCCAAACTATTAGGTTTCCACAGGCCTCCGACTGACCATCAGTGTTAGAGGACACTAACACAACAGACAGGAAGACTTCTGTTTGGCTGATGGAGGGTAACTGACTTCTGTCTGCTTTATATCAGCACTGATGGAGGATGTGTTTATTGGTAATTGTGATTGTACACGTGCCATTTAGGGGGTTCATTCACCTCCTGTCTCACAGTACCTTTATCACACATTACTGAAGACAAATACCACAGTAAACAGTGTGACCTATCCTGTCATTTAGTCCTCAAAGTCCATTCAACAAGTGGAAAATCATCACGCATCGTAGTATGAAAAATGCAAACCACTTAGCCACTTAACTCAGAACTGGACCTATTCAGCCGCCTCCATCTCCAAAGCCTCAAAAGGCCTTCACGTGTTCACTGGAAAATGTCTTGTGAACCCATCCGGTCTGCTCGTCATTAAACCGCTTAACCTTTGAGCGGGAACGACTCAAAGGAAAAGCCTGGGCCCGACTTTCCTCCCGGTTCTCCTGAGCAGCGCAGAAAGACTCGCAGCCAGCATTAAGAGTCGACACATTACTTTTGGACAGCTCCCACACAAACGCACGGCGACGCCACAGGACCGGCGGCCTGCCTTTCCTGTAGGTCTGTCAGACCGCATTAAGCCTGCGCGCCCTCGCACGGCCGCGGGCTGCAGCAGGAAACTCGTTTTACATAAGCACCTCGTTCACACAAGGGGGAGCCGATCTCACACGGACCTCTCCGGTGGACTGGACTTAACCACAAAACGCTGGAGGTGGCAGAGGCGCGCAGCTCATCCAAGTTAAGCCACGACATCTGCATTCCCGAACTTAGACGAAGGAGTTGACTGGGAGTTGAACCCATTGCCAAAATCAGCATGCGGTCTGGAATCAAAAGAAGCTACCACGCCATCTTCTGCCGTTGACGGTAGTGTAGTTTCTGAAGCCCGCATAGAGTTACAGACTGTTCTGTTGGAAAGCTTCAGCATCTGAGATAAATACATACGTCATAGCATCAAGGGGAGCTGAGTACCAGGAAGGGAGGTGTACAGACCCTGAGGTACCAGGCTACCATCGCCTGACCCTTAGCAGGCCCTGTCAGGATGGGACCCATATTTAGACGTAAAGGAAGACCAGTGATTGGATATAAAGATATAAAGAACCCAGCCAGAGTTAGACAGCTTTCTGGGACATTCGACTTGGAGACATCTCCAAATTTGATGCATCAATCTGTACTTCTGATTCAGACATGGACGATAATAAAAACATTTTTAAAAACCTTTGTTCCACCAGGTCTGTCCCAGCACAGACTTTTCCAGCAACGTATTTGAAGACCACCATCTCCTTAATACACCGCATTAGTAAAGTTGATGTAGCCAATGAGGTCATATTCTACATCCCGAGAGCCAGTCGATGGCGTTGGATACACAGACTCACACCTTCGGCTGCCGCCGAACCTCGACCTTCCTCCCCTTAAGAGGCGGTACCACATGGCGGGGGCCTCTTTTTCTGACTGAGCCCCAAAGCTCCGCCGAGGTCCTGAACAGGTTTTCAGTCTGATCCCGCCCCTAGGAACAACTTACCATGACCAACACAGTCCTCAGCATCAAGGGGATCCTCAAACCCCCACCAGCATGGTTCCCAAAAAGCTCCCTCCAGATGGGGGTGAGGCACTGAGCCAAGTGAAGGCTGCTCTGGTCCATTTGGTTCAGAAGGGAGCTGAGGGAAGGAGATGTTTTCAGGTTCTGCTCCACCTTTTGTTCCAACCCTCACCTCTGTTCACAGATCTGGGTGGAGACCCAAATGAGTTTCCTTCTGGGCTCAGCCTCCAAGTGAAGAAGAAGTGGGCACCTCCTAGCCTCAGGGGTCACTGTCCTGGAAGTTTGAGAGGTCTCCCAGCTTAATTTTCCCCGATTCGGTTTCAGTCGATCTCTTCTGAGGATCAAGCTCTGCACAAGGCAGCTGAAGAGGTGATTTGAATCAGGTGTGCTTAATTATGGAAACATCTGGCCTCAGTGGAGCTCAGGGTGAAGCCACCTCTCCTTTTTCCAGGCATGTCCTACTGGGAGAGGACTCTGGGATAGATAAAAACTAGATGGAGGAATTATCCAGTCCCCCATGAGGAGCTGGAGGGTGTTGTAGAGGAGATGATGTCAGTGTTTAAGTCCTGAAGCTGTTGGCCTGACCTCAGATAAACAGAGGGCAAATGGAAAGGATGGATGGTCGTCAGAGGTTTGACCCGAGCTAACAACAAGCTACAGATGAGCATTTTATGATTCCATTTCCTTTTAAAAAATCACCATGAAAAAAACAGCAATGCCGACCGAAGGGATGCACGATAAACCAAAAATTAAAGGAGGACAGACTGAGGCCAAAAGATGGCAATAAACCCGAGAAAAATGGTCATAAAAGTAATAAAGGAGTCGTAAAAATAAAGCAAACAAATCCACATTTTCCCCCTGGGAGTAAAAAGGTGTTTTTAAAGCAGATTGAAAGTCAGTCAGTCAAATAAAGCTGATTTTGGTTTGGTTTCCTTTGGTTTTTCTCACTGGAGTTTTCACTGGGTAGGTTAAGTTTAGTTATTCCATTATTTGTACTTGGTTTTCCTGAGTTCAGTTTTAGGGTTTTTGAAGGAAAACTGAAGTTTACGGCCTGGTTCCCCATTCGTCCACACTCTGCAGGGTCCTCCCCCCTTCACAGCCTCTAGCTTTTGTTTGACTTTCTCCTTTTCCTTACATCTGAACTCTGAATGAGCAGCTCCAGCATGGCTGGACGTTTCCCAGCAGAGCTCTTTGCTCTCAGACTGAGTTTTTAAAAGCAGAACTGGAGGCAGAGCCTTCAGGTATCAGGCCCCTCTCTGTGGAACCAGGAACCGGGAACCACACCTTTAAGATCAGACTTCAAACACTTCCTTTCTCAAGCCAGGGATGAAAAGCTGACATGACTGCAATACTGCTTCTCTACTTTCTACATTATCATTCTAGTCATTGCCTGATTTCTTCTCTTCTTCTTCTTTTGTTGGACTTCCTCTCTAGACTGTAGAAAGTTTTTTTTTTTCCCACAAAGGCTTCTCCTCTAACTTATGCTCCTCCGGGTGATTCAAAGTTGGCTCTGGCTCTATTTCCAGGATCCCCTCTGCTGTGCAAACACACAATTCAAAGTCAGCGTTGCGTCTTTGTCGTGCTGCAGGAGGCTGAGGTGTGATGTGGCCTTCAGTTGTCTGCTGTTGGAGCTCCACCAGCCTGTGATCCGCCCCCGGCCCCTCTTTTCTAGCCCACTTCTCCCGTTTGAGGGGACCGGCGTTGGCTGGAAGGGAGGTTTTCGCCAACACTCAGCCTCACTGACACCTCGCGATCGCAGTCTGTCCACTCTGAAGGCGGCGGGGACATTTTTAACCTCGGATGGAGCGCCTTCACCCACAAGACTGTTGGTCACATCCAATCCCATCTGTCAGCACGGCTCCTGGGGATAAAGATGGTCACATCCACCCCTCACTGACCAGCCCGATTTTATTTGTGTTTTGTTGTTTTATTTATGAGCAAAGAGCAGCTAGATCCCAATTAAATAACCCGGAGGATACCCTGTTTCAGTACAAACCCTTTTTTCCACTCTATGCCACAGACATTATTAAAGTTATTCAGGTTTGTTGTATCTTAGATTTAACAGCCATGTTTTTAAATGCCTTTGACACCACTTTTGTACCATTTTTTTTACATCATGTTTTCATTCCAAACCAAAAACCTTGACATTTAATAAAGGAAATGCATTCTTTAAATCTCATGAGCTTGATGACATTCGGGATTGAATGTAACCTTAAAAATGTAGGATGGCTTTTAACACCCAGTAGTGTGATCTTATTTTATCTTTTTGGATTTTGTTGTATTTTATTGTTTGTCACTGTTCTTTATTTCTTTGGATCGTTCTTACTTATCCTCCTTTTTATAACCTGCTGTAAAAGTGTAAACACTTGAAGGTTTTGGTAAAGTATAAATGTTATAAATAAAGTAAATTTACGTATAAAATTGTAAATGTTCTCTAAGGGGGGCATTGTAGCAAATTCAATTCTAAAGATGGATCGTTGCTTCAGTTAAAGTTACATAAAAATGTACCAATTAGTCATTTTTGAATGGGAAAAATGTTTCAAAAGTGTTGTTTTTTATGCTAATCTGTGGTTTAACGGAAGCATATAACCCCCCTGGAGAGGGAGCGGCAACTTTACCTGCCTAAAAAAAAGGGACAGTAACACACTGATTTCCTCATTTTTCCTATCAAACAGACTCTCAGAGCCCGGTTGTTGTCGCTAATCATAAATACCTGATGAGATTGCAGCCCCCGGGCTCGACAACGACGCGTTTATTAACGCGAGCGGCCCCCAAAATCCTGCCGGCTGAATGCGTGCGTGGAGGAGGAACAAAACCCCGGCGTGCACGGGTGGCTGTGAGTTATGCTGAAGCTGCCTGCAGGGCCTTCGGCGCGCACGCCTCCGGACGGCCGTTAATAAATATTTGGGAGGCGACAGTTGTGCGATTGAAGTGGCTTCCAACTGCAGAGCACCCCGCATACATCATAATTAAGCTTTCACACACATGGCTGAAGTTCACAACATGCTTGAAATATATGTCCGGGCTTCACCGACCGGAGCGGGGGGGTGGTGGGGGGGTCGGGGGTGGTGGGGGGGGTGTTCATCAGCTCGTGGCGGCCTGGCAGATAATCAACTCTGAGAGTGGAGTCAGTAAACGCAGGTCCACAAACCCAGATCAGGTTAGAAAAAAAGCTGCTGGGGTTTGTGTTTTGGTGCAGTTAAAGACATTAGCCCCCTCAAAATCGCAGCATTTTCCCACTAAAATGCACAAAAAAAAGGCACACGTGCAGAAATCTGAAGGAAAATCTGCTAATGTGGTCTCATTTGTGCAGCCTCAGCCGGAGTTTGTGTCTCCCTGGATGTCAGATTGTTGTGGACTCCCTGTTTTCCTCAAGGACTATTAAGCGGACCTTTTATTTAAACCGTTTTTTGGTTGGAGTTTATCTGTTCTCCATCATTTTCCCTGTTTGGCTGCTTTGACATCAGTGTTTACTGATGTCTGCCGCACTGATTGGGTCTAAAATGGTGACACAAAAACTGGGATCCGGTGTTCACGCTGACTAAAGCCCTTATCTGAAATAGATTTACAATCTCCAATTCCAATTTCCAATCTTGTATTCGCACCAATTCCACCTATTTCAGTTTGTTTTTTTTACTTTTCAAGGACCAAATAGATGTCTCTGTGTCCTGCCTTCTTATCCCTGATCAGTTTTTTTAAATCTGTCGTATTTATGACTGTTAAATGGTAGAAAAAGAGCTGAATCCTGATCATCAAATCAAATATGTATATACAGCTGAACTGATCATCTTCATTGCTTTAAAAGTGTCTGTTTTAAGCATTTTTTACATTTAACTTCTCATTTTAAACCCTCAGAAATACTAAAAAGAATAAATAAAGGAGTGAGAAGTGAGGAGAGGCGTGTGATTCTATAGTTGTTTATCCTGAATGGACGTCTACATCACCCAAGAAATCTGCTGTCGAGCCTCCGAGGAGCTCACAACTTAAACTTATTATACTTTATGAATACATTTCTATTGCAATATTTACTAAGATCATCACATCAGTGATATGTAAATGTGTGGTAAATAATATTGGATGTAAAGGTGCAGAAAGATCAGCTGCAGGAGGAATAAATTGAGTCTTTCTGCTCCGTCGTTTGATGAAAACTGAAAATGAATCTAATTTCTTTTTCTATTATCTTCTCTATGATGCTCTGAAAGAGGTGCCTGGCAGAGTAATTGCCTCGAGCTTCCACTTATTTGCCCGGGATAGATGATAATAAATTACCTCAAATGAGATTCTATGTGCTCATTTAGTCAAGTTTGAAACCACAAACAGCCCCAGACGCTGATATTAAAACCCAGCTCCGCTTTAAACGAGTCCGGCAGAGCTAGCAGGACTCGGGAATCTTACGGAAAATTCTTGCTTCCTCCTGACTCTCCAGCTCCGGACTCAGCCCCACATCCCAACTTAGCACTTGTAGTCTAGCTCACGGGACTCTCTGCGGCCATTTTGATGCAATTGATCTGATGATTCTGACACAGAGGGAAGATTCCTGCAGCTGTGGCTGCTTTAAGCTTTTCCACCCACAAATAGGGTTTTACATAAGCAAAAGAAGACATTCACACTCAAAAGTCAGATTAAATCTCATATATAATGCCTATTATATTGTATTATATGACAAATATATAAGGTTTTGACATTGTAGATGTTTTATTTTTCTTGAAAAGTGAATATTAAAGGCTCCGAGTGGATCAGTTTGAGATGCTAAATGCTGGTTTTATTCTGTTGACACTCATCAAGTCAACAGGATGATTGCAAATATCTGCAAAGGGAGACTAACATGGAGGATGCATCACTTTAAAGCTCCTAACACGACCTCGTCCTCATGGAAACTCTCTCCAGAGCACAGAGGAAGAGAAAAAGAGCTTGTCAGATATTTCTGAAGCAGATCTAATACTGCAGCTTTTGCAGGTTTACCTGCTTCGACACATCGAATTCACATCGGCAGTACCCTGCAAACTCAACAACCTTTAGAGGAGATCCCTTTTGTAACCCTAAACCTAACCCCTCCAAAACCCTGACCCTGTTTCGGAGGGTCACGGGCCTGAAGACTGCTGATTCAGCGGAGTGGAAACGAGACACCGGCGTGGAGTCAGACTCCGGCAGCCGGTTCGGGCCCGACCTACGACCCAGAAACCCAAAGCCGAGACCCCCTCCCTTCGGCCCGCCGTCCAGATCCCAAAATGGCCGATGAGGGGAAACAGAAACCTGAGCTCAGCGTGCTGGTTTCAGCTGAAAAAGTCCTCCACCTTTGTGGGCCCACCAACGTAAAAATCCTTCGCTTTCCTTTTCACAGACCGTGCTCTCGTCCCCTGTGTCTGCCCGGGTGTCATATTCTCCATTTTAATTGAGCGCATCGCGGCCGAAGGGCTGGCTCGCGCTAGCTGTGGGTCGATATCAATGTGGAAAGGCAGCAGTTTCAAATTCAGAAGCACACGTATATATACATCCTGTTGACGTGGATTTGTGGGCCTCTAAAGCCACAGAACCGCGGGCAAAAGCTGTGGATCGTGTCCACAGAGAGGCATCTGGATGGGAAACCCAGAAAGCAGAATACTGTCAGTCATTTCATTTGATATAAAAATCTAAAAATCTTTCTTTTTTTTTCATTTTAAGGAAGGAAGTGGTTCAAATTCACATCAGAGCAACGTTTTTTCCTTTCGTTCTGCCGTGTGCGGCTGGTTTAAAGGCGGCGTGGAGCCACAAAAACAGGCAGGCGGGACCTTTCGAATGCAAACCGCTCTTCCAGGGCTCCGAAAGCCTCGGAGTAGTTTCTCATTGCGTCCATCTGAACCGAGGTCAGATTTATTTACCGCGCTGCTTCAGGAAATTCCAGCGAAATCACACGTTCCGTGACACGGCTGCTGCCGTGCGAGGCAAAAAGGTCGTCCATAATTGAAACTGTGACATTGAAAAGGCAGGACGGAGGGGGTAATTAATGGTCTGCACTCCCCTGTACTCAAAGGTGAACTTATTCTGCCCCCTAGTGGCAGCAAGCAGTCAAAGAAGGCTTCAAAAAATGTCTCAAGCTTTTTTATCCCCTCTTGAACACCTCTGATAAGCTCCTGCCTTTGACTCTGTACAGGTCATTTCTAGAAATACAACATATTTGGGTTTTTTATTATTAGTATAGTGAATATTTAATGAATATTTAATGTGAATATTTAATGCATCAATAATCAAAATTTGCACGGCTGTAAAAAATAAAAATAAAATGGAAAAAAAGCTTTACAATTTATAATCTTCAACAGACTTAAAAACAAAAGACTTCCCAGTGTGTTTCCTTTGATTCATAATATTGTGAGTTCAACTGAAATTAAGTGAATTTATAAAAATGAGTAGTAAAGATATAAGAAAAAAAGGGAAAAAACCTTTCCAGAAAAAGTAGCCTATCCCAAACAATATCACTTTTTTTATCATTACAAGTGCAGTGCATCAGTCACTCAAATTGAGATTTTTATTTTATTTTTTCACCGTCAAATATCTTCAAATGTTGTCGTTGAAACTGTGAAGTAAAACTAAACAACCTCCAACTTGGAGAACTTTGAATAAATATTCTTGTTAGTCAGCAAATCACACTGAAGCGACTCACAGGAGCATCTGTTTGAAAATAATCTATCATAATACACAGATATGTTGATGTAGTGACTGATATGATAGATTTTAAAGCTTTTTTTTTTAATTAAAACTGTGCTTTTGACATGGAATCCAAAACAGTTACTTTGGGTTTTGTTTATCATTTTTGACATGCGCAAAACTGTCAAGCTTCTACAGCCGTAGAAGAAGAAACTACCATTTCCGGTGTACATAAAGCTGCTTCGGGACGTGTTAACTATTTTTATTTCAATTCATTTTTATCATTTGGAAGCAGTGTATTGGTTTCATCAGTTTTGTTTTGGCCTCACCGTGTTTTAAATTGGCTGAAACGTAAAAGCGAAATTACCTTACCTGGATTTACGGTTGACGTAACAGGCATGCGCACTAAAGATAACAGCCTGCGCTAGCCGCTGTGCTAATGCTAAATAAATATTGATCCAAATAACTGGAAAGGCTCTAAAGTCTTCGCATTTGTGTTTACATGAAGTACTTTCAACATTCTGATTAGGTTTTAATCTAATTAGGTGTTAATTAATACATCTAAGTAAATATGGCCCCTGAGAATACAGAAATTAGGATTAGGTTTTTTTTTTTCCTAGAACTCAATAAAACTAAAATAAGACATTTAATGGGATTCTTCTTTCATTGAGGGGTTTTGTTTTTACAGAATGTAACAAGATATTCTCATGTTGCTCCTAATTCTGCCATTGAATATATGTTGTGACAAGTTGAGACGTTTTGGTTGAGATTTTCTTTCTTATTTTTATTGCATTAAAAAATGTATACAAGAAATAGCTGTTATTGGCTTTTTCTTCCTCGACAGGCCATTTAAGTGGATTTATCCCTTTTGTCCTGGTGTATAGATACAGGAAGGGAATTTATTTAATGGCCAAAGAATGCCCGGTTTTGCTTTAATAGGGTTTTGCTTTATTAGAATCAGACTTTTCTTATTAATAGCACATTTTCCTTTTCTGATTTTCCACCCTGGTGTGAACGCGCCGACCGCTCTGGGTCGAGGCAGCGTCTCTTATCAGCGTGCGACCGGCTGCTACCCTGGAAATGTTGCACACTGTTTGTTTTGCTGTGATTACAGGGGATGTCACGTGGTGCACGTTTGCTTAATACAAATCATAAGGTAATTATGGTGTTTGTCTAGCCAAAACCTTACAAAACCGAGACTTTCAAAGTCAGACAAACTCACTCAGACAATGTGGGGGAATAACTTTATACGTCAATCAAATGGGCCTGAGACCTCTATAACTGTTTGAGGCCAGTTTAATGTTTCTTTTTTACATTTTTATTCAAAACAGCAAAGGGTTTAATGTGTGTTTATGATTTTATATGATATATTATTAGGTGGATTGTGAAAATCTCAGTGACATAAAGTGTTGTGAAACAGTCCTCAGCTCTAAGGGGTCACGTATCAATCCAAGAAATCGGTTTATTTGGCATTCAGAACAGTTCAGTTTACTGTAGACACACAGAGATAAGCAGGATATTTGCCTTTTTTATTGATTTGACATCATATCTGGACAGAAATACCTTTATCTTCTAATCTCAGCTCAAAAACAGATATGAAAGATGCATGCTGAGGCCAGAATTACAGTAACGACTCCGATGTGGTCGGCCCTAATGAGAAAAAAGTGAATCATTAAGGGAGTTGGAGCACATTTTGTCCATGTGTCACTGACCTTCCCACAAAAAAACTTTGACTCCCATGTGTGGAGAAACCTTCCCAGCAGCTGAAAGCTGAACGTCACGGGGCTGAAAGAGACTGAGAAAACACTCAGAACTGAGCAGAGACAAACTGAGAAACTCCAGAGATCATTTTAAAGCTCTAACTGCAGTCAAAGCCTCACATCACAGTCATTTCATGGATGTGTTAACACATCTGGAGTCACATCTGACAAGGCGACTCCACTTTTTAAGGAAAGCCAGTTTCTTATCTCATTCTGGGAACAAAGGGCAGAGGTTCTCCAAACACTGTCAAACCCTTTTGGACCCACTTTTAGGTTTTATTTTACAAAGAAACAGACAGATGCAAGCTTACCAGCCCTGTTGAATCAGTCAGGAACTGTGTTTGGTTATTATATTTAATCTGATATTTTTTTGTGGATCAAGTCTGCAATAAATACCAAAAACAACTTAAATGAGCTTTGAGAAACCAGTGAAAAACCTATTTAAACCCTCTGGTTTTATACACATCATTTAGGCCGTATAGTGTAGGAAGTTTTTCCTTGCCTGTGTCGCCTAGTGCTTGCTCACGGTGGGAATTGTTCGTTTTCTGTAATTATCTTCAGAGTAGGGCCTGACCTGCTCTGTTTGGAAAGCGCTGTGAGACAACTGTTGTTGTGATGTGGCGTTATATAAATAAAATTGAATTGAATTGAATTGAATAGTGTCACAAAAAGGGACGATTGGAGGCTTACGGTGAAGCTGGAGGAGGAGAGAACAACACCTGCGGTGGACACCCAAAAAAGCAGCAAATGAAGAGGAGGTCCTGGTCAGACATGTGAATGTTGTGTTTGTTTCTCAGACCAGAAACAGCTGCTTAACCACAAAGCTGCTCATGTCTGTGTAATCTGCCCAGAATCCTCCCTAAAACAAGCAATAAACCACCTCTGTGCTGGTCAGTGCTGAGGTTTTTTTCCTGTTTCGGTGTGCTGGGAGAACTGAAAACGGACCCGAACGCAGACACACATCAGGCAGGAAGTTGCAGAAAAATCAGAGAAAAACTTTAACGTAAAACCAACCAGAAGACAGAAACTTAAAGACAAATAATGAACAAACAGAAGAATCCGAAGATCACACATCCAGGTAGTTCAACTACAGATTTAACTGAGGGGGGGGGGCTGAGGACAGACAGACAGGAACTAATGACCTGAACAGGAAACTGGAAGAAGCTACTGGAGGAGAAAGCAGGCCCAGAAAACTAAACATAAATTAAACCCAAATGTTTTATCTGTCACACGAATCTGTCTGTAATCAGCTAAATGCATTTAAAAATGCCAATGTGAACTCAGCTACTAAGTTAAGGCAGTCAAGCCCTTCGATTGGATTTTTATTACCTAATTCCACTCATTTTGGAGCATCTGGAGATGAAACTGGTTTTCCTCTTAGAGCAATGTTATGCAAACCGACCACCACATTCACTCAGTGTATTTGGACAGAATTTTGTGATATTCTTTCATTGAAAACATTTTGTCTTGTGGCTGAATTGGGTCTGAAAGATGGACGCAAAACACGGATTTTGATTTTTAACCCTTATTTGAATGAAAACGCGTCATGTAAACACACAAAACTCCTTTCTATATGTAACATAAGTCTGTCCCTGTTAAACTACCATCTCCCCCAAGGAAATTCCATTTCTACTCATTTGTTTTTTGCTGTGATGCCAAAAAAAAAGATACAAAACAAGTGTTTTTAGCCGATTCAGTAAAAGTGCAGATTTCTCTGACACATAGCTGAAATGCTGCCTTTTCCTGCACCCATTCATTATTAAACGTTGATCTTTTCTTTATTCATTCATGTTTTATCTCCATTTGGTCGTCACATTCTACAAACTGTGGCTTGTTTGTTTGTCAGGTTCCCAAATTGTGACATTTCTTTGCCTTCGTCAGACTGACGCAGCTGTGCCCTCGGCCTGGACCGACCTCTTTCCCGAGACGGCCAGCCCGACCACACGCCCACAGGCCTCGGCCAATCAGCTCACAGATTCAGAACGTGTCCGACCGAGGTGGGTCCGAAGCTGCAAACAGAGGAAATGCCCTCGTTTTTTTCAGAGATCCAGGGCTGCGTGAGGTCCATGTGCTTTTTTCTGACGTGGACAGTAACACAAACTAGACAGAAAAAAACACAAAAACACCCCTGAGAGCAGCGATCTCAAACTGTGGTCCACTTCAGGCTGTTGAATCAGTTTGCAGATGTTTTCTCTGCTTCAAAACACCATCTAGAAACACCTCAAACCTGCTTCAGAAACCTAAAAAGGACCAAAATCTGAAGGGTCTGCTGTAATCCTAAAGAAATATCCCATTTCTGGACTTTACTATGTCATGAGTAGTTTACTTTTAGCTTGTTTTTCCAAGTATTTTTGTCTTTTTTAGCATAAAGACACATTTCTCAAACCATTAAAAGTTTTTTTGTATCCTTAGAGAAACTGAGGATTTCTTCTTAGAAATCAGACCCAGAGAGGCAAAATGTTAAAATGGCCTATTATTCTTTAAGATATTTCTGAGTAAACGTGTCTGAGTTAATTCGGGGCACACTGAGAAAAACTGACACCACCACTGACACCACCAGGTCAAAGCGGACATGAGAACACAGGATTGCATTTTTAAGGCTCCAAACCTGCAACGTTTCCTGGTTTTTCTCATTTCCTTTTTTCAAATTATGACCCGCTGCTATTTGTCATGATGAACATTGCTCGCAAAAGCCATAAATGCTATAAATGTTTGTTCAGAAGGGATTATGAGGAAGTAGGATGGGAGGGGGGAACAAAATGCAACTCCCTTCTGACCAAAACGATCATATTTGTACAACAGATTTTAATCCGCCTTTAAAGTTTGAGGAATATTGAAATGCAAAACCATTAAACCAAAACAAAGGAATGTGTCTCACTTTTTTGGGTTATTTTTCGAGAGTTTTTTTGTGTTTCCAATCTAGTTTTTCATTTCCTGGGTCTGTTTTTTTAGATTTTTTTTAGAGTTTCTTTTTAAAGATTTATTTTGTATTAATTTCTTTTCGGTTATTTTATAATGAATTTGTTTGTTTCTGGTATAATTTTCCCTTTTGGAGATCATTTTCTGTTAATGTGCACCTTTGTGAGGATTTTTTCTTTTTTGTAGCTCTGTCATGCCCTTTTTCTGTTAGTTGTGTTACATCTAATCAGGATTTCAAACACAGTTTATTCTCCCCATATTTCAGCCGCCTCACCAGGCTTCTCACCTAAAACTCTGTTTTCTGTTTAGGAAGGACAGGAAATAAAGTCTCATCCTGCTTTGACATGCATCTGAAAACAGCTTGCAGGGCTATTGGAGGTCTCAGATTGTGTGCTCGTCAACTTTGACCCAATTTTTAGCCGTCCACAATCTGTCTGAGGAGCTTTAGTTGCTGAAATGTGATACAGAAAAATACGAGATGCCCCCGTCACTATGATATATATCTGGTGACCACATGTCTTCATAAACGTCAAAGGAGTTCTCTCTAATCATCACTGCATTTTACTACTGAGCTGTTTACCAGTAAATATTTAACCTAAATAATCCCAATGGCTGGAGCTAACCTATAACCACTACCTCATAAAATGCTTGATAAAATAAATGTAAATGCAAGTAAATGTCAATTACATTTTATCCAGATTTCTTTTAGCGTCACCGTCCCCTTTCAATGTTTCAATCAAGTCTAAATCAATCAACACAACATGTGTATTTTCAGGATTATTTCAGTGTTGAGGCATTTTTTAGGCTGCATTTACGCAGTTTCCCCGTCCATGATCAGCCAGAAGGCGCAGCTGCGGTGTGGATTGCATCTTTCACGAAGAGGAAACCAGGCTGAACGCCAACGTCCATTTCTGATTAATCCCTCTTCTCTTTACTGAAGATTCTTAGAAAAGATGTAGAAAACACCAAGAACTTCAACTGTTTTTAGAAATGGACAATCAAAGTGTCACCATGTTACTTTAGAGGGTGGAAAAATGGGCAGAAAAATCAAAGTGTCACCATGTTACTTTAGAGGGTGGAAAAATGGGCAGAAAATAAGTTAACTAACTGATTTTATGTAAAAAAAATGATGATCAGAAGTAATAGAAATAATATCTGAGCTGATTGCCTTTCATCTGACTTTCCTTCAGAAGTAAACAAAGCTTAGTTAAAGATTTACTTTGACGTTATTGGAAAGAAAGTAATGCCCTTGAAGATGGATTTCTCTCCTTTTCTTTCCCTCTTCTGGCAGTAAGTTGCCTTTAATAGAAAATGTGGTTCCTTCACACAAAGTCTGCAAAGAAATGCACACAGCAGCAAAACACAACCACTGAATGACTCTGCAAAACTGTGTTTTAGACCAGAAAAACACCACAAAGACACCTGTTTGAAACCATATACAGAGAATAAATTAAATCAATCAAACTGTTTTTTGGCTGGAGTGGTTAAAGTAGGACTGTAGATAATAACGAGGCCACAAAGTCTTTCCAAACGTCACTCCATGATGGTTGAACAGCTATCAGAGAGCATCTCCTACCATAACTCTTATTTTAGGATTAGGAACAGGACTCATTGTCCAACCACACAATGGATGCTGTTTCAGGGACTTGTCCTCATTTGAAAAACCTTTAATGAACACCAAAGAAAAACACAGACTCTGATTCTCTCCAAATGTTAATGTTTCATTCATTTTAATGAGTTATAACCACTTTAAACATAAGACAGTAATCCACATAAACACATCCGACCTCAGTGGTCATATAAAGATTAAAGTAAAGGATTTAAGAAAATGATCCCCGGACACCACTTAATCTTTTAATCCTGTGAACGATTTTAACTATAGACATTAAACTTAGACCAGTAAGACATAAAAAAAACTTTAAGACTGAATTCCTGAAGAGGGAGTGGGAGAGGACAGAGAATAAAAGGTGAAATGCAGCCAAATAGATTTAAAAAAAAATATTTTTTTAAAGCTACTGGAAACACGTGGGGTTTGAGATAAAAAAATTAAAAAAAGTAGGCTGAATGCTTTCTGTTAACGGTCACATGACTGACACATTGTTTTTCTGGTACTTCTCCCAGAAGTGCGAAATTGATGTTATCACTCTTATCTCACAGTGAGGCATGTCTGGGGGAAGAGGAGTGTCCTAAAAGCTCTGAAACATTAACTTATATGATTTCAAGAAGACTCCATGTGTTAAGAGACAGCACACCCACTCAGAGTTCTGGAAAATTACTATTTTACATGATTAATCTAGGAAGCTCGGTTTTACATCTTTATGAGTTTGGGATGGGCTGGTACACACTTCCCAACCCCTCCAACCAATAAATGGTGTTCTTCATGCCTGAAAAAATAAGAGGAATTGGTCTATTTCTGAGTATTTAGGGAGTTATTCTGCTTCCCTAGGGCCAGAACCAGCTAGGCCCGCATTACCAGGACTGTCAATTAGAAAGTATTTGAAAAATGAACCAAGTGTCTCCGGAAAAGTGAATAAAATTGCACGCTTTGCACTATCTTTGTGTATATATGACAAAAATCTGACTATAATCTCTATTATTTTTTCTATCTATCGCTTGTTTCACATGAATAAATCATATAAATCAAATCATTTCAATTGGACTTTAACGAATCTAGAGACACATCTACTTAATGTTTCTTCATTTTTATTTCAGAAAATGTTTGGCTCTGCCATTATGTTCAACCACAACACCAAAAACTAAAAACAAGTGTCACATTTTGAATCTATAGGTACAAAAGAATAAAAATAAATCTGAAAAATGGGTTATAAAAGGGGTTATTGTTTAAATGGAGGTTCCCCCCCTCTCATCACAGGTGGGCGTTTGGAGGCCCAGACCTGGTCCTCTGGTATGTGCGAGTTTCCCCTCAACTTTCTCGTGTTTCGCGGGTACGTTGTGTCCTTTTACTGTTAGCACAGGGGGTCAAAGTTCAGAGGCTCGCCCCCTCTGACCTCGGTGAGGATATTCTGACAAACACTTCGCAGCGAGCGGCCACCGGTTCAAGCTAACAGCGAGACGCCGGCGGCCTTGTTTTTCTGCTCGGGTTTCCTCCTCATGGCTCATTTCCATGACGACCCCCTGATTGGCCGCTTCGCGTCCCCAAGCTCGAATGTGATTCGCCCGGATTTCTGTCCAGCAGATCCATCCTCCGCTCTGATTGGCTGCCGCTCCGCGCTGCAGAGCTGTCTCTTTATCAATGCAGACCCTGTTAAAAATGCTTTACTTTTCCCAAGAAAGGCGGCCAAACGACACGTAACCCACAAAAACCGATGCCTGTCTGTCTTTCGGGGGGTTCCGAGTGAATATAGCTGCTTATTTTCGTCCGCTGGCTGATGACAGGCGGCGGGCTGAAGTTTTGAACTGCTGGCCTGAAGATGCAAACCTCTAAGAGTTTTCGTTTGGATGATTTCATCGCAGGATGGATCGGAGGTGAGAGACTTTGTGTCCTTTTTCTGCTTTTTTGCTCTG
>CAJRST010036666.1:22319041-22338031 GCA_907169785.1 Menidia menidia
AGAACCAGGACCAGGAAGAGATCTGCATCAGAACCAGGACCAGGGAGAGATCTGCATCAGAACCAGGACCAGGAAGAGATCTGCACCAGAACCACGATGAAACCTCCATCAGAACCAGGACCATGAAGAGATCTGCATCAGAACCCGGACTAGGAAGAGCTCTCCATCAGAACCAGGACTAAGAAGAGATCTGCATCAGAACCCGGACTAGGAAGAGATCTGCACCAGAACCAGGACCAGAGCCGGCTCAGCTCCTTCCACCTGTTCCAGACAGAACAGGGCGGCCTGTTCTCTCTGGGGTTTATCAGCATTTTCCTGACGGGCAGCCGGGCCAAAAGACCTCTGTTAGCTACTTTCTGTCTTTATCTGGGACGTCCGGACTCTGATAGCTGACGGAAACGCCTCCCTCGCTGCATTTTAATGATGAACAAAGCGCTTTTATCCAGGACTCAGCGTCCCTGTACAGGCCAGGCTTACCCACAGGCACAGTAGAACCGCTACTTAGGAATTTAATTCGTTTAGGGACCTACATCGTATGTTAAAATATTTGTATGTTGGTTCAAATATTCCCATCAGTAATTCCTATAATTTGTTCCACAGCCCCAAAACCTACGATAACTCCTTAAAATATACTACAGATAATTACACACAGCAATAAAACAAATGCATTATATAAGAGAGATGTAAAAAGAAGTAAATTGTAAAGAAATAACCAATAAAAAGGTTTTTTTTATCGCCACTTATTGGTGAATGTAGGAACTTTAAACTAACTTAGCTTATTTATATTTATTACATTTTTATATTCAATTTGATTTCTTTCTATGACTTCGGGTGTCAAGTCGAATATTTGATGAAATTTAATTTTGGATGTTGGAAAGTTTGTATGTTTAGGCATCCTGAGTAGAGGTTCTGCTGTAGTTTTTTTTTTTTTTTTTTTTTGGGTAGTCAGACATCAAAATAACCTGCTCTGAAATTAAAGACCGGCTTTAAAATAATGAACTTTTCCACTGAGGTAGTATCTGATGCGTCTTTGAAATAGTTTACAATACTTTTAAAACACTGATTCTGTCATGGAAAAGTAAAACAATTATAATTTGAACTCTCTTTAGAAAACTAGCTGCTTTGCATCCATTTTAAGGGGTCCCAGTGTGGCTCTAGTTCAGAAAATAGTGCTTTTATTTGTTTTGAACTGACCTGTGAAGCTTTCTCTGTTGTGGGGAGAAAACAAAATTAGTTTTTTTTTACCGGCCTTTAGCTGGTGGTCACCACCCTCCCACACAGTTTGAGACCCAGAAGCTGACATCATGTATCCCCACACGTGCCGCGGAGCCTTATCGGCATGGAAACGTACAGCTTGAGGGGGCGTGCTCACCCCTGGCCAATCACAGGGCCCCAGTGAGCGAGCGCCCTGGATAGAAAGGCTGGGAGGAGGGTTGGGGGTGTGTGTGTGTGTGGGGGGGGGGGGGGTTGGGGTAAGATTGCTTCCAGATGTAGAAAGCAGCTGTGAGCACGTGAGGGAGACAAAACGTGGCCCAGACACGGCCCGGTTAGCTGGGGGCCGTAAATCAGCGAGGCCCCATGTTTGGCCTCCCGACTAGACGGAGTCCAGCAGCCGGCCGGAGGGGGGGGGGGGGGGGGGGTGCTCACTCTGTATCCCACGGGTTTGGTTTGTTTTTAGATTCATTTTGGTGATATGATCCCAGCTAACCAGCTCAAATGGGATTCAACTGCGTTTCATTTAATAGTAAATAATTTATTTAATACAACTATTTTTTTAATTAAGAAATTTAAATAAATAAATTAATTTAATAAATAAATGTTTTTAATAAATACATTATTAAATAAATAAATGTAATAAATAAGTAAATACAATCAAATTAATTAATTAATTTAGTTAAATAAATAAATTCTCTCTAGAAACAAAGACTGATTTATACTTTTTCTGAATTATCTACTTATTCTACTCATAAGGTACTTGAGATTAATATGTATTTATACAAAAAAAAATGTATTATTTCTAATAATGCATGAAATGACAGAGAACAGCTGGATTTTTAGGAGGATATTTAACTCCAGAGGCACACAAACTCCTAAAAAAAAAAAAGTTTAATTTAGTTTGATTTTCCCGCTCAAACGAGGTTGTGGCCTGTCCTCCTCAGGGTCCATCTCCTGGGTGACGGCCACGCCGGCCGACGTGGTGAAGAGCCGGATGCAGGCCGACGCCCAGCTGCAGAGGAAGTACCGGGGAGTGCTCCACTGCATCGAGGAGAGCTACCGGACGGAGGGGGCACAGGTGAGCCCGGGACCGCCGGGACCCCCGGGACCCCCGGGACCGCCGGGAGCCTCCGGCCGGCCAGATCTGCCCAGATCCCCTTACACTCCTCTAGTCCCCAAAAGGCCCAAAGAGCCTGTAAGGCAGGTCTATGTGCTGCTAAGGTGATGTCAGCCTCATTCTTTATTTAGAAATCTGAGTATAAACCAGAGGAGATCCAGAGTAGAGTAGAGCTAGAGACTTTAACCCAAAAGTATAGTTCTGAAAGAAATAATACAATCAATAAATTAGATAGATCATGTTATAGCATACAGTGCTAAAGGGAGTAATTATAGCCAAAGTCTTACATCTTCTAATGGAATTTGGGAGCTGGGCTCTCACTCTTGTTAGCCCGATTCTTTAGCTGGAAGCCTGAGAAAAAACCAGAGCAGATCAAGAGTACAAAAATGAAATTTATTAAGTCACAGGTAATTCAGCTCCAACAGACAAAAATCTCTCTCTGGGTCTCAGTGGGCAAAGAGCCCTGAGATCTGGGTGTGATGGACATTATCTCCTGGGTTCGTCCACCTCCTCAAAGGAGGTCTGGACACAACTAAGCACATTTCTACACAGCGTTTAAAAAAATGTTTACTGTCCAGAGGATTAAGTCCAGGCTGTTGCATAAAAGGTTGCAAAATGAGCTCAAACTACTGGGATTTCTGATCAATGATTTTATGGGAAAACAGCGAAACCTAACGATCACTTACTGAGAACGAGAACCGATGGCTGCATGTGACCTGATTCTTATCAATCTGTGAGTTTGGTTATTACAGGACAGTTTCTCCCAGTTAGATAACCTGTTGTGACCTGTCTGCCTCTAATATAAGGGCTCTCATTAGAATTAAAGAGAGGAGAAAAACTATAGCAGAAAGCAATACAATAGCTAGAAGTTTATGAATAAACTCAGACATAATATTTCACGTAAACATGTTTATCCATCATATCTGTGAAAAGGAATCAAGCAGCTAGCTGCTTCTGAATGATTAAATGCTAAACCTACAATAGCTGCCAAGAGTAACTTGTTCCATATGATAACTTAGACATTATTCTGTGGTATTTGCATTGAGTAGGTGAAAAGAAACAGTAGAAGAAGCTAACTAGCAGCTAACCGGGTTGCCTTTAGCATCTAAGCTAGCAGAGCTGTTGAGGGTTTAGTGGCTTTTAAAACTTATACCCATCACTTCTCCATCTTAAAATGATTAGTGGTTAAATTTTATCTTAAATATTAGGCTTGGCGTGCTAACAGAATGGTTAGCTTTAGCATGCTAAAACTAACCACGGCAGCTTTAGACCAGCATTGCTTTAAATGACCAGAAATCCATGGTGGATAAAAATTAAACTGTAACCTGAACTGAGAGTATTTAGCTACCATCAGGGATCATCTCCTTAACAGGGTGAAAGTATTTTTTAAATGTGAGACGATGTTTGCACGGTTCATTTTTCAACAAATTGTGTAAGTGTGAGCTCTGTATGATAGCCAGTGAATGCACCCCCCACTGACTCAATCTGCCAGTAAGACCACAACAAAATGTATAATGGTCATTAAAATGAAAGACTTTAGGACTCAGGACACTTTAATCATTGCAAACAATTTAACCGGCAGCTTTTCTATTTGCAGGTCTTCTTCAGGGGGGCCTCAGTAAACGCCATCCGGGGCTTCCCCATGAGCTCCACCATGTTCCTGACCTACGAGCTCTCTCTGCAGTTCTTCAGGAGCTTTTAGGACCGCGGTCCAAAAAGGAAACACACTCGGTTTCTTTGGTAAATGGGAATGCATGGGGGTGGAGGGGGGGGCGTTAGTTTCTGTCTGTGAGAGAGGAGACGTCTGGGGCATTTTTATTCAGAGCTAAATGCTGCCAGCAGCAGGAACAATTCAACTTAAGCTAACCCAGAACCCAGAAGGAGGGGGGGGGGCTCAGGTTTGGAAACTAAACTCGGTCCAGGGAAGTTTCTAGAAGTTTTGCCTTTGTGGGGTTGGCGGTAAACTGCTCTGGGGGGGGGTTGTTTGGAGCTTCTCAAAAAGAATCAGAGCGGCTTTAGTGGTGAGAATAAAGCAGGAGGTGGAGGACTGAGGTGTGGACATTTACGATGCAGTTTTACCAAAGAACCGAGTGTGTTCCTTTTTAAAGGATGTCAGTCCGGGATCCCCGTGATTCCCAAAAGACGACAAAACTGCCGAAAGAAAGCGTCCCCATTGAGAGCGGCTGTCAGGATTCCAAGAACAAAGACGCCGAAAAGGAGCCCAACTGTCCGCCGGAGGACAGGGGGGCGCTATTAACTCTGAAACCAAGTCGTTTAGGTCACGTTTCCTTTTGATTTTCAAATCAACAAACCAATGACTTCAGCCACTCTCTGACCTTTTAACTTATTTCTTCTTCTTAAAAAGCAACCGCACTTTTTAACAGCACAACGAAGTAAACATGAAGCTTTTCTGAAGGATGGGAGATTTTTCCGAAATACGAGTCTTAAATCGAACGTTTTTTTTTCTTAATTACAATCGTTTCCATGACGCTGCCTTTCTCCGTCGTGCTTTTAGGATGCTTTTAAACCTGTTAGAGGATTTAAATACATGTTTCGTACTTAAAGTACCGTGCAGCGTTTTAGGTGAGAATGACTCAGCCGTTCCACAACGCTGCACACGTGTTTCTTATATTAAGAAAAGGACATTTTACTTGAGTTCATCTCGACTTCCTCCTGACTTTATCAGCCCACCGTGTGATTGTTACTGCCGCACAAATGGGAAACCGACGGGTTACTTGAGTTTTAGAGGCTAACGGTGCACGAGTTTCACTCTAAAATCAGGAAATAATTTAGCTTAGCTAAAAAAAATCCCTTAACAAAGAGCTGGATCAGAACTTTAAGGCACTAACTGAACACTTAGGTCACAGTATGGAGGATGATTATTGTATTTCTTTTGTATTTTAAATGGTGTTTTTCTGATGTGTACATTTGTAAATATGTTAACAAGCATTCAGAGGTGTGTTATTGTACATGAATGAATACGTGAATAAAGCCCTCACACACGTGCGCGGCCCTCTTCACTGAATCGCCTCTTCTTGGAAGTCATGTGACGGCCGGTCATGTGTTGATAACGGCGTGGAGCCAGATAAACAGGAGGGTGTGATAGGCCGGCAGGGGGGGGGGGCAGGCCTTGACCCACACACACACACACACACCCTGCCTGCCTGCTGCCCGCTGATTAAAACCAGGGGTCAGGGGACCAGGTGTGTCTGTTTGCCTTCACCTGGGCGGCCCTGCAGTTTCCCGCTGTGTCCACTAGAGGTCAGCATTCACAGACTGAATAAGGAAGAGGCAAACTTCCGCTTCTATTTTGGCGCTTTAACGCCCCCTTGTGGACAAAAGTCGACTACCTCTGATTGTGATTTGTTACTAACTCCACATTTAGAGTCCAGTCATCTTAAAACTGAATGAATTCTGCTTTAGTCAATAGGAAATTATGTTCAGATTGACTAACTCTACATCAGCTTCTATATTCTAAACCTGTGAGACTTTGGCTTGATTCTTTAGATTGTTCCAGAAACCTGTGAAACTGAAAACTCTGGTTTGGATTGATAAGATCTAGATACATTTTTGGAATGTAGAAAACATCAGACCGCTACTAGAGTGACGTTTGTTCCTTAAATGAGCAGCAGAACTGTATGTTTCTGTGATGGTTCACTCTCCAGTTTGTAGAAGCATGAAAATAGTGTTACTGTTACCAATAAATTAATAAAGATTATATCAAATTGATTTATTTAATTAACATTTAATGTAATATATACACAATAAATATATTTAAATATACTAATTCACAAAAAAGGTTGAAAAAATACAAAGTAACATTATTGTTTATGATCCAGATGTCCAATTCGTCTTATTTCCTGTAGTTCCTGAACAGAAATGGCTGATTTCTCCCATTATCCACCAGAAGACGACGTTATACAGAGAACACCTTCCACTCTCACATATCTCCATGTAGATTCTGATCCTTCTGACACCTCTGGGCTGTTTTTTGTGGTGAAAAAAGGCCATGCCAGTGGTTTTTGTGTTCAGCCAGAGAAGGATGATGCGTTTAGGGAACTGTGAAGTAGGCTGATTTCACACTTTTGGTCAGAAAAGAAAACTATGTATGTACCACTGAGACTTGTCAGATACATCTTTTTTTTCTGAGGGATATTTCTAATGGACGGTGAAGCTGTTCCGCGACTGAAACTGGTCAGATAGAAGCCCTGAGGTCAACCGAGAAAGTGGAAATGACCACAACACACTCTCTTTGCTCCTCCTGATCCCACAGAAAGGTTTTCTCGCCACTAACTGGTTGATCTGAGGGGGACTTTCTCTTTTCGTGGAAATCAGAATCAGAAATATTTTAATAATCCCAAAGTGAAACTGTTTTTGTTACAACAGCATAGACATATATACATATCTATACATATACACATCTATATTTATACAACATTTCACACGAAATATAGATAAATATATACATATGTAACTATTCGTGATTTCATTAAAAAAAAAAAACACAATTCGGTTGCTTAATGTTTCTGCTTCCGGATTCGGTGACGTCATCTTCGCCCACTGTCACAAGAAAAACAAAAGGAAGACGCAACAGATTAACACGGTTTGCTTTCTCAGCCCAAAGGTAAGTTCTTTCATTTGGATCCATTCAATAAAGAGACTAGTACCATTTTAAAGCGCCTTGCTTGAATTAGAGAGAAGAAAAAAGATAAAGAATCAAACTTTTGACGGGTGTCAACCGCACGCTGGGTTTAAATCTCATTAACAAAGCAGTTAATTGTAACAAACGTCATCCAGGTTGTTTGGTTTTTTGGTTTAGCCCCCCTGAATGGATCTCTGTATTTGTTTTGTGGACTTTGGACCTTTTTTTGGTTGCGTAATGGAACAACTCTGCGATCTTACGCGTCAAACGACGTTACACCAGCTCAGAAAAATGGACAGAGACACATAAGTTCTAGTGAAAACTGTTTTTCAAGCTGTTTCTGCCACACAGACGTGGAGAATCCCTCTTCCATAATGTTTGGGAGATGTTTGTCTGAACAGCTGTGCGTTAAAATCCAGATGTGAGTCACCGGCATGTAAGAAAGACTGAGAGAGACACGCTGTGAGCTCAGATCAGAGCTTTGTTTTGTTGGAAAAATAGGCAGGTGAGATCATCTCCTTACAGGTTTAATGAAGAGTCTCACAAGGATTTATTTTATTTTAGTTTCTGATATTGTTTGTGAGCAGAGAAAGTTCTCGTCTCACCCATCGGTGTCAAAACTTCCACATAAAAGCCAGAATAGATGAAAAATAATTAGAATAATCGTCACAAATATCCATTTTAAATATAAAAAAACCTGGAATCGAGCACAAGTGAAGATGTTTTAAAGTGGCAGAGAAGTGAAACTGGACTGAGGTCTGTAAAGTATAAATAACTTCAGGATGAGTCCTGAAGTTATTTATACTTTACAATAAACCGGAATAATTATCACTTCCATGAGAAACAGCAGCTCCGAGCCTCTGACTTTAGGTCAGAATCCATCAGGTGGATGTTTATGGTGCCTTTTTGGGGGCTTTACAGCTGTTAGGGGCTCTGTTTTGGTCATGTGGTTCGGGGGAAGGCCGACATGTGACCCCTCTCCCGGCAGGTGGTGACCGGTGGCCATGAGGCAGAGGGATGATGACCAGGGAGGGGAGGCTTCCTCTGAGGAGCACCAGAGCCGGGCCAAAGCTGAGAGGTGAGCTCGGACAATCAGAACTTAGAGAGAAATGCAGCAATTAAAGGTTGATCTATAAAAGATGGAAGGTTTTTCTGTAAAAATGTCTTCAAAGGAGAGTTTTCCGGTGATGTAACTCTCCTGTAAAGCCCACAATAACAGATAAACTCCAACAAAATGCTCCTGTTAGGTTTAAGGTCTCCAGTTAAAGTCCTCCAGGAAAACAGTCAGTCCACAACAAGTCTGTCATCCAGAGGGGTGTTGAGACAAAAGAGACACAAAACGGCAAACTGCTGCAAAACAGCAGAATCGAAAAAGAAATGGACAAAAACTCCCGTAAATAGCCATAAAAAAACTAAACGTGGTGCAAAATACCAGAAACAGACACAAAATGACCAAAATGCAGCGCAAAAGACCAGAAAAAACACAGGAAAATGACTAAATTAGACACCAAACAGCATAAAGAAATGCAGCAAAATACAGATAACAGATAAACTCCAACTCGAGTTAAAGTCCTCCAGACCAGTTATTAACATTTTAAGTGAAAATTGTAGGAATTTTAAGAGTTAAACCGATGACATCATGTTATGTCCACAGAAAAAAACGATTGAGACCAAGGCTCTGCTTTAGATCAAAATTTATTTGGTTTAGCTTCGGCTCAGAAGAAACAGAAAAAATGTCATTTAACAGGTTTTTCTTGTACAAATGAACACGTTTCTCATCATTGTGCAGGCCCTGAAAAGGATGGCAGCCTCATATGGACAAAAAGAGCTCAGACTCATTGCTTTTCCGTAGTTTTATTCAGGTTTTTACCTGCTGCCGAGAGAGCTGGGAGATAATTCTGCATCCGGCCCAAACCCAAATGAGTCAGAGAGTCTGGTTTCCAGCTGTTCTCATCCACCCTCTTATTCCTTCTGTTCCAGGATCCAGCTGCAGAGGCCGGGCTCCCCTGTGCCCAGCTGTTTGTCTGTCAGGAGCAGCCAGTCCAAAGAGTCCCCTCTTCAGTTCGGGGGACAGAACCCCTCCTCTGATGATCTGTAAGCCGCAACTCACAGTTTGTGGGCTCTCACTGTGGTTCAGTGAACCAAAAAGAGCCCATGATAGGCGAAATCCGTGAAGGGATTTTTTTGGTATTATTTATATTATTTCTTTATTATTCTTTTATTTATTTTATTTTCTCTATTTTTTAAAATATTTTTTTATATTATTTTAATAATTTTTTCAATTTCTTATCATTTTTTAAATAATTTCTCTTATGTATTTTAAATTATCATACAATTAAATACTCCATAATACATTGAAACCAAAATACAAAACCTTTTTACAGGCCCAAACGTTTGTTTATCAAATAAAACTACTGAATAAACTTCTTTTTGTTTTTTACAAATAACTACTGCACTGTAAAATAATCGTTTTTTGTGGGATTGTGTTTCAGGATCCAGCTGCAGAGGCCGGGCTCCCCTGTGCCCAGCTGTTTGTCTGTCAGGAGCAGCCAGTCCAAAGAGCCCCCTCTTCAGTTTGGGGGACAGAACCCCTCCTCTGATGATCTGTAAGCCGCCACTCACAGATTGTGGGCTCTCACTGTGGTACAGTGAACCCTCGTTTTACGTTTCAAAAAGAACCTATGACAGGCGAAATCCGTGAAGGGATTTTGTTTTTATTATTTTTTAATCATGTTCATTTTTTAAATTATTTTATTTATTTTTAATTATTTTTCAAATTATTTTTTTAGAATAAAATATTATTGTTTAATTCTTTTTTAATTTATTTTAATACATTTATTTAAAAATGTTCTTCTATTTTTAAAAAATCTATTTTAACTTATACAATTAAATAATCCATAATACATTGAACCAAAAAACCAAAACCCAAGTGTTTGTTTGAAAATAAAACTACTGAATAAACTTTTTTTTTTTTTTTTTTTTTTTTTTTTTAACAAATAACTACTGTACTGTAAAATAATCGTTTTTTGTGGGATTGTGTTTCAGGATCCAGCTGCAGAGGCCGGGCTCCCCTGTGCCCAGCTGTTTGTCTGTCAGGAGCAGCCAGTCCAAAGAGTCCCCTCTTCAGTTTGGGGGACAGAGCCCCTCCTCTGATGAACCGTAAGCCGTCTTAGACCACATAAAGATGCCTCACAGCCCCATTTGAGAGAAGCTAGTGACTTTAATCAGCTCCTGGATGAGCTGAGGGGCTGTTCAGGGCTCTCTGAGGGAGTAGCTTTAGCCTAAACTGAGCGGAGTCAGATGTTTATATATGTAATAATGGAGCATCATTTCATTCATATTTCAGATTTGAAGGGGGGTGCCCAGATGTTTCCTATAATCAACTTTCGAAGGAGCGTCAAACAAATTGGGAGCACATATTTATGGTCTGTGTAAATCATTTTCTGTCTATTTGTCTCCATTTGACCTCATTCCGGTGATTTGATGGGTTAAAACTACTGGCCTTGTTGTGTTTCAGATCTTGGAGAGGAGATTGGTCTCCTTCTTGGAGAGTTTGAGGGAGCTTCCGCTCTGCCCGGAGCTCAAAGGGCTGGAGGGCCTGGACCCCGAACGGTGCAAGACCCTCCTGAAGGTTCTGCTGTCCCTCCTGAGGAGGATCACGCGGGAGGGGCTCCCAGAAGGCCCGCAGAGACCCGGTGAGACCCCAATTCCCATTCCGATTAATTACTTTGACTGATTTATTTTATGAGAGTGTTAGATGCTTTCAGGGAACGTACAACGTTACTACTGCCACTCACAATTATTTTTTGTGTAATAGAAAGTTAAGTTAATTAAATCCAACAACTTTGAACAAACTGGGGAAGATAGACTTACATGAAAAAGCAAAAAATAGATCAATAAAATGTCCACCAGCCGGTTTTGAAGTAAAGTGTGATACTTAGATACAGCAAAACGGACAGGCTGTTACTGAGGCAGGACTCAGATGCGGAGGTACAGGTAGAAAAGGCAAGAAAAGGATCATAAACGAAGTTTCAAAATCATACTCAGGGAGTCGAGAACAAAAACTCAGATGTACAAAATCAAAATGACTCTTTCGAGGAGAAAACAGGGTTCAAGGCGAAAAAGTAAAGGCTTTACTATGACTTGGTTTAGCTCAGCACGAAGTAAACGCACAAGGCAAAACACGGACTATTTAACACAGGAGGGGAAGGGAACTCCAGGTGAACACAATCGGTGATCAGGAAGACAATTGGACGAATAACAATTGGACAGATGGAAGAGCCAAGAGACCTGAAACCAGAGGAGAGTTACTATCAAAATAAAACAGGAAATGACCAGACCACATTGAGACGGGACCAAAAACCCCAACCAGACCACACCGCTGTGACAAAAACATTCAAATAAAATAGAATAAATAGCAGCATTGCATGGTCACCCATTCTGGACCGGCATATTTGACCCACCTGACCTCCTTTTAGAGAGTAAGTTTTTTTTAAATCGGAGGGAGAAGGTGATCCTATAGATAAGGTAAATGTCATTTAAAATACCTATCTACTCCTGTATTGCGGGTGTAGTGTTTTTTTACCAGTGGTTATCAAAATATCAGGTATTCCTCAGCTTTCCTGACCTCCTGACCTCTGTTCCGGCCGGTGCTTGACCGGTCCGCTGGTCTCTTTGCTCAGAAAACAGAGTGGCGGTTTGTCGGCGTGCGCTCAAAAGCCAAATCCAGGAGACGGCCGGGCGCCTGTTCCGGGGCTTTTCCGGAGGGGGGGGGGGAGGAGGAGGCCGGCGCTCCTGACCCCATCCACACGGAGCTCCACCTGGCGGGGGGGGCCGGGGGGGGCGCCGGGCACGAGGCCGGTCAGCTGGAAACGGCGCCCGGACCCCAGCCGGCCGTCGCCCTGGACGACCTGTTCAAAGCCCCGCCCGGCAGGGAGGAGCCGGTCCGGACGGTGCTGACCAGCGGAGTGGCCGGCATCGGGAAGACCGTCCTGACCCAGCAGCTGGCCCTGGACTGGGCCCGGGGCCGGGCCCTCCGGGACGTCCACTTCCTGTTTCCCCTGGCCTTCCGGGAGCTGAACCTGCTGCGGGGGGCGGAGCTGAGCCTGGCGGGGCTGCTGCACCGCTTCTTCCCCGCGGCCGGAGAGGCGGGGGTCAGCGGCCTGGCGGGCCTGCGGGTGGTCTTCGTCCTGGACGGCCTGGACGAGAGCCGGCTGGCCCTGGACTTCGCCGGCGCCGAGGCGCTGACCGACGCCGGGCGCCCCGCCCCGGTGGAGCTGCTGCTGACCAGCCTGATCCGGGGCGAGCTGCTGCCCGCCGCCCGCCTCTGGATCACCACGCGGCCGGCGGCGGCCGGTCAGATCCCCGCCGCTTGCGTGGGCCGGCTGACCGAGGTCCGGGGCTTCACGGACGCGCAGAAGGAGGCGTTTTTCCGGGGGAGGTTCCTGGACGCGGGGCGGGCCGGCGCCGTGGTCGCCCACGTCCGGCGCTGCCGCTGCCTCCGGGTCATGTGCCGCATACCGGTCTTCTGCCGGATCTCCGCCGGCGTCCTGGACGAGGTCCTGCGGTCCGGCGGCGGGGGGGGCCAGCTGCCCCGGAGCCTGACCGAGATGTACGTCCACTTCCTGCTGGTTCAGACCGGGGCCGGGGGGCCGAGGCGCGGCGGGGGGGGGAGGGGGGGGGGGCAGCTGTGGACTCCGGAGGGCCGGGGGGCGCTGGACGCTCTGGGGGGGCTGGCCTTCCGGCAGCTGCTGAAGGGGAACCTCATCTTCTACGAGTCCGACCTGACCGACAGCGGGATGGACCTGGCGGCGGCGTCCAGGTACTCGGGGGTCTTCACGCAGGTCTTCAAGGAGGAGAGCGAGCTCCGCCGGGGCCGGGTCTTCTCCTTCGTCCACCTGAGCGTCCAGGAGTTTCTGGCGGCCCTGCACGTCCACCTGACTTTTAGCCGCACCGGGGTCAACCTGCTGGAGGACCCGGCGGTCAGCGGGCGGCCCGGGTTCCTGCAGGCGGTCCAGCAGAGGCTGGCGGGGTCCGGCGGGGGGGACAGAACGGCCGCGGCCTTCTACCGGGCGGCGGTGCGGAGGGCCCAGCGGAGTCCAGGCGGTCAGCTGGACATGCTGCTCCGCTTCCTGCTGGGCCTGTCCCTGCCCAGCAACCAGGCTCTCCTCCGGGGCCTGCTGGTCCCGACCCAGACCCAGACCCAGACCCAGACCAGCCGGGACACCGTCCAGTACATCCGGGAGCAGATCGAGCAGAGCCCCGCCCCGGAGAAAAGCCTCAACCTGTTCCACTGCCTGGCCGAGCTGAGGGACGGCTCCCTGCTGGACGAGGTCCAGCGGGCCCTGGCGTCTGGCCCGCTCTCCGACAAGCTGTCCGCCGCCCAGTGGTCGGCCCTGGTCTTCGTCCTGCTGTCGTCCAAGGCCGACCTGGACGTGTTCGACCTCCAGAAGTACTCCGCCTCCGAGGAGGCTCTTCTGAGGCTGCTGCCGGTGGTCAAGGCCTCCCGAAAAGCCGTGTAAGCGCGCTCACGGGTGGTCAGGAATCGCGTCCGAAGCCGGACAGGGACTTAACCTCCTTCCACTTTCGCCTTTTCTCCGTCCAGGCTGAGCTTCTGCAACCTGTCGGAGAGAGGCGTGGACGCCCTGGCCTCGCTCCTCAGCTCCGACTCGTCCGGCCTGAGAGAGCTGGACCTGAGTAACCACAGCCTGCCGGACACAGGCCTGACGCGGCTCTCCGCCGGGCTGTCCAGTCCAGACTGCAAGCTGGAGACTCTCAGGTCAGAAAAAACCGCACCATTAATGAGACCTCAGGCTCATAAACACACCCCTTCTTCTATTTTAATGTTAGCATGAACAGATTTTCAAAGAATGACCAAAGGCTTCACAGTAATTTCATCTTATGTCTGTTTCTTATGGCTGTAGAGTAACAAGAATTTCTATTTCTGTAATGAGGAGGAGCTTATTTGTTCATATTTATAGCATTATTGTGTCGGGATGAGTGTGTTTAACTGCTAATTGTTTCGATTGTTCTAAAGTTTTTTAAAAGCTCATATTGGGGATTTTTTCTCCTCCTCATTTGTAGTGAAATTAGCAACAATCAATCATTTAAAAGTGAATTTACAGGAAACTTTAAGCCCTCCAACAAGCAAGTTAAAGGAATTCTGTGGGATACATAAAAGCTTGAATGCCCACATTCAGAAACAGGGACGTTTTCTGGTGTTAAAGCTGCATTAATATTGTTTTGCATCAGAAATAAAGACGATTGCATCAGATAATCGAGCAAACATCCATCCTCTGATCATCTTTCTGCAGCACTGAACGAGACTTTCCAACCTTTTTTTCTGCAAAAGGCATTTTTAAATGCCTTTAAAATCTAATGCTTCGGTGGGCATTTCCGCAGGTTGAGCGGCTGTTCCCTCTCAGACCGGAGCCTCGCTGACCTGGGCCTGCCGTCCGGCCGCCTCAGAGAGCTGGACCTGAGCAGCAACCGGCTGCTGGACACAGGCGTCCAGCTGCTAACAGCTGGAATGCAGAGGACACCGTCCAGCCTGGACAGTCTCAGGTCAGCCTCGGGTCTCTGGTTTCTCTCAGTAAAATCCAATTAAACTTCTGTTCTCCTCTTAAAGAACCAACACTAATGGTAGGATGGCGGCGTTGCCGTGGTGACGCCTGTCTAAACTGGCTCTAGTTTGCCGTTTCTCGCTTGTTTGGAGCAGATTTTCATCCCAAACTGTCCCCGGTGATTGTTTTTTGGAGTCTTTTATACCCAGAGAAAACTTGAAACATTTTTTTAACCCGTTTCAGGCTGAGCGAGTGCCAGCTCTCCGAGGGGAGCTGTGAGGCCCTGTCCGGCCTCCTGAGCTCCGGGTCCTCCAGTCTGAGCCGGCTGGACCTGAGCAATAACAACCTGCGGGATTCGGGGGTCCGGCGGCTGTCGGTGGGGATAGGAAGTCCTCGCTGTAGGCTGGAGACTCTCAGGTAAGCACGTAAAACCCAAGAACAGTCTCTGGCTTCTTCAGGGTGGGGGCTCACTCACTTCTCTGTTCATAGCTGAGATTCTTAACCTTTTCTGAGGTACCGAAACCCCCAGTTTCAGATGCACATTCACTGAACCTGCTTTAGTTATTAATAAAATCTCCTTTTTTTTCCAAATTCAAGACATAGGTATATGTTTTTTTACTGCTACACAAAATTAGCTGTACATGAACATCAGCTTGCTCAAAGAACAAAACAAATACAGTGCTGAACTCACAACAAATGACGGTATTACTTTATTCTGGCCCCCCCAAAAATATTTTGGCCCAACAAAAGAATTTCAACCCCCCAAATAATTTCTGTTTACTATTTTACTGATTAAAAATACATTTGAATTTTTAAAAAAGAATTTAAAATTTTTTAATAACTTAATTTTTTTATTTAATTATTTTTTTGTCGTTTTTGAATCCACAAAATACTTTTTCCTGTTTCCTCTTATCCAAAATTCACCCAAAAAATAAATCCATATATTTACTTTTAAGCAAATACATAACTTTACACACATTTTCACATATATAATCACATGCACACAAGTATACATATGCAAATATATACACAAACTCTCCATCCACACGTGTATATATATTTACACCCCCCCCCTCCTTTGTAGGGATAAGTGGGTTTAGAAATAAACAAGCAAATATACAAATATATATAAACACAAACTGAAACCGGTGTCTCAAAACTAAAGCAAGAATAAAATCAATCAATAACAAAAATGCAGGAGTTTTATGACCCATTAACTTCATTATCAATCAATGATACTATTTAATCTCCATTTCCAGTATTTCAGAAATGTCCGAAACCTTTTAACCTGATTTTTCCAATCACGCTGCTTCCTGAGGCTCACATGGTCGTGCTGCAGCTTTAGCATGCGCTGACCCTTGTGGGCCACCGTAGCCGCCTCTATTCTGTGGTTAAGCCTCCATCTTTATGCCAAACGTCCTGCCTGTCTGCAGGCTGTCCGGCTGCCTGGTCACTGAGGAGGGCTGCGGCTATCTGGCCTCGGCTCTGACCTCCAACCCCTCCCATCTGAGCCACCTGGACCTGAGCTACAACCCCCTGGGGGAGTCCGGGGAGAAGCTCCTGGCGGCTAAAGTAGATGACCCCAAGTTCAGACTGGCCACGCTCAGGTACAGAGAGGCCCAAAGGCCTGAGGGGGGAAGTGACCCCCGGCCATCCCTCAGTAACCAAAAGCTCTGCTGGTGACTTTCTTTGTAGGCTCAAACCTGGGGGAGTCCAGTGGTCCAGACCAGATCTGAGGAAATGTAAGTGTCTCCACCCCATCCCGTAAAGTTTCCAAGACAAATAAGGGTTCTCAGTAATTTGAAGATGGAGGATTGTTTTAGGATTCGTGAACCAGCCTTCTTTTCTTTCTGAGAGACTCTACCTCTCTTAGGTTCTCTTTTTTAACCCACATATTGGCCGTTAGCTTAACTAGCTGTCAATTAGCTCTTCCAGCCAGTTTGTTTGTTTTATTCCTAGATTTTCATCCTTTTAGTGTCACTTTTTCCAGCAGTTTTTATCTACCAGGTTCAAAATTAGATCTTTTCTTTTTCCGATTCAGACTTTGGGTTGATTCCTTCAGGGAAATTCCAGTTCCAGCATCACTCAGAGGGCTGATACAAATCGTTAGAATAAGTCTTAACCGATCTTCAGCTTATCCAAAAATAGCAGAAAGAATAAAACTCCCGACGGAATAGAGAAGTGAAAGTGACCAATGACGTAAAAATAGATCATGTTGTTGTTGCACTGAGGCCACAGACTGAAATATTGCACAATCATTTCCCTCAACGTTTGAGATTTTTCTACTTTCCGTGTTGAATTCGAATGATTCATTTTCACATGACTGTGCATCTCTTCTATCTATTAGCTTAGAAAAGTTAGCTTTAAAAGCATTAACACATTAGCCCTTATAAACTAGTCAACAGATATAGATAATTAGGAAATAATGAGCTTAAATATGACAAAAATATTTGGATTTTAACAACAGCCAGAGTGTTTTTTTGACAGGATAGAGACCATTTAGGGGGGTTTTACCTTTAAAATCCACTGAAAAGTGTATTAGAAAGAAATGTGTCGGTCTAATCTGAAAACTAAAGTTTTTACTCAAAGGTTTATGAGGAAAGAGGAAACTCTGACACCGTTTTTTAATTGTAAGTTACGGACTCTTGTCCACTTCGGGCCGAGGTCAGGCGGCCATTGGGCTCCTCTTTCTGCATCTAAAAGAGTGAAATCTGCTTTAAATCCCCTCTCTTTCCTTTCGCCGTCAGATTCCTGTGAACTGCGCGTGGACGCCAACACGGTCAACCCTCACGTGAAGCTGTCCGAGGGCGGCCGGAGGCTGGCCTTCTCAGAGGAGGGGCAGGACTACCCCCCCCACGCCGACCGCTTCGAAAAGGACCACCAGCTGCTGTGCGCCGGCCCCCTGACCGGCCGCCGCTACTGGGAGGTGGAGGTGGCCGGGGGCGTCCACGTGTCGGTCAGCTGCCGAGGCACCGGCCGGAGCGGGGGGGGGGGCAACAACAACGGCTGGTTCGGAGGGAGCGGCCGGTCCTGGAGCCTCTACTCCTGCCCGGGCGGGTTCTCGGCGTGGCACAACAAGAAAGGGGTGTCCATCCCCTGGGCCTCCTCCCCCTCGGGCTCCCCCCGCAGAGTGGGGGTGTACGTGGACCGCGAGGCTGAACGGGTGTCCTTCTACAGGGTGTCGTCCGGCGCCCTGACCCACCTCCACACCTTCAGGACCACCTCGGCCGAGCCCCTCTACGCCGGGTTCGGCCTCTGGACCTGGTCAGACTTACCCCGCGGGTCCTCCGTGACTCTGTGTTCTGTGTAGGTTCAGTTTAGTTTAGTTTTATCAGGATCCCCATTAGCTGCCAAATGAATGGCCACTCGTCTTCCTGGGGCCCTCACATGAAAAAATGACATTACATTATGAACAAATCATAAAAATGAAAATAAATCACAGCAGGAAATAATAAGAACATAAACAAGAGTAGAAATATACAACATATATACACAGGTCAGTTCATCATATCATCTGCAGTAGTTCTGAAGACAGTATCTTTTTGAAGCTTGTTCTGTTCTGAACTCTGCGTGTGGTTATCGGCAGTTGGTTCCAGTGAAATATGGCTCTATAATGCACTGTGGATTTTAGGTAGTTTGTTCTGGGTCGAGGAAGTTTAATGTCTCCACCTCGTGCCCGCCTTGTTAAATAATTGTGACTTTTTTCAACAAGGACTAAATGTTCAGCAAAAAATGAGGGCTGTTTTTTAAAGAAAACATTCCATATAAATAGGAGAAGTCTTAATTTATGTTTATAGGTAACTGTTAACCATGACAGCCGTCTATGCATTGAAGCCTGGTGGGGGGGGGGACTCAAACCAGTTTCTTTATTCAAACAGCATCTAAAATTATTTACTGCCTAAAAAGACTCCTTTTCAAAGTTAGTTTGGTTGTTTTTACCCCCTGCCTTCTTTTCTTTCTGAGGGACTCTGCCTCTCTTAGGTTCTCTTTTTTAACCCACCTGTTGGCAGTTAGCTTGATTAGCTGTCCATTAGCTCCTCCAGTCGGTTTGTTTGTTTTGTTCCTAGTTTTTCAGCCTTTTAGTGTCACTCTCCTCACTTTTTCCAGAAGTTTTTAGCCTCCAGGTTCAAAATGAGATTGTTTCTTTTTGCCATTTCAAAGTTAGTTTGGTTGTTTTTTCCCCTGTATGAATTCTGTTACAATATTTAAATGGTTTAAGCTTGAAATATGTAATGTAGATTTTATCATTTTGTTGACGTAGCATGGCTTTAAGTATTAACATTATTTATCCAACAACTGTACGTATTCTTTATTAAACGTAAAACCTTTTTCTGGTTTGATCTCTATTTGTGTAGAGGCTTGAAAAAAAACACACCAAAGCGTACCAATTTGCTTAATAAATAAAGTCTTTTTGCACTTTGACTTGTTCCTGACATTAATGAGGATCATTTTTC
>CAJRST010036666.1:22341703-22353816 GCA_907169785.1 Menidia menidia
AGTTCAAACTGAAAGTGGTCTAATGCCTGAAGGACGCCTAAGTGAGAAGGACACAGTGGACGGACATTAGCTGATATCTAAAGCTAATTCTGTTAGCTTAAGCCAATTAAACCATTAAATTAAACAAAACCTAGTTCCTCTGTTTCCATGTAAGGCCATAAAAGTGTTGTTTGTGTCACTTTTGTTGACATGCAGACAAACCTGCGGCAGTTATTAATGTTTAGGTGTTCATTAGGGCTCCTGTGTGCCTTACTGACGACTCTTAATCTCACCAAATGTTTAAGGTTTGAAATACGGCGGCCATTTTACTCACTATCACGGGTCTTCAAAAAATTAATATATATTCATTAATAAATAAGTATTTCACAGCCTAAATGATTAAAAATATATTTTTTTAAATAACAATTAAAACACACTAAACATTTACTTCATCAAATCTGAATAAAATACGTGGCGAACAGCAGATTTTAAAAAGCAGCTGGGCGCTCCCGTTTGAGCTACTTTGGTCACGTGACATTGTACACGGCACACTATTGGTTGATGGAGAGGCGACTAATCAGAGCGCCGCATTCTGTATCCTGGGCACTGATTGGCTCGGCGTAACAGTCAGAAACGAGTGAGTAGGGTTAAAAAAAAAGAAAAATATTATTATTAATTTATTATTAATATGTTTTTCAAATAATAATCATGGGTTAACCGAATTATTTGGGAAACTGTGGTAGTTTTAAATGGGAAAGAGTTTATTTATATTGTTGAAGTTTAGAGAAAATACTATTTAAATGATTTGAGTCGTTTTGATGTGCAGAATAAATAATCAGCTGCTTCCCTCTTTTTGCTGTGAATTTTAGCTCAGGAATGTTATGCTCTTTTATCGAGACTGCCTTAATAAAAGGTAGTCTTTTAAAAGTCTTTTATCAAGACTGCTTTCCTAAGCATCAACTGAGACATTTTAATATGTAAGCGGTCAGCGGTGGCTATGGGAGAGCAAATCTTAATGAATACAGGTTCATGGGGCTGGAAAAGGGAGAATTAAAGGCCAGTTTTGAAGACTTGTAAATAAAAGGGTTGTGGAAATATCCAATGATAGAGATAAAGGCAGAGTCAGTTGTCCTTTCAAAGAACAACGTAAACAGTCAGTCGTTGGGGCTTCAGCAGTTTTACTTTGGTCCCAGACATCTCATCTCCCTCCACAACTTTGTCCGGTTTGTGGCATCACAGCCAGGTCTTTTTATTTGTGTTTCTGTCCAAGAATTTTTGTGGCAAAGCGCCAGATCTGTTTCTCCATAAAAAGAATCAGAAAAATCCAGGATTCGGGTTCGGTACCAAACATCTGTGCTCATAAAGTGTTGACCGGTATTTTGTGCTGGTGAACTCCAGGTTTGTGTGTGTGTGTGTGTGTGTGTGTGTGTGTGTGTGCGTGTGCCGGTGAGAAATCTCAGGATGGACGCTGCTTTCTCTCTCATCTGGTGCTAATGTGCTTTGTGTTTGGACCCCAAATTTGCCACAGCGTGCAAAAAGCTGTGATGGCGATTTTAAAGAGGAATGATGTGACGAGCAGCGATGTGCAAACAGGGTGTTTCCCAAGCTGTTCTCCAACATATGCATGGGCTTTATTCACATATGCATATTTATGACGCCATCTGTTGGCCAGAGCACAAAACCAAGATGGCCGACAGAGAGTGAGAAACGATAACATTGGAGGATTATCCTAAATTACCGACTACATCAGGACACTCCAGACGGTTAGAAAATATGCCTTGATCAGGCAACATCTAAAGATGAGCATAATTGTTCAAATATTCAGATATGTATTTAAAATGTGAAGAAATGAGCAATTTATGGCATTGTCTGGGTTAGAAATCAACTGAAATTGATACCATGTGACAACAGTGTTCTTGATACGCCTGCAGAGACATTTTTTAGCGTACTGGGTGGATGTTTGGTATTAGATGTTAAGCGTCCGGATGCATCTTAAACATGTTTGTAACTTCAGGAAAAATAAATCCACTAAAACATTCTGCAGAACTATTTTCTCCACGTCTAAAAAGGAATAAAAAAAAAACAAGGAAAAAAAATCATGCTTGTGATTAATTGTGTGAAAAACATCTAAGAAAAACCATTTAAAAGCCGGTTTTCAGGCTCATTGTAAATCGTTTCAATGGGATTTACGGGAATGTGCGGTTTGCCGAGGAAAAGACCTTCTGTGGTGCTCGGAAATGGGTTTCCGAGCAGAGGAAACCACAGAATGTGATCCCGCCTCTTATCACCCACCCTCCCGATTTCCCCTCCGATAGCAGAGACCCTCGAACGCCTCACAGAGCTCGTCTTTCTGGATCCAATGCACGGATTCTGTTGCCTGGAGACGCCGCCAGAAACAGGAAGTCATCTAGGTCTTTTTTTTTTTTTTCTCCGTCCGTTTCTGATATTTGGTCTCGTCTTTTCCGAACGTTTGCATGCTCAACGTCTTAAAGGAATGTTCCAAGTATTTTTTGTTTGTTTTTTTTCTTCCCAAACATGGCACGACTAGGCTTTCAAAGACACATTTACACACTATGAGTCGACATGGCCTCACGTCACAGACATGTAAGAAGACACACACACACGTAGAGTACACACACGTTACACTGAGACACTCAACAATGGCCTCTTTTTTTGTCTACACACGCCACCCTCGTGCACACGTCAGCACACACGTTTAAGAGAGGAGAACAGCGATGGCCACAAACAGATACGCAAATATCTTTTCTTCTAGTTCTTACGGAAACAAACAGGTACGCGTGAACACTGAAAGATCCTCTTTTTTTATCGATTATTATTGCGATCTAAACAATATGGCTTCGTCTAGTGAAAAATCCTATCTGAGCTAGAAAACCAAAGAGAGAACGTGTTATATAAGTGCGTCTGACCACTTCGTCTTGAGACTTTTTTAACCCCTATTAAGTTCTTCTAGATTACAAACTCGTGGAACAATGTATTCATCGAACACGGTCGCATAACTAACCACTGAGTAGCCACCGGGTCTTTGAGGAATAACCAACATGCTTTGTTTTTAGCTATAAATGACCGTATATCGAGGTACTTCCACTAAATAGATTCAGTTCATTTACAGTGCAGCTATTTAAATACGACGCCACCGATGACTGTGAGGTTTCCTCAGATTGGGAGAGTTGAGTCGGCCCCTTTTCTCCACGCATGCAACCCCCCCGCAAACACACAACAAACTAATGCCGACAAAAGAAATAATAAGGTCTCACCAGTATTTCTTTGGTCTTGATGTGGATGAGATTCGACAGTGGGAAAACGTGGACAAAAACAAAGAGCTTCTGTGCTTCCGAACGCCTCGTCCGTTTGTCCATCAGCCGAAAAGTCGAATTTAAATTAGGTTTAAATTCATTCAACAGCTTCTCAAACCATCAATAGTAAGATAGTAAGATAGTGAGGTGATGCCCCCCACCAGTTACGCAGTGGTTAGCGCTTTGATTGTCTACGGAGATCAGACTAAATCGCCATGTAAAGAAGGTAGAAACGCCACAGAAAGAGACGCTTGGGGGCGAAAAACCTTTTGATTCAGTCTAATAACGGCAGTCGTATCAGCTTCTGAGCAACTTTCAGCCACGGGAGCACAAATAACGCCTTCAAATGGGTCTTTTAAAGGATTTCCAGAAGTTTTGCCGGCCGCTGGGCGATCAAATACATTATTCCAAAAGTGTCTTAAATCCAGTCCTCAAACACTGAATGCTACTCAAAAATCAAACCCTCATTTACAGTCCCTCGGCTGGAGGAGATGGTATGAAGGCACATGTCCTAAAAACTCAAATGATTCGTTTTTTTTTTTTTTTTTACTAATACAAACACCTCCACCGGGCTAATAAAAGTATAAAACACTCACCATGAGGAAAAAACATGCTCCATCTACTGGAAAACATGGCGGCAGTACTGGAAAAGTCTGTGTTGGCTGTTCTCCAGGATGAGAACCGGCCAAAAGGTCTGAAATCGTTTGGAAATAACCCCCCCCACACCCACACACACCCACACACACACACACACACACACACAAAGAGGAACCTGCTGCAGGAAACATGCAGCGTGGAAAAATAAAAAGGAGCAAAATGAGGAAAGTGTGGAGGAGTAGAAATGAAAAGGTCTCTACAAAGGCAGTGTCCAGCCTCTAACCCCCCCCCCCCCCCCCCCCCTACCCTAACCTACCATCTACAGTCATCAGACCCCTCCCACCCACAGATCAGAGGCTCGGGGGCCTGGGTCTGGGCTGGCTCTACTTCTTGAACATGTCCTGTAGCGGTCCGGGCAGGAACTTGAGGACGGTGTCCAGGATGCTCTCCTCGTCCTCCTCCTCGTCGTCCCCACACCCCCGGGGGATGGCTTTCTTTGGGCGGGTCAGCGAGCCCTCGCAGGCCTGCTCCATGGCCGCTTTCTCCTCAGCCTCCTTCTCCTCCTTCTTCTTCAGCCCGTACTGGAGGGAGGGGGGGGGGGGCAAAAAAAACGACAAAAGATGTTAGATTATATCATATTTAATGAGAATTGAATTTCTCTCTGGGGTAAATAACCCATAAATAATAAACAATGAATTCATTAAGTATTATTATTAGGAAAATAATAATTATTATTAGCATTAGCATTATTATTAGCATTGATATTAGCAATATTTGTATCCATAAATAATGTATTTTTTAATCGAATTGAAATTCAAATGAGGAAAGTGGGACATTTGCTCCAGATTCACAGAAGAAACTAAATACAACTGACAGGCTTTTTGTTTTACGAGTTTAAATGAAATTAGAATGAGACTGTTTTGTCAGAGCAGTCAAACACAACAGGGAAGAAAACGTGTTGTGTTTCTGCCTAGAAACACAACTCGAGCCTACTCTGTTATTTTTGGGTTAAAAAAGGGAAAACACCCTCAAAATGTTCAGTTCCTCCTTTTTTGCTTGGGAAAGAAAGGGTTAACCTGTTGAGTCCTGCTTCATAAGGCAAAAAAAGGCAAAAAAAACAAAACAAAGAAGATAAACAGAATAAAAGCCATTGGATAACTTATAATAATGAGTAAAAATCCACAGTTTAATGTCACCTGAACACATCAGCTCCCTTTTTCCAGCTGTGAATGCGATGGGAGCTCATTACAGCCTTAAACGCACCTCTAATCACACATTTGTACTTTTAGAGGCCCCGAAATGTCCCCTTATGTTCCCCAGCAATAAATGAACCAGCTGTAAGGCTAAAAAAGCTGGAGCTTTGAGAACCCCCCCTCACAGAGGAGTCTCTGGACCCCTAAAGGTAAAAAAGGGGCTTTCTTCTCTGAGTGTAGCTTTCAGGAACTGTACCGTAAAACCAGAGATGCAAACAGCTGGATGGACTGAATTAACCCAATGAGCCAAACCTAACCCTAACCCTAACCCTAAACCTAACCCTAACCCTGGCCCTAACCCTAACCCTAAACCTAAACCTAACCCTAACCCTAACCCTAACCCTGACCCTCCACCCTTCATAGTTGTGAGAAAGAAATATTTTTGGTTTAAACTTGTTTGGACTTATTGTACAAACCTATTTAACATCCACTATTTTAACATAATATTATGTATAGAGTCTGATTCAGTGTTTGCTAGATTAATTTCACTCCTTTTAAATCAAGGGAATTTAGGAAAGGGAATTTCATTTTTTTGGTTATTTTATTTTATTTTTTTCCAACATGAAGCAATTGCGATAATGCATGTTTCTTGCAACATTTTAGTATTTGGGAAATTATTTTAATGGCTGCTGTCACGTCAACAAGGTTTAAAAATAAATAAATAAACGTCACCGAAAACATTGCCTGGGATCTTCCTATTGGTGACGTAATCAAAATGGCCGACATGGATGTGGGTATGCATCCAGGCCCGCTCACCTTGTCCCGGATGGTCTGCCGGACCTTCTCCCTCTCGGCCTCCATGCGGGCGTGCTTGGCCTTGCGCTCCTCCTCCTGCTGCCTCAGCGCCTCCTGCCGCTCCTCCTCCTTCTTGGCGGCGTCCGGGTCCTTCTCCTCCTCCCCGCCCAGCATCTTCCCCATGTCTTTGGTGGCCCCTGGACAGAAAGAAACCGGTGCTCATCGACCCCGCTAAGACACAAATAGAGAGGAAAAAAACAAATCCTTCCCGTCCAGGCCTGGCTGGACAGCAGAACCTCTACCTCCGATCGCCTAAATATACCAATTTTCCAACATCCAAAGTGAAGTTTGATCAAAGATTCGACTCGATACCCAGAGTAAATTTCCAACATACAGAAAAAAAAAAAAAGAAAAGTTACGGTACGTCCTGTATCTCAGTCTCCACCTCTACCTCTGTTCAGCCATAAGTGCCAATAAAAAAACTGTTTTATTGATTATTTCTTTATAATTGATTTGTCTTTCCATCTCATATATATATATATATATATATATACATATATATATCTATTAAACATCTACTAAATGTACGAATTTTCCAACATCCGAAGTGAAATTTGATCAAATATTCGACTCGACACACCACCAAAGTAAAAAAACAAAACAGAAATTAAAAAACAAATAAAAATAAATAAGCTAAGTTAGTTTAAAGTTCACGTAGTGAAAGTTAAAGTAAGTTACGGTACGTCCTGTATCTCAGTCTCCACCTCTACCTCCGTTCGCCAGCCTCTAAGGTAAAATGCCAATAAAAAAAACACTTAGAATTGATAATTTCTTTATAATTTCTTTGTTTTTACATCTCTCTTATATAATGCATTTGTTTTATTGCTCTGTGTAATTATCTGCAGTATTTATTAGGGAGTTATCGTAGGTTTTTGGGCCGTGGAACCATTATAGGAATTACAGTCGCCACATCTGTCAAACGTTGACCAGAAGGAAGAACAGCCAGCTGGAAAAGCTTCAAAGAACAGCGGAGACAAAGGAAGACTCCCGCGTCCATCTGGTACCGGCCATCTGCCGCCGGTACCGGTGAGGGGAGCTCGTCCTTCTGGATCACAAGTTTAAGCGTCTTTAAACAGCATGAGGTGGACTGACCCACATCAAGAGGAATGAAGCGCTTTTCCTTTGAATCCTCACAAAAACAAACGAGTTAAAAGTCAAATACGAGGCCAAAACTACAAAATATTTCTGTAAATGAACCCTCCTGTTGCGTTGGGCTCAATTTGACTTAGTTTCTGTTGCAATAACGTGAATTAAACTAAACCTTTCTGTGATAATAAATCTAAGTATATGCCTCTGATCTACTATAGTAAAACTAAAAATCACTACAAATTATTTAAAAAAGACACACATTTCAGTAAATAGGGTCTATTATACCACGAATGACTAGAATAAGTGTAAAAGACATGTTTTGTGTTGGAAACAAGTTCATAAAGAAGCAAAAACAACAAAAAAATGGGGGTTATTTCATACTTTTTTGCTTTATGAGCAGTCAAAACTGAGCTAAGAGGAGAGTGGGAGGGTTAAATAAATGTTTGATTTTGACCTGTGAACGGCTGTAAGACCCCCCCCCCCCCCCCCCTCCCCTCAGGGGGGGCCTTGCTGCCTCCGTCTGATCGATAGTAAATACAGGACCCCCCCAGAGTGTGCGAATTATGGATCGTCCAGCAGAAAAAAAAACTCCATCTGGGCATTGATTTTTCTCTCAGGTGCTCCCGGCGGCAGAACTAACGCCTTCATTCAACCGAGCAGGAAGCGGAGAGAAGGCGGAATGCTTTGTCGTATTTCTTTCTTAATTTTTGCGTAACATTGTGGGATTTTCCTGTTTTCCTGAACATCAGACCGAAGATCCAAAGAGCCGGATTGTGTTGGGCCATGTTTGCTCAGGTGCCACCCTCCCCCCCCCCCCCCCCATTACCCCCCCCCCCCCCCATACCCCCCCTCCCTGTTAGAGACCAAATCACATTCGACTGATTCGGTCTTTCATTTGTAAAAAATACGACACAAATACAAAAAAACAGTCTATGTTGGGATTACTTTTTATCTACAGGGGGGTTCAAAGGTCACAGAACACCATTTTATCTGAAGCCCCCCACCCCGAGAAAGCCTTTGGGGGGGGCGGTCTTCAGATAGCCTTGATATAGCCCTGGCTATGTCCTGAACATGGCTGCCATCTTGAAAGCCGCCATATTGGATGAAGGGCGAGTTTGTCCAATGGGAAAGGGGGTCGTGTAGCATATCAAAGGAGAGAAGAATTGTCTCAAAAATTAAATGCAGCCATCAGATTCACACCATCTTTTATGGTTCAAACGTTATCAGCACAGAAAGCTGTAAAACCAGCTGTGAACGTTTATGTACGGTGTGCTGTCCGTGGTGCTGAACACCCAACAGCATCCCAACCCCCAACGCTGGAAATATTCTGCCTCTGCTCGCAAAGAGTGAACAGAACGGTCCTTTTTAATTCCACTTTCACAGTGAATATGGAAACCGATTAAAAATATCGACAACTACGAAATAATAAAATACTCATAAACAGAGTAAAGATCAGACATATGGGAATTTTGAACCATGTGTAATAGGCCTGAAAAGAAGTCTTCAAAAAGAGTAAATAAATAATGTACAGAATGGGAAAATGGAGAATTGTGACCGCTGGTTCTGGCCACTACGAGGACATAAAAAGTTCATTTATTTGATAGATGGACACCTTTTCTGGATGGGAGTCTGTTGGACCCAGTGAGATCAAGTCGGGGGTTCTTCTTTAACACACAGGTTATTTTTCTTGAACCATAATGAATAGGAAGAAGGCTGAATAATGCTGTGATCCATTCATGCCCCCCATGAGCACCAAATCACACTTGCAGGGGCAAAAACCCATCTTTTACATGGTGAAAAGAGGACTTTGATGAACGGTGGTCCAGAGAAATGTGAGAAATGTCCTAGCTATAATAATGAGAGGCAGTAAAAAAGCTCCGGCAGCCCCCGAACGCCTCCTCACTCCCGTTTCATCAGGACCGTTTGGCTCACTGCCTCCATCCTCCAGGAGTCTTTTCCATTTAGCTGTTCCTCCGCTCTCAAAGCAGCCCGACCACACAGAGGCCTCGGAGGGAGAACCTCCTGGTCCCCTCTGGAGCCGAACCCTTTCAATCCCTCACAGTTTATTCTGGGTCAGAGCTTTGAAACGTGACGAGAGGAGCTTTTAGCTTTTTCCTTCATCCAACATCAGAGGAAATCAGTTCAGGGTCAGCGTGAAGTTTCCCGTTCTGGAGCTAAATGAGTCATTAGGTATTTGAAAAAGCCGCTTTCTGAATGGCCAACTCTCTCAGATCTATTTATTATTTTAAATCTGAGTAAAGAAGCCACAGGAGCTAAATGAGAGCGATTCGGGGGAAATTACTCGGCCCTAACGGCCCCGCAGTGCCGTGTGGTGGCAGCTAGACCTGAGGATGACAAATCGGTGCTCAGCTGGGGGGAGGGGCAGGCACCGGCAGGCTCCCAGGGCCTCGCCGGGGAGCCTGGTTAAGGTCAGGCTGTCTGAAGTGGGTTAAAACACTCCAACACACAACATATGTGCTGGAGCTGTGCGCACGCTGAGGGGAAACACGCACCTGTGGGGGATTAAATGTCCTGTGAATGGACTTTACGGAGTAAAATCAAGCACAAAAAGTCAGACTTTAGAGATGGGAAATCTTAAAAACTCCACCTAACAATATAATGTATCTAAAAAAATGCTTAAAGTGAAAATCTTTAATGGTCAATTGTTCAAATTTTACTTTTTAAATTAACATTTTATTGTTTTTATGATATTATCTGTTATAAATGACATTCTGTAAAATGTCCTCGAGGAGATAAAGAGCTGCACATCTGAGACAAGCAGCCACGATGCCTTCAATACTAAACCGGGTTTGATTTCCTCTTCTCTAGTTCTCTCTTTGTTTTCTGTCCCTTCGTAAAACAAAAAAATTACTTCAATGCATAAAATCATCAAACAAAATGGCGTCAAAAGACCATTTAAAGGAAATATGCATTTACTGTCTACAGCCCCAACCAAAGGAGAAGGAAAGCAGATTTTCCAGAAGTCTTTAAACACACCAGACTTATATTTTTAAAAATTTTCTCCCTTCAAATCCTCAGGGAAATCCTCCTTTTTCATGTGGATTCATGACTAAATCTTTAAACTATTGTTTAACCTTTCGCTGTTGACAGATTTTAGAAAATAGAAAGTATAGAAAATAGAAAATATTCTTTCAGATGATGGCGGTCAAAGGTATTAACTAACCCACTTATTCTTGTTTTTTATTTGAGATTATTTACCCCTTTCACTTTTTTTATTGATGTATTTCATTATCTTTTAATAGAAAGCATGATAGAGCTCATTTACATGAAATGATGCCTCATTTTGGAGTAAAAAAAATTAGGAATTCTGAATTAGTTTGACTATAATTTGCATTAAAGGCTTATATGATTATATATTATCACAGGTAGGCTTTATTAAGGTTTGAGGTTGCAAATACAAGACTGGACAAACTAACTAACATCTTGATTTTGAATAAAATGAGTGGTTTTACTCTTCTTTCTCTAGCTTTCTGGATCACAATGAGCTGAGAATCGAAACCAAACCAGAGAATACTGCAAACAGAAAGCTGATCATGACTCAAATAACGACTAAGATGAAGACCAGAGAAACACCAACGACAGACGGACAGAGTATTCCGAGGCTGTGCGAGATATAAGGAGGCACCCAAAGGGAAGAAGTTTGAGGAAAAGTGGAGAAAGTGGGAAGTGGAAGGCAGCCGGACGGATGGATGGCGGTGCTGCTGGGTGGAGGCTTTGAGAAATGAGCTCATTTAAATAACGGATCGCCCCCACCGCCCCAAAACCCAGCCCCATAAGTCATCCCAGGGTCTGAGGAGATCAGCATATAAACCACTCTGAGGAGGAAAACCTGCACAGGAAATGAAGCGGAACGCTGGAGCCGCCTGGCCACAGCGGGTCCAGATTCTCCTCAGATTAACCCTGTTATCGGGGTCCTTTATTAGGGGGGGGGGGGACTCCTACGCGGGCTGATATCCTGCCAGCCAATCAGCATCAAACATCTGCCACATCTTTTGGCAAAACCGTTAATATGAAAACAAGCTGGAAACTAAAGCCCTGCTCCGGGCAGGACATGTTCCCAGTACAGATAAGCTGTTCCCAGTGTTCCCAGTACAGATCAGCTGTTCCTAGTATAGATCAGCTGCTCCCAGTACAGACCAGCTGTTCCCAGTACAATCAGTTCCCAGTACAGATTAGCAGTTCCCAGTATAGACCAGCTGTTCCCACTATTGATCAGCTGTTCCCAGTATAGATCAGCTGTTCCCAGTATAGACCAGCTGTTCCCAGTACAGACCAGCTGTCCCCAGTACAGATCAGCTGTTCCCAGTACATACCAGCTGTTCCCAGTACAGACCAGCTGTTCCCAGTACAAACCAGCTGTTCCCAGTATAGGTCAGCTGTTCCCAGTACAGATCAGCTGTTCCCAGTACAGACCAGCTGTTCCCAGTACAGACCAGCTGTTCCCAGTACAATCAGTTCCCAGTACAGATTAGCAGTTCCCAGTATAGACCAGCTGTTCCCACTATTGATCAGCTGTTCCCAGTATAGACCAGCTGTTCCCAGTACAGACCAGCTGTTCCCAGTACAGACCAGCTGTTCCCACTATTGACCAGCTGTTCCCAGTATAGATCAGCTGCTCCCAGTACAGATCAGCTGTTCCCAGTACAATCAGTTCCCAGTATAGATGAGCTGTTCCCAGTGCAGACCAGCTATTCCCAGTACAGATCAGCTGTTCCCAGTACAATCAGTTCCCAGTACAGATTAGCAGTTCCCAGTATAGACCAGCTGTTCCCACTATTGATCAGCTGTTCCCACTATTGATCAGCTGTTCCCAGTATAGACCAGCTGTTCCCAGTACAGACCAGTTGTTCCCAGTACAGACCAGCTATTCCCAGTAATGATCAGGAAACAGAAAGAGAGAGGTCTGTAAAATGCTGCAGTGGGTAAAAAGGTGCTAATGGATGGAGGCAGAGGAGAAGAAATTAAGAGAGAGGGATGACTGTTGAACGAGGGTATGCTAACGAGTTCTGGGGGGGGGGGGGGGGGGGGAGGCACACACACAGAGGAAAAAATCACATTTTTTCGC
>CAJRST010036666.1:22353916-22372465 GCA_907169785.1 Menidia menidia
GGGCAGCCGAACCCTAAGGGAATAAATCTCATTTTATCCTGGCTGTGGTCAGTGAGCTGATGAAATTAGAAGAGAGGGCTAATCTAAAGAGCCGTGACTTCCAGGCCCCGAAGGCCCGGCCACCACTTCCCCGAGCATACCGGAACCATCCGGAAGCCCCAACCAGGAGCAAAACGGAGGCTACCAGGAGGAGCTCTCCTCTAAAGCTCAACACCCAAAGCCATGGAAATCATTTCAGCTCTCCACAGAGAAGAAAAAAAAACTCTCTTTCACCGAATGATATGATCACAATAACCATAATAATCAGCACACTGGTGACAAAGACCTCAGAAACTGTTCTGAATGGGTAAAAAAACGACATCATATCTGATGAAATAACGCTGCTCTCTCAAAGCCGTTTGCTCGATAAAGATATGCCCATTTTGGCCTTTGGCACCGGTTGTTTTCACGCCAGCAATTCGACACCATCGAGCCTGGATAGGAGCAGATAAAAGCAACATGCTGGAGACACACAACGAAATAACGCAAAATATTGAGGGGAGAAGCAGAAGGAGACAGCCATTTCTTATCTAAATTTTTTTTTTGTTTTGGTTGAAACTCTCTTTTATTGTCTATTTTATTCTGGGGGTGTGTTTGTGCATAAGAAAGCAAAACGGAGGGTTTTCCTGCCTCTTTGTGCCTCTTTTGTGCAGCCTCCTGAGCCATCTGGTTTCCATCTCCGATAGATGGCAACAAACAGCCACAACGTGCCAAAAAAAGATGAACGGCGGCTCCTCTTTCTGCCCCCGTCATGCCTCCATTTTCGGAGAATAGGCCCACTTGTGTTCGAGCGTTCAAAGGGAAAGGGGGAGCACTCACCACCTAAAGCTTGCTTCATTACAAAATCCATAGCTCCTGCTGTTTAGTACAGATGTGCAGTTCGAGTCAGAGATCGCTGAGCATGTAGCCACCGAGCCCGAAGACGCCTGGGGGGTGCGTTTGTCTCAGGTCCTTTTCTCTCTGCAAGACAAAAACAACAAATAAGTCAAATAAGTGTGTTTTATAGAAAAGATAGAACATAGTTGCTAATTTTGCCTTGATTAGAGACAAGTGTAAAGCAGTAGTGAGGTAAAGAGAGAGGCCCACAGCCTCTCTTTGACTCCAAACTTAGCTCCAGCCCTCGTTTCAGATGCTTTTTGAACAGTTTAGGGGGCGGTTTTACTCTCAGAATGGAAACTTTTTAAGCTTAATCGATGCAGATCACATCAGACTTCCTGGTAAATTCAGTGTGAAATGTCAGATTTGTGGAGTCCTTTCTGTTAGAGCCTCTTTTCCTTTAGGATTCTCTGAGACAGCATGTTTAAACGCTCGCTAACGCCTTTTTTTTTTTAGGGAATTTGGCTGCTGCAATCTGTACATTTCCTTAAATATTTGAAGGACTTGGGGCTGAGATCTGCCCAGTTTTCAGTTTTCAGCCCGCAGCTCTTTGGGAAATCCTCAGAAATCCTGTTTCCTGTCTGTCAAACTGGGTTTTCTTTGGCCCTTTTCACCCATCAGCTAAAGATATGAGAACAAATGTGTATTTGTGACTGCTGTGTGCTGCTAACAAAGAGCCTAAAGTTCCACTTTAAACTGCAGCTTTGACACAACGCTGGCTCAGCCCTTGAGTTAGGGGCCCTTCTTTCTGCCTGAATGATCCACAGCTCAGTTAAGTGGCTGAACAGATTAAAAAAAAAACATTCCTCTGAAAACATCTCAGAAATCTGATTTGAAATATCTAAACATTTTCTTTGTTTTCACCAAATGTCGCAAATCATTTTTTGAGAAAAAGTTACACTAAAATCTTTTTTGAAGCAGTTAAATGAAAAGGACTGGAGAAGAAAAACACTCTAAAAGAGCTTCAGGATGGCTGATAAGCATTTGCTTTTTTCTTCCTGAACCATTCAGAGCTGAGAGCGAAGAGGTAAAACAAAAACACAGTCCAAAAGAAAATGGCTCGAACTGAAAATGAGGGGAACGTGTCTAAACCCGAATCCATCTTTCCCGCCGGGTCCTTGAATGCATCTCCGCCCAATCTATAAGGAGACAGATCTCAAATACACACTCGATACTGGAGAACTAAATCAGCGGCTGTCTGAATGACAGATACTCTCAATCCACCGGATCCCCTCTCAGAGAAGAGCGTGCATCAATACTGAGGTCACATGACTCAATACGAGGAGAGCAGCTCACCGCTAACCGTTCAGATATCGATCAGGAAGTCTTTCATTGGTGTTCGGCTCAAAATCGGGAGAAAGTCGGCTTAAATGTGTTTGAAGTGCTGCTAATCCTTTCAAAAATCCACATTTCTCTGCTGTTAGAAAACAAACTGTCAGAGAATCCTTCCTGTGAATCGCTTCCAGCATTTCTTCCGGCAGAGCAGTTGTTCTCTATTCTTATTTGTGATCCGCTTTTCGCGCGGGGGGGTGCGATCCTCGGGCTATTTTTCTGATTTCATATTCAAACATCCACCGGTTTGCAAAGAGAGAGAAGAACAGCGCAGCCGGCGGCGGCTTCTGCTTTAAGACGAGCTCCTTATCCCATTTAGAGAGCCACAGATTTCATTTCAATTGAGCTTTCTGATCTGTTAGTCAAAAGAGGGTTTATTTAAAGAGACATTGTGTGGGATTTAAAGTATTTTTTAGCTAATATAATTTCTAAATGTGTCCTCATTTGGTGTAAAATGACCTCTTGCAATGATCTGACTTCTCATAAGGAAGAATTTCCTATCTGTACATACACAGGACTGGTAAGTCCATGGGGGTTTCCATGGCGATCCGCCATTTTGAAAAACTAGAATGGCAGAGAGGGACATAAAGCACTAGTCCACCTGTCTAGCTAATCTACAACGCGTTTTCCTTCAGAGCCAGAGTCACCTGACTGAAATTTCTTTTAAATGAACTCTTTTTTTTTTTTAATAATAATATTAATTACAAACCTCATCACCCAAAGAAAGCTGGATGATGTGGAAGTCATGTTGTCGTTACTTCTTGATGCATGGCGGCTACCGTAGCTGTAATACCCATTTGAAAAAATGAGGAAGTAGAGAGCACCATTTGTTAGAACGCAACACACAATTTCACCTTTAGATGGAACCCCCAAAGGAATCTGTCTGGTTTCAGGAAGCAGCCATCTACATATTAACATTGTGAAAAGAACACTTAAATTATTTATACTTGCAGTTTTTTTGTTTATTTATTTTCATCCATCCATCTCTTACTTTCTCATATTTTGTTACACAACTTATAGGTCAAAGACATACTTTTATTTGTTTGTTTGTTTGTTTTTTTGCACAGCTGCTGTAACGTGTGAGCCCCCCTCTGTGGGATCAATACAGTAATCTAATTTAATGTAATCTAATCTAATCTAATCCAATCTAATCAAAACGTCTCTGCGACCCGCGTCCCTGTGATCCGTTTTGGATAGAAGCATCTGGTAAATGTAACGGGAGGACCTCCCATGATGCACCTGTCCCCATCCGGCTGCTGTCACCCTTCTCTCTCCCAGAGCAGTGGGATGTTTGTGGCCGTTTTTATCCTGTTTTTCCATCCCTGCTATGGGGTCAGTCTGCATTTTCCTCTCCTCTTACACCCCCCTGCTCCACACAGATGGGAAGTCGGGCTCCAAATCTTTATTCTAACCCTGAATCTGAGGGACAGCACTGAAACTTTAATGATTAAGATTCCTCTGTATGCTCATTTCTATTAATAGAATATAGAAAAGCAGCTATTTATAATACATTAATTCGCTTTAATATATTATTAACACTTTTTTTATATATATATATATATATTTGATATATTTATATATATATATTTATATATCCATCCATCCATCCATCCATCCCTTTAGTATTTCCTGGCAGGCAATGGAAATTTAATTAGTTTTTTTTACCCATCGGCTAAAATTAGATTTACTTATTTTAATCTTAATTAATCTTAAAGCGGTTCTTAACATTTTTCCTTCATGCAGGGTGACAGCAGCCATCAGAGGTCCACCATTTTGAATATTCTGTGCCTGCGTGCTAACTGTTGCCTCTTTATCTACAGTATTTGATTAACCAGATTAACTCCGCGCTGGTGTCGGCTCAGATGAAATCCTCCCATCAGATCATCTCCAAACTGAAACAGATCCGGCCTGGAGTTGGCCGGAGCTGAACAGGGCTGGGACGGCAGATTGAGGCTTATTCTGGGAGGAAACGGGGGTGGGGGGTGAGGCCGAGCGGGACCTGGAGCCAATTTTTTAACCGCGACTTCAGGCAGGGAGGACCTCGTTTCGCAGCCAAATAAATGCCGGATCTGCTATCCGTTCCGCTTGATTTCCCCGTTTGAATCCCTTACAAAAACACTGGGCTGAATTTTCCTGTCATTTCCCAGTTCGTGACTTCCCATCCTGCTCCGGCACACCCAATAAAATCAAAGGGACGGCTCTTTAAGCCCCGCAGAAGGCTGATGAAGACCATTTATCAGGGTTGGGAACACGGTTTTCACCCAGAGCTACACAGGAGTTACTAGTCAAATTATGATACTAAAAAAGGCCGGAGGAACCCGTGGAAATGACAAGTCTTTGACATGTAGTGGTGGTAGCTAAATTTTCTGCATTTAAATGTGATCTTCTGGGTTAATCTCACTAAGTCTGAGGTCACGGGACACCCAGCTAGTGGGCCACAGAGGTACCACCCTTCAGGTGGACCAGATCTTTACCCTCTAAGAGATACTGAGGGGGGTCCTTGGACCTGGACCCTCCAGACTAGATCTGTTTACCAGGCCTGGAGGGTTAAGTAAGAGCTGTGTTCTCATATTTGAAACCTATTTCTTCTTTACTTCACTCAGATTGACTCAGTTTAGGTTATTTTCCAACACAATTTGGTGCCACCTTAAAGTGTGTGTGGGGGGGGTCGTTTCTAATTAAATCAATGATTCAGCTGGTAAAACTGCATCTGGTACTAGATGATGTTACTTTGTGGGAAACCAGAAAAAGAACCCAGATCTGGATCTGGATCTTCCCGATGTCGACGATCCCGCTTGCTCATTTTTTTGAGGGACGCATCTGGTGGTGTTGCCATGGAGACGAATCCCATTTGCGGAGGGTTAGCGGCCCGGATGGGAATCCGCTCATCAGCCTAAGAAAGGGGGAGGAGCTCCACCATCCTAGAGAATGGAATAGAGAATGGAATCCCAGAGTGGGGTGGGGGGGTTCTGGTTAGCACGTGCCCTATTCAGGCAGGAAAGCTGTTAAAACCTATCCTCCTCCGTTATGGCACCCCTATCCTCACTGTTCAGGGGTTTGGTTTTAAACATGTCGGGTCCTGGACCAGCAGGAAGCAGCTTCCTGCGTCTGCCGCACGACGCCGGCAGCTTTTCTCTTATCGTTCCACAAACAGGCTCAAGGAGCCGCTAATGGAATAAAGGGAAGATGCTGCCGTCAGACAAGAGCATCTGCAGAGGAGAGGACGCTGGGATCCCAGCCTCCGTGCACTTCGTTGACGTCTGATATCATCTGCGATCTCGTATCGGAGCGTTCATGAACCAGCTGGAGGGATCCGGTTTGTGCTCGAGCTGCAGCTCCAAAAACCCACAAACAGAACAGAGTTCGCCAGCAAGGCTTTTTACCGCCTTTCTTTTGCTCCAAAGACCCTTGAAGCTGAAATCTGATCACTTTGATTACAGGTCCGGTGGGTGTCGTCACGGTGGTGTCGTGGTCAGCACCATGGCCTCACAGTGGGAATGTTCTGGGTTCTAGTCCCATCCCTTTCTTTCTTTATAGACTGTCAAGTCACAATAAGGATAGTCTGTAAGCACTTCAAAGATAGACTTCAGGCCTTTGTAATGGAGTTATTCCCATTACAAGAAAAGCTTTAGGGGACGGCACGGTGGTCTGGTCAGCACAATCGCCTCACAGCAAGAAGGTTCTGGGTTCTAGTCCCCGGGGGAACCAGGACCTTTCTGGGTGGAGTCTGCATGTTCTCCGGTGTCTGTGGGTTCTCTCCGGGTTCTCCGGCTTACTCCCACCGTCCAGAATCCTGCATGTTAGGTTGATTGGACTCCAAACTGCCCTTAGTGTGAGTGGTTGTTGGTCCTTGTGTGTCTCTGTGTGGCACTGCGATGGACTGGGGACAATCCAGGGTGTACCCTGCCTCTCGTCCATTGACTACTGGGATAGGCTTCAGTCCCCCCTGACCCCATTAGGGAATAAGCGGTTGTGATCATGGATGGATGTCATCACCAGGAAACACCAACCAATCACATCCTCAGCCTGAAAGAGAACCAAAACGTAACCTTCTGGCCTCCGAATCCTTCAACCTAAACCCAGTTGAACATACATAGTGTTAGAGTCCTCTTCTTGCGATGTTGCCAAAACATAGGAATTTTCCAACATCCAAAGTGAAATTCGATCAGATGTTCGACTCGACTCGAAAATCGTTTAAAAATGAAATAAAATAAATAAGCTAAGTGAGGTTAAAGTTCGAAAGTTACAGTAAGTTAGGGTACATCCTGTATCACAGTCACCACCTCTACCTCCACACCGACCGTTTCCTGCATCGCCTACACCTCCGTTCACCAGTCTCTAAGGTAAAGTGCCAATAAAAAACCTTCTTTATAATCTATTAGTTTTACATCTCTTGTTTGATTGCTATGTGTAACTATCTGCAGTATTTATGAAGGAGTTATCGTAGATGTTTGGGCTATGGAATGATTTGTACGAATTACAGTGTATTCTGATGGGAATATTTGAACCAACATAGGATATTTTCAACATACGAAGTCGGTCCCGGAACGAATTAAATTGTTACGTGGAGGTTCTACTCTACCAGCAGCAGAGAGAAAAGCCGAAGGTGGCTCAGAAGCGTTTGGGAAGCTTCTTTCTCGACACAAGCTGAGAGAAGCCTTCAGATGGGATGAGATGGAGCGTCGGAGCGCCGCTCGCTGCCGGCCGGCTCCATCCTCCTCAGACACCAGGGACTGGGCAGCAGCTGGTTATGTAACAGCTGGTCAGTGGGCGGTCAGCGTTGGACCTGAAGCTCCTCCCGGCTTCTGCTGCTGCTGCTGGTGGAGAGCCTTCAAGTCCTTACATAAGCAGGCCTTTCGCACAGGGCCAAAGAGCCCGAGGGGCAGCCCCCCCCCCCCACCCCCCAATCTCGCCTCCCCCTCCCTCTTCTCGGTCACTCGTCGCATTTTTATAATTGCCTCACCCCGGCGCCGGCGCGTGACAGCGGCGGCTCGCCGATCCCATCCAGTTAATTGGAAGTTGTTGTCCGAGTTTCACGAGTCTGTCAGCCGAGCGTGTTTGTGTCGGGGGGGGCGGCGGGCTGGAGATAGGGGCTCGGATGTGTGGCTCCCTCTCCGTTTTCACACAGATCCAGCGAGCAGCGCTTCTGCCTTTTTACAACATTCGAAAGAATGTCCGTGTCACGCACAAACTCCTCATCCCACGCCTTTTTTAAAGGATTATTAGCTGTCTAATGAATAAGAAATCCCAAAAATGAAGGGCAACAATCGGTGTTTTGAGGTGGAGAACTAAAGCTCGTTTTCATCTGTGCTGTCAAAAAAATAGCCCATCATCCAGACCAGGGACGCTTCAGTCTTATATCTAAGAGCCCATTGAGTCTTCTGGACTGAGGGCGTTGAAATCTTGGCTGTCGGCAGCCAGAATATCGACTAAAACTGAGGCCGGAAAACCTTCAGCTCGGTCAAAGTGCAGCCTGAGCGTCGGTTAGCGTTCAATCTGCCTTCCTTCCACCTGGAAATCACATCTGCATCACAGCTTTAGGGAGTCTTTTGTTTCTTGGAGCCGTTTCACAGGGTTCTGCCCACATCAGGGACCCCAACAGGCCCAGAAATTATCGACCAGCAAAATCCAGCCGGCTTTAACTGACCCCAGCTGATCTAAAACCCAAACTGGGAAGGCCAGAGTCAGAAATGGTTGCTCCAGAATCTTAGAAAAAGCTAAAAAGGGTGTTTATTTTTCCATGAAAGTGGGTAAAGACGAGCTTTTATTGGTCTATCATGACTTTGATTAGCTCAAAAATTGTAATAGCTTTACTTTACTTTTAAAATTTTACAACTTTGCAAAAATGAGTTAAAAAAAAACATTAATTTCTCCCAGAGAACAACAAAACAACCAGATCTCTAAGAAAAAAAGCAGGTGTAGTTATGTGAAAAAGAAACAATCCTCTAAAAAATCTTTTACTTTAAAATAAGAGATGTTTTTACTTGGTTTATCAGAAAAAAACACACCTGTGTGCTGCACTCATAATGTAAATGTCACCAAAGTCTGGAGAGAAAAGTCTGGAGGGGATGAATTCACAATGGTTACTTATTCATGTGACTTCCTGGCAACTAATCCCCCCCAACAAGAGCTGGAGGGGGAAAAACGAGATGCGGGATCTCTGTGTTTAACTTCATTAAGCCTCTGAGGGAGGAAGCTCTTTTCAATTAGTATATTAGAGATTTTTCATGGCTTTGATTTGCTCAAAATTCATTACAGCTGACTTTACTCCCCAGATGCCCGACTGCCTTTTGCTCAAGAATAGAACTTTTTTATGCCGGGGGCCTTTTTTAATTCTTCTCATTTAACAACCAAGCAAGAATGAGTAAAAATTCTCCCAGAGAGCAACAAAACAACCAGATTTATAAGGTGGAAAAAGCAGGCATGGTTATGTGAAAAGGAAAGTAAATCTTCCAAAAACTCATTTCTGAAATGTTCCTCTGGTCTGATCTGAGGGTTTCACCAGGGTTTCTGTCTCTTACGAGACTCTTGAGCATCTGGAATCATTAATCAGATGAGAAGAAAAAGTCTCTAAACAATAGGTCTGTTTTTTCCATAAAAAGTTTCCAACAGATTTCTCCACCTTTTTCTGGCGATGGTCAAATGAGACTCTTACTTTTAAATGCAATCAAATTGATTCATAAATACAACTTATTGCCAATAGAAACCCATCAGTGGCTCATGTTCCTCAGATCTAATAAATCTTAACCTTTTCGGGGGGTTTAATGGAATATTTCAGGGCTTTGACAGATGAGTTTTGCTGCAGATGATTTATGTCGTTGACATTTCTGCGGAGCGACGTGAAGTTTCCAAGCATCGATCAGCTTTTTTCTTCCTCAAACGCGAGTCCAAAGTGTGGAAATCTGCTCCATCCATTTTAATCAGTCACCTGCTGCTTCATTAACGGCCCGCCGGCTCTTCTACGCGTCACAACAGCTGCATTTACCCTGTTCAGCTCTCGTTTTACAGCAGGCTCCGAGTCGTAACGCGGCAAATCACCATCCTAACCCCCCCATGGTCTGAAATTAAACTCCGTAACAATATGAAGCCCTAATCAGATCCTTTTTACGTCCTTTCTTTGAGGATGTAACTGATTCTTACCCAGACAGCGTTTACTTGCTCTAAAACCAAATTTACAGCGCAATAAAGTGCTGATTAAGACAGACTGTGACAGGGGAACAGCTGTGGCCTAATCCCGATGTCGCCCTTTGCTCTAACCTCCCCTTTTGTTATTCTTACAGGTAACAGTCGGGGAGTTCAGGTCATCTACCCATCAAAGTGGCCCAAAATGCCCTTTTCAAAGATTAAACGCACACTTCCCCTTTATGTCTTGGCTCTGCAAAACAAAGGGAAAAGGGTCAAAAGAGGAACTGGGACTGATGATGGTTAAAAGTCGAGATCGTTTGGATCTGAAAGACGACTAAAGGCTGTTTTCAAACCAATAGAAGGTGTAAAAAAAAAAAAAACCCGATGTTGGGTTGAATCGTGGCCTAAAAAGGACGAGCCGGCGGCTCACAGAACAAAAGCTGTTTACGGCGGAAACCGCGATGAATCGGAGGTTTGTGGCGGATTGTGATCCCGGGCGGCGACGCCCGTCGAAAGCCCAAAAAGTCAAACAGAGAGGAGAACGGCGGGGCGGAGGAAAAAGGCAGCTGCCAGCAAACAGCCGCTGACATTTTCAGAGCCAACTCAATCAGCCCGGGGACAAAAGGAGCGGGGAGACAAAAGATCCTCCGACACGCTCGGCGCTGACAGGAAGAGAGCCTCTTCATCGGCTGGCATTTAATCATCTGCTGATATTTCACTACGCCGGCTGATCCCCGACGTCAGTCATCTACCCCCCCGGCCCGCCACTACCTCATCTGTAGCTGCACTCGTACAAGACGATCTTTATACTGTATTTCTACATAATAAGATGATTTTTATAACCATAAAATAGTTATCGAGGGGTGAATTGATTCAGAAGGAGCACTACTGAAGGCCTAGGTGTGAAATGCACGGTCCGCCACTGGTTATAGTTAAATGTTAAACCCTTAATGTTGAATCCTCTTGTAGCATTTTGCTCTCAAGCTAAGCTAAGTTTGGATAGCTTCTTCCCCAAAGCTTACTTACTCAACCAACATCCAGACTATTACTAGTACTAGTACTAGTACTCCAGTTGCACTAATGTATTGTATATGCATATGTTATTTATGTGTGCACTTTTACGGAGCTGCTCTCCAAATCTCATTGTACTGTGTACAATGACAATAAAGGCTTTCAATTCAATTCAATTCAATAACCGTTGTGTTGTGGTTGAATGTTAAACCCTCTTTTCGTTAGTCTCTCGGGATAAAACGCGTCGGTATGGGTGCAAATGTCCACCCGGTGCACATAAAAACTGATCTCCTCTAAATCCTGCAGGACAGCAGCCCAAAGAGGCCCCTGACCCCTGGTCTGACCCAGCATCTGTCCGGCTTTAGTTGGCTTTTGCACCCCAAACCCAACCGGGAAATAATAAAGTGAATAAAGCAGAGTCGCAGCCAGTCTGTGTAAAGGCCTCTGAGGCAGAAGGACTCTGTGAGGACAGTAATAACAGCCACCAGCTAGTTTAGAGCCAAAGGAGCCTTTAGGACGAGAGGAGGAACATCTCCAAGATCACAGAAGAAGAACAAGTCCATCTGCCTTTCTTTAAGCTCTGGGATAATCTCCTGGTTTCTATGGAGGGAATCAGGGCTAACTTAAGGTTTCAGACGGTAACATTCGATGTGTTGTCGTCCTTAGGTTGTGTTCTGCTCATTGTAGGTGGGTTGAACACCCACATATCAGTTTACCTTCACAAAAAATGCTTTTTTAAACATGGCAATCGCCCCGGACGTTCCCTCTAAACTTTTTTTAAATGTTACGAGGCGTTTGGCAAACGCTTTCATTTCCGAGCACAAACAGAAGCTCTGGAAAACCAGAACGCTGTGCACAGAAAGGGAGGCCCATGGCCGTCTCTGATGGATGGAGAGTAGGACGAGGTCCCTGCCTCCCCCCCGGCGGTGCGGGGTGGAGGGGGAGGACGGATACACATCAGCAGCCAGGCACTGGCTCATTTGTTCAGCAGTTTGGTGACTGAGGCAAGAAAGGAAAAGATGGAGGGGAGGGGGACTAAGAAAAGGAGGATTTATCTAGAGAGGAATGAGGACAGGAAGTGGGAAAGGGGGGAGGCAGATGAATGGTTAGAAAGAAAGAGGGATAAGAGGATGGAAAGGAGAAGAGACCAAATGTCTGGAGTGAGGATAATGGAAGGAGGCATTCACAGAGTGAGAGAAGAACATGAAAGTGGACAGAAAGGAGGAGGAGTGAGGAGGCGACGGATGGAGAGCACAAAGATAAAGATGAAAGGTCATTCCTTAACTACTTAAACGTCCACTGTCATAAACAGGAGTCCATTCAAGCCTCAAGAGGTCGTTCCCCGACTTATGACCCCAGTGTTGCTAAAAACTAATGGACCTAAAGGAAGATATTTGATCTTTTAGAGGTCCTGAAAGGTTCACATTTGTCGGAAATGGACAAAATACCAAAGAACAACAGCAGGAGCTTTGAGGGAACTCCCCAGAGACTAGTGTTTGGACCCCTAAAGAAGCAATTAGATGCTTTTTTTATCCCGAGGATCGTTTTCTGTCCAAATTTCTTAAGAGATAACATAACGTCCGGACGCACCCTGAACTTCTCCATCTGCTTCAAGTATGAGAGGCCAGTGACTGAAAAGGCAGAGCCTCAAATGAGGAGAACGGTTACATTTCTATGTTCTTTGCACGTCATACATGATAAATGATTGCTCAGACAAAATATTGCAGCGTCCTGCAGGTCTACAGAACGAGAAACACAACATCCATGCAAGACTCTGAAGGCCCAAAGCGCATCCCGCCCGTTCCTCTACACCTTAAATCCCTCTTTTCCCCTTTGAGATGCTTCGTCTTACCCCAAACGCAAAGTAAAGACCGTGAACTCTACACTTTAGGGCTGTGCGCACACACAGACGAACTGACGGGAGGCGGAGCGAGGTCTGAACCGGTAAGAGGGCCGGGTCCTCTGAGAGCCTCCCCTCCATAATGCATGGACGTCCTCAGTCAGACCGTCTGCTCCACTGAGCAGGACGCATCTGGGTCAAAGTCTTCCTCTCCCCCAGAAGCAAAACGCCTCCAGACACTCGGATGAAGGAGCATTTCGTCTGCAAGCGGACTCCGGAGGTCCAGAAAGCAGCCGGCCGGCTCCAGTCTCAATCGGCTGGACTACTGACTTAGTAGTAAAAAAAGAATGAACACAAACACTGAGGATCTGAACTAAAGGAGAAGGATTATGGTGATGTATCCGCCCTCGTCCTGCAGCTGAAAGAAGGAAGGAGGCTCGTTTCTGGTGTGAAAATTGTTCAATGACTCAGGAGCAATCTTTAGATCTTTAAGAAAGTTTCTCCATTCAGGGTCCAAACAGGCAAAGCCACCAGAAGCATGCCGGCCGACGCGTTCAAAGACCGTCCGGACCTTCTTCTCTGGCTTTCCAGCCACGCATCACATCCCCAAACTGTAATGATCGTTAGAAAAAGGCCACGAGGTTAAACAAAGACCTCACTGGTGGACCACCGTTTTCGTCTCATTGGGTTTATTAAGAGCCGAGCTTCTGGTCAATCCTCGGAAAACTTTCTCTCCGTCGACTGAGCGTTTTCTTGACAAACTGGTCCTTCGAGGGACTGGAAACCTGCACGGGGAGGGAGTACAGGACCGCTAATGGGGGCCCACCGGCTGAATTTTAGAGGCCAGTTTCCGCCAGATGGGGGGGGGGAGAAGACGGGATTGCAGGATCTGTGGCCTGGATTCGATGGTTTTAAGGTCAGAAATCTGCGCCGAGGCAGAAACGGGCAGTTACTGTTTCAGCCACGAACCGGAGTCTGGAAATCTGCGATCGGAGATCCAGTTTTCTAAGCGGATCTCGGACGAAAATGGCAGCTGGGCAGATTCCCGCTGAACGAGACGGGCCCTTTGTTTCCTTCCTGCTCCCCCCCCCCGCCGTCCCTCCTCTCGCTCCATCAGGGTTAAGAGGGCCGCTGTGAGTGGCCGGCGGCGTGCTGGGGCTGCGTGGGCGGGCGCTTGGCTCTGGCTGATGAATGCCGCCGGGAGGCGGGGGGGCCACTCTGGACGAGGAGCAGAAAAACAGCGCGCAGGGACGGACGGATTCATCTCCGCTGACTGTTCTCGGTAACACGGAATCCGTTATTCGGCCTCACAAACCGCCGAAAGGGGAGTTTTTCTCCCCGTTTTGGGTCCCGTGTTTAGTCAAGAAGCGGGAAACATCTCACACCGGGAGGGCGGCGGCCCAAACAGGACCCACTTTGGACTAGGCTTGTCCTATATATATATATATATATATCCGATATTTGGATCGGATCGGCCGCCGATATTTGCAAAAAAACGTGCATCAGTCAGCAGGAGAAAATGCAGATCCAGTTTTTCTTTTTTTAAATGTCCGATCCATTGTGTATTATTCAAACTCCCCTAATTCAGCTGGCTAGTTGTTATCAGAGTAAATCCCTGTTCCACACAAGTCTGACAACTAAGGAAGTAGCTAAATAACTTTAAACCTGAATACATGCTCTGATAGGCCGGGATCTGGATCGGAAGTGAAAAAAGCTGGATCGGGACATCCCTACTTTGGACTCCCTGGTTGGAGGGCTGCAGCATTTATTTCTCAAAGAACATAAACTCCAAAATGAGGCGGTCAAAGAGGCAAAAATTCAAGTTGTAAAAGGCTGGAAAAGTCCTGACTGAGACTATTTAAATGAGGGCTGGGATTTGAAACAGCCACCTGTGCAGAGTGAGGATTCAAACCCACGAGGGCCTTGTAAAAAACGACCGCCCCCCTTTGTTTGGCAGATGTATATGAGATGTTATGTTTTTCTTAGAAATTGAAAAAAAACGAGATACACACTGAATGGATGACTAAGTTTGAAATGACGTGGCGTCCATTTATTTCCCATCTAGAACAATTATCTCTGAATAAAGCTTATTCTTTAATGTCGTTTGGATGACCACCGTGGACTTAAACATTTTCTTAATTTGTACTTATTATTTTATTCTGTATTAAGGGTTGGCTGTCCTGTTTTTGTGTGAAAAAAAATCAAAATCTCAATGTATATACTTTGACAAAATATAAAAAAACAGGACACAGCAGTACGGGGAGACGGAGGGTGGAGGAGCGGGAGGAGGAGGCTGATTGGACGGGAGGTGTGGCCCTCCGACGTTCCAAGAAATGATTTCTGTGAGGATTGAATCCCTGTTTGAACTGGTGCGAATCAGTGTGGAAACCTTTGATTGAAATGGAGGAAATAGTTTGCAATCCCCATTCAAAAATGGGTCTTTTTTCTGTTTAATTATGGCCTCTGGAGTCCGCTGTACACGCCCGTATGAAGCTCTACAAGCCAGCAAACCTGATAAATTATTAATAAATCTAAAATAAGATCTATCCAAAACCATTTCATATAGAAGTGTCCATAGATCTGAAGCCTTTGGGTAAACTCCTGTGAAACTTTTACCCCTGAATATTCAACAGTTGTTGAATAAATCTTCCCATTTCGTTGACAAAATATCTAAGAAGCCAATAAAATCCACCCTAAATTATTATTCCGAGTACATAAAACTGAACATGGCTGGAGCAGTTTGTCAGTAAAACGCTGAAGTTAATATTTAATGTTCCCTTTAACTGGTAAAGATGTTGTTATTTTTCTGTTGCTTTTGGCAGATATATGAAAACATGAATCACATGTCGGCTTTTCGGTGCTTTCCGGGTGATTTTCCGTCTCGGAGTGGAGCTTTACGGGTGACAAACAGGCGACCGGAGCGGCCCCCGCCTCCACCCACGTGGCCGTCCACGGCAACGGGTGCCGAGGGGTCGTTGCCGGGGGCGACGGAGGCCGGCGCCAGCAGCTGAGGAGGAGAGAGCGTCAACAACACGCCTCCCCAGTTCAGCCGAGGAAAATAAATAAATAAATGACTGAGTCTGCTCCAGATGTGGCCCACACAGCTGTGGTCAGACACACGAAACGACCAGGGAGACGGAGCGGCCGTAATGGACAGCCTGACCCACCCCAAAAGTCCATTAAGCACCGGGCTCAGCGTTAAGGAGCAGTAAACGTCCAGCGTCTGACCGTGAGTCACCGGGCGGCTGGAGTCCAGACGGCCAGAGAGGCGTCGGTGACTCAGGTCTGAAGTGAGTCACCGGCCGGGAGCCCAGACGCCCGGGCAGCCCGGCACTGACCCCCAGCTGGACGCAGACGGACAGGTGGACGCAGGCAGAGGCCAAAACGGAGCGGCACAGGAGGGTTAGGGCTGGGGGAGACCGAAGGGAAGGAAGAGAAAGCTGAACACAGCAGAACCTCTACCTCTTATAGCCTAAACATACAAATTTTCCAACATCCGGAGTGAAATTCCATCAAATATTCGACTCGACACCCGAATTAGATTTCCAACAAACGTCGAATCATAGAAAATGTATAAAATTTTAATAAAAACAAATACGTTTATCTAAGTTGGTTTAAAGTTCACGTAGTGAAAGTTAGAGTAAGTTAGGGTTCGTCCTGTATATCTCAGTCTCCCCCTTTACCTCCGTTCACCAGCCTCTAAGGTCTGCCAATAAAATCCCCTTTCTATTGATTATTCATTTATCCTTTATTTCTTTTTACATCTCTCTTATATAATGCATTTGTTTTATTGCTATGTGTAATTATCTGAGGTGTTTATTAAGGAGTTATCGTAGGTTTGGGGGCCGTGGATTGAATGATAGGAATTACAGTGTATTCTTATGGGAACATTTGAACCAGCATACGGCTATTTTAACAAACGAAGTTGGTCCTGGAATGAATTAAATTCGTATGTAGAGGTTCTACTGTACATCAGGTCCATCGAAGGTTGTTTCCAACGCTTGGAAAAAATATAAATAAATAAAAAGAGTTGTTACTTTAAATCTGATCTACAGCTTCTTCCGGACCTTCATTTGGATCACCAAATAAAGAGCCAGGACGGACTGGAGAGGCTCAGAGAGACACCTCCTTCCACCCAAAGTACAGAGAGCTACAAAAAAATACAACCCGAAAAATTTTAAAACTTCAAACACATCGAGCTGGACTTTAAGCTCAGTCACATAACCTGTGAATGTCCGGTTTACGGGTCAGGTGACTCCTCTGCTGGGCTGCAGAGGGAAGATAAGAGGTCATTTATATGCATGGCACCTAAAGGAGGTCCAGCTCTTCGTGTCCAGCTCAAATCCGTCCGAAAAGCCTGAGAATTTGAGGAGGAAACATCCTGGACTTTTGGGGTGGACGTTCACCCAAACGCCATTCAGCCGTCAGCGTGAGAGGGTCCATTAGTTTCCTTTTTGGGTTTGAAATGCAGGTTTAGGGCTTCTAAAATCCCACAAATCAGGATTAAAACCAGCCATCAAGAGCAATAACCACCCCGAGAGGCTATGAAATCAATATTTCCTCAGTTTCAAGAGGAAAAAAAAGGGCTCCTCCTTCCAAAAAATGATCCTTTGGTCACAAAGGACATGTGACCTCTAGTGGCTAGAAGAGGAACTGCGTCACCAGTGTAAAAATGGCTTCCGTTCGCATTAAGTTATGCTAGTTTTTAAAAGTCTAATAAGTCTTTTTTGGTCATATTCCTCTCCTCCAGTTTTAGAGCTTGGTTTGGTTAATATTTGGGGGAATTTGGAACATGTGGTAAATCCATCAAACCGAGACAAAACAAACTCTCTCGCACAACGAAAACGGGCCTTAAATCCAAACAGCCGGGACGCTTTTAACAACCCTTTTTCACATGTATCATCGTCTAAAGCGGCTCAGATAGATTCTCATCTGATTCATTCAAAGCGAAACAGCTCCAAATCAAAAAGCTGCCGATCAAACTTAACCAGAGATCCATGAAGCCGACGCCTTTAAAAGCGCATATTCCAAAAATAAATCCTCCTGAGAAGATCAAAAGACATCTAAAAACGTCAAAACAAAGGAAAGCAAAGGACGGACTGAGCCTTTACGAGCAGAGGAAGCAAAGCGAGCGCGTTTCCATGCTTTCACACCCCCACGCCGGCCAGAACTCATTACAGTTTTATTTATAGCCCACAGAGGCCTGAAATACCTTCACCTGGAGCTCCCCATTTAGAAACAATCGGTTTTCACGCTGCAAGACCTCCGACTGACGTCCAAACACAGATTCCTTTGTTTCGTTTTTTGACAGACAGCAGCTATTTTTATATAAAGATTAAAAGGACTTTTTTTTTTCTGCAAACCGGATGCTTGTTTTCTTGCTTAAAGGTAAAATGATTCCGTTTCAAGTTCAGCTCTTCTTAAGAGGAACCAGCAGCTTTACAAGGAACTTCAAACTTCTTCCATTACGGCCTCAGACACACTAAAATTATTTCAGGCCCCCTAAAAAAATAACCGTGTGGATCCAGGCATATGGTTATCCTCTGAGCTTGGAGATTCGGCTGTTTTTGGGACTTAAAATCAAATTTTTCTGCAACGTGGCGACACCCTGATGAAGATTTCGGCCGGTTTTCAGGAAACGCCTCCTCAGTTCTGAGTGGAAAAAGTCAGAAATCCTACGGATTTGTGTCCTGAAGACCAAAATATCCATAAAACGCCTACAAACCTGTGAGGAACGCTGACGTTTATCTGATCTGTAAAGGATGCAGAGGGACACAATTCCTGAAAGAGACGGGAATTCTGTGAAAGGAAAAAGGCTCCCGGAGCTCCCAGTCTGACCTCTGACCTCTGCTGTGAATGGAGAGGGCCACGAGAGCTCATCAGACAGGAAACGCTTCACTTTCCGACAGATTCGGGTGGTATTAAACACTTTTATCTAACGGTTTTAAGAGATCTGCGCAGTTTCCAACCAGCAGCTCTTTGGGAATCCTCAGAAATCCTGTTTCCTGTCTGTCAAACTCTGTTTTCTTTGGCCTTTTTCACCCATCAGCTACAGAAATGGGAACAAATTATGTGTCTTTGTGAGAGCCTGCTGCTAACAAAAAGCCTAAAGATCCACTTTAAACTGCTGCTCTGCTGGTTGGACACAACGCTGGCTCATCCCTTGAGTTAGGGGCCTTTTTTCTGCCTGAATGGCTCAGAGTTAAGCGGCAGAACAGAGAGCAAACAGGACAAGAACTGTACCGAAAATGAGAGAAAAAAGCCTAACGAGTCTAAAGAAAAATCTGTGTTCGGCTTTAAAATGTTCAGAGAAAATCTGTGTTCGG
>CAJRST010036666.1:22395389-22408358 GCA_907169785.1 Menidia menidia
TGTGTGTGTGTGTGTGTGTGTGTGTGTGTGTGGGAGATCAACAGTCCCTTTGAGTCTCTGTGGGCAGATCCACAGTGACAGCACATCTGGCTGACGGGTCTGAGCCAATCAGGACGCGGGGGTCTTCCGGGGGTGGGTCGGGTGGGGTCCTGCGCCTCCTTCAGCAGTGTCCACAGCCACCGCCCGTGCCCCCCCCCCCCCCCCCGGCCCCGGGCCGGCCCGGGGGGGGGGGGGGGATCTCAGGAGGACGGAGTCTCTGCTGTGGGCGGGCTTGTTGGGGGGGGCGGCGGGGGCCGCGCTACCTCTGATTGTGCTGCTTGGGGCTGTCCGGCCGACGCTCTCTGGGGCTGGGGGGGCGCGGCCGGGGGGGGCTGGCTCACCTGCAGGGAGATCTGCGGCAGCGCCTGGGCCACAGCGGCCGGTTTGGCCAGGATGAGCTGCGGGGCCGAGCGGCCGGCCGCCAGCTGGACGGCCGGGGCCGCCGGGGACGTTTTGATGGCGGTCAGCTGGTGGCCGACGGGCTTGGCCTGGATGAGCTGCGCCAGCTGGCCCGAGGAGTTAGTCTGCATGAGCGTGGCCAGCTGGTTGGCCGGGATGGTGATGATGGTGATCTTCTCTCCGGCCTTGGAGCCGGCGGGCAGCATGGTGGGCAGGGCCTGGATCACCAGCTTGGGAGCCGTGCTGGTGGAGGCCCCGCCCATGGTGACCGGCACGCCCGCGGTGGCGGCCGTGAGGATAGAGGACGAGTTGAGGGTCACCTGACCGAGGGAGTTGGTCATGACCACCGGCATGGCTCGGATGGGCCTGCGGAGGAAAAAAAGAAGAGTCGTCAGGGAGGCGTTACCCCCCCCCTCACGTGTGTGGGGCCGTCAGACGGCTCCGCTTACAACACACAGAGGCCAAAGAGAAGCAACCTTGTGAACAGAACAGTTTCTTTTTCGGGACACTGCTGAATTTCGTTGCCCAGCAACTGTTTTAAAGGGACATTGTGTAGTATTTTAGGTATTTTATCAGCTAAAATCATTATAAATGTGTCCTCATTTGGTGTAAAATGACTTCTGCAATGATCTGACTTCTCCTCATTAGCACAGAAGTTCCTATCTGTATCTACACAGGACGGGTAAGTCCATGGAGGTTTCCATGGCGTTCCGCCATTTTGAAAAACTAGAATGACAGAGAGGGACATAAAGCACTAGTCCACCTGTCTAGCTAATCTACAACGTGTTTTCCTTCAGAGCCAGTCACCTGACTCAAACCAGATCTTTTAAATGATTTTTTTTTTTTAAATGAATTCAATGAGTTAATTTAATTTTTTTTTTTTTTTTACAAACATCACCCAGACAAAACTGGATGATGTGGAAGTCATGTTGTCATTACTTCCTGATTCATGACGGCTATCGTAGCTGTAATACCCATTTGAGAACAGAGGTGCTAGACAGCACGATTTGTTAGAATGCAAAATACAATTTCCCCATCAGATGGGAGACACTCCTAGACTGTGGACTTTTCAGAGAACTGAAAAATTCCGGTACAATCACTCCCACTTCTGCTGAACTGCCCTCTGATTTGTTAATGATTTGTTCTCAAATTGTTTGGATGACGAGATAAAAAATTTGATCAGAATATCATTTCATTCGGTTTAAGTTTGGCCGGTCTTGACCACCACTGTGACGGCAGATCGGAGGTGGCGACCGTAGCGTAAAGGGCCTGAAGACCAGGCTGGCCCCACCTGGCTCCGGCGTTACTGGGAATGACGGTGACGTAGGTCTGCTGAGCCTGGGTGCTGGCCGGGGAGTGGGCGGGGCCCTGCTGGTGCACCAGGTGCTGGCTGGACACCATGGCCTCGCTGTCCTCCAGCTCCGCGCCCTCCTCCTCGTCGTCGATCACGCGGATGTTTTTGGGCATGTCCTTGAACTGGTAGGCCAGCCGCTGGCCCTCCACTTTGGCCAGGATGCCACGCTGGTAGTAGTACCTGCGGAGAAAAGGCGGAAATGGGTTTGTATTCTACACTTTTGTGTCCAATGGTTTTATCCCGAGGAGACGGGCTGTTTGTGGAAGAGAGCAGCTGACCTCAGGGCCCTGCCCATCGTCTCGTAGTTCATGTCGGGCTTGTTCTTGTGTTTCCCCCACAGTCTGGACACGGCTTTGGAGTCCACCAGTTTGAAGATGCCCTTCTCCCTCTGCATCCACTTGATGTATCTTGGGCAAGTGTTTTTGTCTTGCAGCAGCTCCAGCAGGAACTCCCACAGATAGGTGGTGTTTCCTAAAGGACAAATGGCAAAGCCATCAAAATCACCTGGGAAGTGGAGGTCAGCTGGTGGGGTGGCCACCGTCTAACCGGAAGCTCGGTTGTCCACATATCGTTTTTACAGGCTATTCGCGTATGTAGACTAAACAGGCAAATGAGTTCTGGGGCGGTGGGGCTGTCAGCTTGGGGGGGAGTTTAGTCAAAGTTCAGCAGACCGACTGCAGCAGGGAGCAAACTGTAAGGGGTTCTGTAAGGTTTCTGCCTCTTAACGGGAAGTTTTTCCTTGCCTGTGTCGCCTAGTGCTTGCTTTTGGTGGGAATTGTTGGGCTGTAAATAACTTCAGAGTAGGGTCTGACCTGCTCTGTTTGGAAGGCGTTTGGAGATAACTGCTGTTGTGATTTGGTGCTATATGAATAAAATTTAATTGATGTCCTGGTCCTTATGGACAGGGGCCTCCAGCCAAATGGGAGCTCAATGTCCGCTAAAAACACTGATCCCAGACAGAAAGGGAACAGGGAAGAAGTCGGTTCCAGCCACTGGAGCCCTGGAGGTGTCACTGAGAGGGGGGACATCTGCATTCAGCAGAGTACAGAGACAGAGTGGAAACGTCTGGTACAAACCTTTCCCCTCCCTGGGCCTCTTCTTGATCCCCAAGTCAAAAGACCCGTTTGAAGAGGGCTGATGCGTCTTTGGCTTTCGTCCACCTGCAGCAAACACAAAGTTACAATCACTTTTCTTTAGCAGACCCCGAAAAGCTTGTGGAGTGTTTGAGATGAGGGGGGCGGTGTGGAAGGTAGGCTTGTCCCGATCCGATATCTGGAGCAGATCGGCCGCCGATATTTGCAAAAAACAACAACTTTGTATCGGCCGCCATGAGAAAATGCAGATCCAGACTAACAATCCACTATTTTTAAAAGTCTGATCCCACATTAGCATTAGCATCTCCTAACCCACAGCTCTGTGTCCTAACCATTAAGTTGTTATCAGAGTGAATCCCTGTTCAATATGAGTCTGACAACTAAGTAAGTAGATAAATAACTCTAAACTTTAAGAGCACTGACCTCCTCTCTTCTTCTTGGCAGCAGGCTCACAATCCGGAGGGATCGGGAATGACTCCTCCTCTATGGGTCCGCATTCTGTGGACACTTCTACCACCGTCTCCATCATCACATCCTCTGCTTGAGACAAACACAACACAACACTGTACTCTGGGTGGCAGGGCCACAGGAGACCTTTGGCTGATTTTGTGTTGATAAAAAAACAACAAACAAGCGGGTCTGAGGTTTAGTGCTGTGCTAAATTATGTACAATGTGGAAAAATGTGAACTTTTTCGTATCAGTCTGTCTTTTTTTCTGTCAAATGTACATGCCTAACAGTTTGATCTGATAAAAACGAGTGAGTGGAACTTTAATTGCGGGCAGACTTCTCCGTGGAGCGAGAGGAGGGGCAGATGTTTACCTGTGCCGCGCTCGCCGTGCAGCCCTCCGGGAGACTCCATGTGGAGGAGAGCTTCGGCCGCCTCGAATGTTTTGTCAAAACACACCATGTCGTGGCCCGACATCTCCACTGAGAAGGAGAGCAGACAGACGCCTTTCAGCGCACACACACCTCAGGGACAGCACACACTCCCTGAGAAACACCTGGATCAAACTCGTGCTTTAGGTAACAAAACAGAGATGTCTGCGCTAGAAAAAGGGAGTGGGCGAAAAACAACTCTTGTGTAAGGTGGACTTCCTTGTGTGAGGTCTGAGACGCTCAGTGTTTCCCTCCTTTCCTGTTTCCTGCGGGGACTCGTTCCTGCCAGCAGAGGGCAGTCTCCATGAGGAGCAGCGGTCTGTTTGGATAAAAGCTTTTCCCCTGTCGACGCTTTCCAGAGACTCCTGTGCTGTCGAACGTCATTACAAGAAGGACGGACTCTTTAATGGAGGCACGACTCAGAAATCCCACCCAAAGACAGCTACTCCCGTTTGACAACAGCAGCCACCTGTGATGAGGCTACTACCGGCGTGGCCTGTTTCAGGGGATGGCAGCCAGACCTCTACATCAGGCCTACTCCTGCTCATCCACACAGCCTCAGCTGGATTCAAACTCTAAAAAGTCACAGCTAATGCTTCCTGAGCAGCACGATGAGTTAAACTACTAATTAAACTACCGAAAAAGCTAAATGTGTAAAACCATGATGTGTTTGGGGAAATCCAGGCAGGCACTCACCAGACTCGGCCACCTCTGTGACCACCTCCTGCTCCTCGGCCACGTCCTGCATCAGGTAGGTCCCGTCGTCGTACACCAGGACCTGGGCCGAGTAGCACTCCTCCACCTGGGCACTGGGCACCTCCTCCACGATGACGGCCGGACAGCCCTCATCCTGCACCACCACACCTTCCTCCTCCTCCTCCACCTCCTCCTCTATGATCACAGCCTCCACCTCTTGGTGAACCACCTCTTCATGCTCCTCCTCCTCAGTAGTCTGCTGCTCGTAGTGGACAGGGATGAAGCAGACGAAAGCGGAGGTGAGAAAGGAGGGAATTAATACCTACTGAACACCACCTTTTTTTTAGGTTTATCCCCAAAAAAGTGGAGAACAACACAGTTAAATTCAGTGGGCCAGAACTGGATTCTGGTCGGTTTTCAGATCCCGCCTAATGTTTCTCAGCTAATCTGGGATCAGCATTTCCTTCCTCTTTTTCCTGCTTTGGATTGAACTTTTTCCCCTGCTCTCGACCAAGTGCCTGCAGGTCAGTGACACCAAAGGGGGCAGCTGCTGTGTGACAGCCGAACTTCAGAGCTGGTCTACATTTGGATTGCTTTTGAGTTTTTCTGTAACTACTGACAGCAGGTGATCAAGCTCACAGAGGCTTTGCACAACATAGCCGGGATGGGAGGGGGATTTTAAAACATTATCAAAGCTACCTCAACTGGTGCTTTGATGAAACCCCCTTGGCATGAATGACTGACATCACAATACAAATAAATGCTTGTAAATTGCTTGTCTCGTTCCTGCCAGCTGTTTTACCTAACAGCTGGAAAACCAACCTTTGTCCTGGTGCCTTAAAATGGTCATTGAGCCATCTGGGATATCGCTTTCTGATCAGTGACTCTGTGTATCTATTCATACACGAACGTGGCGTTTCAAACAGCTCTTTCACTAAAAAATGGTACTAAAAATCCTGCTCTGTCCAGCACTGCTGCAGACAGAAACTCGTCTTTTCTTAAATCTGAACCACCACTAACTTAGCAGTGAACAGATTAGTTTGCTGTGACGGTGTTCTGAGCAGGTGGGATGTAGCAACACTTTTAGATGGATTTCCCCACGGGCCGGCCTCAGCTGCTGAGGTCCCATTAACGGAAACACACAGAGAGCTGTCAGTTTACTTTCTTTAGGACTTCTCACCGTATGTGCTGCTGCATACTGCCTGGATGCACTACCATTGTCCATCACTGACACAGAGTAACGCAGCAGCGTCGTCCCTTTAACGGCTGCTGATGAACCCCTGAAGGCAACACGGCTCGTGGCTGTAAAGCGCGGCCCCGATGAGCCGGCAGATATTCGTGCTAAATGATGTTAGCGGTGGTCAGTTCAGATGCTGAGGAGAAGAGCTTTCTCGTTATCTTTGATAGGGGAAGGCACCCCGTTAGAGCACAGGAAGAGTGCGAAAAATTAGAGTCTCCATCTGTCTCGGCTTCACGGCAAGGAGTAAATAATACAAAGAAAAAAACACCAACTGCTCAATGGCATAGGGTTAGTAGTGAGCTAAGATTTGGGAGTTCTCATGAGCTTACCAAAAACACAACCAAACTGACTTTCCCACTTTGGTGTATAATGTCTGTCACACATTTTTGCTTGATTTTCTAAAAAAATAATATGTGGGCTATTTTTTCCGCTTTCTTTCCAGAGAAGACCACTGTGTAAATAATATAGCTCCTCTGGGACAGCGTAAACAGCAGGTCCAGTTCTGCCTTGTGTCAGCTGTCTCTAACAGAGTGTGGACCGTCCACTCCTCTGTCACTAATGGAGAACATTGAACAACCTCAAAATCTTCTGGGACTAATGAGAGAACAACTTGTTGCTTGATAAACATTTGACTAAGTCCCCCCGAACAGGATCAGAATAAAAACAACCAAAATGAAGTAAAGAGTCAAATGGAATGATGTCCCTGTGTGGGACTTCATTTGGGCTATGCTGTTTGTAGTTGAATGTCCAGATAGCATTTGGTGAGCTTCACATCTTACCTGCTGGGCCTCCTCCACCACAGTGACATACTCCACTATGTTCCCTCCTCCATCTGACACTACCACAGAAGTCATCACTCATTCCTGCCAAAACAAGAGCACACAACGGGTCAAAGCAGGTCACACATACCTCGGCCGGGAGATCCGTTCATTTGTTTATCTCCGTATCTGTGCAGTTTAGTTTGTGATTGCTGTTTGCGAGGGGATGGAGTCACGAGACAGCCTGTAGGCACCTGTTCTCCTCATGAATGACTCCCACTGATGCTGAGGTTGTTGTTGTGAGGGAAAACCTCACAAGACATCACACTATATCTAAACATGTCCAACTAGATCCCAACTAATAGTACAACAACAAGAAAAAAAACTTATTTAAATCACAAGGTCACTTTTAACCACAAAGTCCAGCTCAAAAACATATTTGTCTGCTAAAAAAAAAAGCAACACACCTAAAGATGCTAAACTTTTGAGAGTTTGGTGTAATCCTGAAACCGGTTTCAGAGTTCTACATGATCATGAGTGACAGTTAATGACAAAGTTAAGCCCCAGTATTCAGTTATAAGTTATATGTTGAAGGGAAGAGGTCGTTCATACTGTCATTCAACCGGATGTGTTTTAGCATTGCTCTAAGTAGTGGGAACATATCCTGCTGTGTTAAACTGTCTGCCAACTAAAATAGGGATGAGACAGTTGTGTTCAACAACTCAAACAACGCCGACGAACTTGAAAACACGGCGGAAGGCAGTTTTTAGCCTCTCGGGGCTCCGTGCCGTTCGTGAGCAGGATGTAAAATCTTTGCGCTTTCGGCAGCTTCCAACTCTGCCGCTAAGTGCTAAGCTCCGTCTTAGCTTTCATAAACACACCCCAAACATAATTGCTGTTACTTTAAATGTTGTGTACCTCGGAATTACCTCGTCCCAAGAAAATATGGCTTTGTTTTCATGTCTTCGTGAGGTCGCTGTTAACCTCAGAACTTAGCAGCGGCTGGTAATGAGCTTTTTAAGAAGCTCGAAACAGTTAGCAAATAGTTCGCTAATGTACACAATGTCTCTGCTGTCATCAAAATCCAAATGTGCGTCTCATAAAAGCAAATACAGCAAAAATGGGAGCTGCGAGCTGTTAAAATCAACCGTAATCACGTAGCGAGTTCCCTCCTCTTACCTTGTTTTGCTTTTGCTTGCGAAAAGTGAGCTTCACCGCTAGCGTTAGCTAGGCCCAACGTTAGCCGAGTTGACAAGGCCAAGACGCTTCCAGGGCTCACAGAAGCAGGTGTCCGTAAGGCCCTCCGTAACAAAGACCTCACCTCGCTGACAAGTGTCGACGTCCCGCTTTGAAATTTAGCGCAAACGGACACGCAGGAACCGGGGTAGGTTTTCCGCTGCCGCTCGTTTGTTGCTATCGGTTAGCTTTCCGGTGTGCCGCCTCTCGGCTACAAACGATCCAGCGGGTCAAACCACAGCTCGCCGTGACGTCACCGGGACGGACCCCCTCCAACCAGATCGACGCGCCGGGGCTTTCTGTCGTCATGCACGCGGGCAAGTGCGCGCGGGCAAGTCGCGTTGCCGGGGAGAGTGGACGTTCCGTTCTCTTGAAAAAGTTTTTCTAACAACAACCACGAATTAAAGGCGTTTCCCCCCTGACTATTTCGTGTGTTTCGCTCTTCGTAACAGCAGAGCAAACCTCCCCTAAAAGCCGTATTAAAACTGAGGTCGGAGAGCACATAGAAAAGCGGGAAATGCCTTCAACAAGCCACGAGTAGAGCTAGTGGTAGACTAGTTGACTATTTATTGAACAATATTTTAAAATTTGACATTGTATTTGCTGCCCATGTGATTACAGTACTGGGTCAGTCTGAAAGGAGAAAGTAACTTTCCTTACAAAAGCTATTGTAAGGAACTCCTTACAATAACTATCACTCTATTCCCCCTTAACAGAGTATTAAGTTTCACAGAAATTATTTAAATTAAGGACCATTTCAGTTTAATCCCACAACAGAGAGTCATTGAGAGATTGATGTACAATGAAGTGCGTAAGACTGAGCACCAATGAAGAATAAATCTATGTTATTCTCACAGGTGCAGAGGATGCTAAACTCAGCTTTTAACTATCTAAAGGTGGTCACAACAACAGCAATAATGATCTGTCTGTGTTCCCTATAGTGCCTTGACAAATGTTCAATCATTAAACTGCTGTTGCTATGGTTATTTTTCATGAAAAAAATAGGTTGGCGCATGTGCCTGAGCAATAGGGTTGGTCCAAGTAAAGCTGTTTTTTTTAGCAATGTGTTGAAGACCACCACAATAATTAGATGTTGTTTCCTTTCCAGATAAGTTGTGAAGATCAAGTCTATCCAGAGAAACTGTTTCTCTGACTTGCCTCTTCTATCTGTAATCACAGGACTTCTAAATAACTAGTTCAGTCTGGAGGCTTACGTGCAGGAGCTTATCCTTTCATTATATTACCTCCCGTTACTCCTCCCCTTTCCAGTGTATGTGTGTAATATATGCAAAACATTAGTGGAATAGTGGATAAGATAAGATGTGGGACTAACTATGAAACTCAACATCTAAACTAAGAAACTCATTTCGACCAAGTGTTTTAATGTTTATAAATCGAGTCTCTTACCACCACTCAAGCTTGATAAGGTACAACAAAGATGCAATTTGCTTTTGGGATCCCAAAAGCAAAGTACAACCTTGATGAGGCCACCTGGTGGTCAGCTACAACCAAGTACCTGCGAAGAGTAATGCCCTTCCAGTCATCAGATACCTATCCTCAGAGAAGATAGAAGTCACTGTCTTTGCCCCAAGCCAGAAGTTTCTTACAGGAGGAACATTTAGAGATGGTATGGCTCGATAGCTTGCGCCACTAACAGATTGAGGAAGTGGGTGAAATTGAGAAATAATCTAAAATATATTACAGAGGCACTAACTGTGGTAGGAACAGGCTCTGAGTAATAGAAGCTCAAGAGTACCTCATTTGACAGGACCATATCTGCAGACATGGCAGACAGAGGCTCCTCAGAGAATAATGCACATAATACTGGCATTTATTGACCAAATCAAATGGAAAAAATAGCGAACATCTGGATTCAATATTTAAGACTTTTATTTGTCATAAACACGATTATACATGGTATAACAGTGATACGCCCGGCCAAAACCCTCAGTGATGCAAGTGTAAAAGTTCCTGAGCACCCTGAGAGGGAGCTGGAAGTCCCTCAGGCGTCTGAGGTGGCAAAGAGGGTGTTAACATCACACAAGACCGCGTTCGGTCCTATGTGATGTTAACACCCAGGTGCTTGAAGCTCTCCACCTCAACCCCACTGATTCTGAGTTGGTGATACACCGTCCGCTGCTTCTTGCGGTAGTCCACAATCGGCTTCTTGGTCTTGCTGACTTTCAAGAAGAACTCGTCTCTACTGTACACCAGTCCTCCAGGTGGGTGATCTCTATCAAATGGTCCTCCATGTTGTTAATGACAGTATTGTAGTCAAAATAAATGAAATGAAATGTAGTCGATGTGGACAGATGGTCACTGGTGTAGAGCAAGTACACCACAGAGATTAGCGCACATTCCAAGGGGGCACCGATGTGTTCAGGGTGGATGTGGAGGACAGGGGATTTCCCACAGTATGCAAACTGTTGGGGGTCCAAGGAAGCAGGTAGGGAGGAGGTCATAAACTTCTTTTCTTTTTTCAGTCTTTCAAAATATCTCATTGCCAAAAGAAAGGGTTGATGGTTAAAAGTTCCTGGTTGGAGGAGCAGGACTTGGAGAGAAAAACTATATCTCTGTTGGTCAGGAGACAGACTCTTTGGTAATTAGAAAACTTGGGGCAGAGACGTCCAAACTGGAAAAGTGGCTACAGCAACTCCCAGGGACAATATCAGGGATCTTTGTCCAGAAGAGAGCAATTCTAGGAACAGCTAGGATACCAAGAACCCTCAAGCTAACAGGACCCTGGTGAAGCACCCAAGCTTGAAAGAGAGGTATTGCTCATTTATTAAGTGTAGAGTAAATATATGAAACAGCAGCAAGATACAGAAACTTATTCAACTTATATTTATTGGCATGTTTTGTGTCAAAGTATTTATTAAGTCAAGGACATACACTCAAGACTTAACACATATACTAGTCTAAAAACACCAAAGAAAATTTCCCATTTTTAAAACAAACTAACACTCTAGTTAGCTTCATCCCTCAGTAATCCCAGGTGTATTTTCATTATAATCCACTGATTTAGAGAAAAGTGTAGGGTTAGGAACATCTGAATCAGGAGAGAATCATATAGGGCTGCCAAAGGATTTCCAGAGGGACCTTCTTTCAGACAGACTTACTTCAGAGCTTACCACACTTACACACTTCATGCCAAAATAGAACATATCAAAACCAACCATTCATACATGCTGCTAGCCTTTTAATCCCACATCAGAAAGCTGGAGCAAAACAAGAAAAACTGCAAGAGAATTATTCACTGTACTGAAACATGATGGTGAGATATTCTTGAAAGTAGAGGTTTAAAACAAAGTACATTGAAAAACACATGCAAATGAAACTTTGTAACAAGGAGAATGCAAGAATGATTTCTCAGCTAATATAAACTCTGAATATGAAGTGTACAAAACAGATTGCCAGTTGATATCAGGGAAAGACACTAATATTTTGTACATTCACAATATTTTTCTTGGCGCATCTGGAGTTGTAAGGAGGAGTGGAGCCACTAAAAGCAGTTTGCATGGAGAAAGACCTGTTCCTCTTGAGCCAAAATATTTCTAGTCAGTTTAATTTCAGGTCACACCTCAATAAAATGTTCACATTGTAAGTCAATGAGAGAAGCTGCATACATTTGATATTTCCTTGTTGACTAACAGTTTACAGAGAATTTAGAAAGGAAGAGTTCATTTGGTGATGGCTTGTGAAAGTGTGCCTGGCTTAGTGTGTGCCATTAGTCAAAAACACTGAGGGCCTCACAGCGGCCCTGTAGAATTAAAAGACTAAAAGCATAAGAAAAGCTGAGGTAACATGGTAGCTACATGGGCCTTTGAGTCAGCAGGCCAAAAGGGTTTCTTCAGTGAAACAAAATGAATGGCTAAAGTACATTGAGTGTTGGAGTGATCGATTCATACACGTGAAGGAGTAGAAGTACCTGAGACAGAGTTCTGCAACAGACTGCTGGTAATATAACAGCCCTCCCTTAGACACAACACAGGGACAGCTGGGCAGTGATGGAGTTTTTTGGGGGGGATGTGGAAGACAGAGTCAAAAATGTAACAGTGAGAATAAAAGGTTGACTGAATGGCTCAGTTTTGTCAATAGTAAACAGACTGCAGGTTCACAGAAGCTGAACAAATGTTCCTTAAATGACTAGAAGGTATACCAGAGATAAGTAATCTTATGTTCCTGACAGGACACACCTTGTGCTGAACAAACTTTGATTTTCAGCAATTATTTGGCCTGTATGGGCCATTGCTAATATTATGAAATAATGGCTCAATAAAGCAGGTACTGATCTGAATACTGTTTCACTGTAACCACCAATGTATCTCACTGTAACAGGGCTGTGAAATCATACAGTGAATTGTTACAGAAAGGCACATCCTCTTCTTCTGGAAGATCGAGTTTTCATTCAGGAGATGCTTACTGGAACAGAGGAAAATCAACGATAAATGCCATTAGTTTTGTACTCCATATCTGTATGAAAACATCAATATTTCTTTTTCATTTATAGTTGTACCCGAAATACAAGAATACAGATATCTTACACATGGCTATCTAATTCACAAATACACAGTGTTTTCAGCCTTTTCTACTGAGGTCCAAATAATTGAAGGCTCAGTACCTTTGCTGAAATTACTGCATTTGCATCCTAAGAAGACGCCGCTTACCCTGAGTAGCAAAGTTTAAAGAGCCACATTAGAGGGGTGTGCTTGCTGTAAACACGACAGCTTATTGGAGAAGTAGCCCATTTCATCTGCCGGCCATATTCTCATCAAACAAATTGAAAGGCAAAAACAAACTCAGCATGTACCTCGGAGGCAGGGGCGTGGTCATCTTCTGGAGCTGGGATGATTCTGCCAGTCATTGGTCCAACTCCCAGCACCTTGGGCCTTTTATCTTCTTTAGGCGTTCCCTCAAGAACAACAACAATGTACTCCCTGCTGGGATCTTTTGCCTGGATCTCCATCGAGGAACTGACTGGTTCGGCTAAAATTGTACTGTCAGGCTCTGCCAATGCTTCCTCCACAACTGGTACAACCTCTACGGCTGCAGGGGCTTCCTCAACAACTGGTACAACCTCTACAGCAGCAGGGGCTTCCTCGACAACTGGTACAACCTCTACAGCTGCAGGGACTTCCTCAACGACTGGTACAACCTCTACAGCTGCAGGGACTTCCTCAACGACTGGTACCTCTACGGCTGCAGGGGCTTCCTCAACTACTGGTACTACCTCTACAGCTGCAGGGACTTCCTCAACAACTGGTACAACCTCTAC
>CAJRST010036666.1:22408368-22422817 GCA_907169785.1 Menidia menidia
GGTACAACCTCTATGGCTGCAGGGGCCTCCTCAACAACTGGTACAACCTCTACGGCTGCAGGGACTTCCTCAACAACTGCCGTTACTTCTGCTTGTGTTTCAATTTCAAGAGGCTTTGCGTCAATTGATGGAGTGTCCTCGGTATTGGGTGCCATCGTATCCGTTTCTTCCATTGTCTTCAGTACCTCTGAAGTAGAGGCAGCTGCCAGTGGCACTGCAACACAAAATCCAGCCATCCACACGTCACTAATGCCCAGGATGTATCTCCACACATTTAGCTATAACCTCCAGACGGTTCAGGAAATTCTGTTATTGGCATTTGTCTTAATTGAATCTGTGCGGTGTCACTGTATGCAGCTCTGCGGTAATTGTGTAAAAATGTCAAAAGAATGGAAATTGTTAAGACAACATTACTGAAAAGCTATGGTAAGAAAATATTGAATTGAAATTGATCTACCTCCTGCAGATACAAAAACAGCAAACTTATCACAACAGCACAATGATGCATTAGTGTATCCAACAACACATTTTGAAACCGCCAACTTTGACAGTAACCGCAAGAGGATCTGCAAGAAATTCTGGTCAGGAAATCATTTCAAACACTGCTTTACAAACATGAACTTGTCAATGCCACCTGGTGGACAAAGTCTGAAAATGTGTGCAATAAAATGAGACGCGCTAAAACTTTATGATTTCATGTGGTACATAAGATGAGTTCATCTAAGAATAGCATTGCAGGGGAATCTGTGATCCTCACAACAGTTTTAAGGGGAATGAACGGCTTGAAATATAACCTCTTATAATTCTCAGGACAGCTTAAGATGACAGACCAAATCAGACAAATCAAAGACGGCAGTAAATCTCTGGTTTGACAAAAGCTTTTATTGTTTGGCTCCAGGAGTTGATGGGAACTGTTCACAAAGCTCATTATCCAGTTGTGAGCAAAATAAAAATATGATCACATAAGTTCTGAATCTTGTGATGACTGAGGATGGTATGGATTTTTTTCTTTTTTACACTCTCTCTGACCTTATGGATCCTGACAATTTCACATAACATGGAAAAGAACACACTGTGCAGTTACAGAGTTTGTACAGAGCCGTTTAGTCTGTAGTAGGATGCACACAACAGTATCACAGTTACGGATGAACAAGCATCTACTTAGTCTGCGATACTTGGAAGAGCAGTACAACATTACAGAGGTTTATGGCAAAGAAATACAGTGTTTAGCTGAGTCGCAAAAGGGGCTTCATAACAAAACAGTATCACAGCATCTGTTCTGGGTTTCTATTTACTCTGAGGTTGGCTGAGACTGATATAAGCCTAGGGCTAACCAAGAAAGGAATGACCAGGTTTGTCTGTTATCTCTAGTGTCCTTACGTCTCTATGAGTGATGTTTGAGCTCACTGAGTGATCACATTTATTTCACCCATAACTGCAAATGAGCATCTTAAAAAGAGCTCACTGCCATTTTGGATATGTCTCCCAGTAGGTGGTGTTCGGCTGTAAATCAGAGGACGCCGATAGCCTCAGACCCTGAGGCCACGGGCGTGATGATGACTGATCTACGCTGCACACCAGAACAATGTCGTGCCAGGAAACATGCTGCAGCACACAGTGCCATCCGTTTACACCCACTTCAATAAATACACGAGAAAAGAAATTTACACTTCCAGGACGACGAAAGAGAATGTTTGGGGGGAGGTGAGCCCTGGCACCTGAGGAGCGGCTGCTAGCCTACGGTGGGAACGCGACTAAAGCTAGTGTTGTTGTTCTGCCCGGTGCCGTTGGGGGTGAGAGACCTGCTGTTGCCGGCCCTTTACAGAGGTTTAGAAATACCCAGGTGTGTGCGTGTGTCCCTGCGGTGTATGTGTGGAACCTCAGGCTTCTGAGGCGGGCGCCTCTTCCTCGGGTGAGGGACTCGTACCATTGCTTTCGGGCTCCTCGGGCTCCGCCACGGCCTTGGCGGCCTCTTCCACGGCTTCGGCCGCGTGGGCCACTTCTTCTGCCACCGCCTCCACTTCCTGCGCGGCCTCGGCGACCACCTCAGCGGCCTCAGCAACCACCTCCGCAGCCTCTGCCACCACCTCGGCGGCTTCGGCCACCACTTCAGCAGCCTCCTCCACTACAGACTCTGCAGTCTCACCGGCGGCCTCCTCTTCCCCGGCCTCGGCCTCAGCCTCAGCCTCAGCCTCAGTTTCAGCCTCGGCCTCAGCCTCAGCCTCCTCGGCCGCCTCCTCTTCCCCGCCTGGGACAAACAGACACACGAGGGAACAAACACCGGTCAGGTTCCAAATCCGGACCAAGATCTCTAGAGACACATGCAGAAGGCTGCAGGACTTTTCAAATGAAGTGTCATGTGGTTAATAGCTTTAAAAAAAAGCGGCAGCTTTAAGGATTTATCTGCTATCAGTGGCTATCCAAAATGTATTTGTGCTACTCAGCAAAAAAAAGAAAGAAAAAATAAGGGGAAACTATGGTCAGAGTTTTGCAGTTTCTTGATTAACTATCTGTGAGCGTTCATATTCGGGTATCCATTAAACCAAGACGACCAGCTGTACGACTATGGTAGGCCGCGGGGTCTGACCAGCGCACATCTGTCGTGATACAGTGGTTGCACTGAATTTCCTGTCAGACGGGCTGTTGGATGGAATCGCTCATCTGGCGGCCACACCGACCGTTCCTGGACAGGCCATTTAAAAAAAACAGAGACAGTCGGGGGGAGGAGTGAATAAAACAGCAACGCATGCAAGACAAAAACGGCATGCAAACTCGGAGGAAGAAGGGGGGGGGGGGAGAGGGGGAGGGGTTCAGGTGCAGGATAGAAGGGGTGAAGTTAGATTTGGTTCTTACCATCCAAAAAACAAGACATGAGAGATATCTGGAAGTGAAGTCTGACAGTGAAAGACACTGAGACAGATCAGGTGGGTTGTGCTTCTTTAATCTTTAACTCTGGGGGGTGTTTCACATCATGACATAAACGAAGTACACTAATCGGGAGGGGGGGGGGGGGGGGACACCCCCAAAAGTTTTGACCGGGGAGAGGGGCTGAGGGTTTTTGGGGGGGGGGGGGGGTTTTGGGGGGGGCTTTCTGTAATGATTCAGAGGGACCAGAGCTCTGCAGGATGCTGAGGAACCGCCGCTCGCAGCAGTGCGTGCGCACGTGTTAGTCTGCGGGCGCCAGCTCCTTCCTGACCGCCCGCAGTGTCCCAGAAACAGGGCAGCGCCACCCTGCAGAGGCGTCCGCGGTCAGTCCGTCCATTACAGGTCACTGCAGCGAGCCCGCCATCTCTACACCGACAGGCAGCAGCACAACCCCCCCCAAAAAAACCCAACCCAAAATCAAAAGACATCCAGAGTTCTGTCCGGAGGTTCTAGGCAGAGCAGGTAGGAGGAGAGGAGGGAAGGAAGAGGATAGGGGGTCGGTTTTTGATTTCCCGTTCACATCCAAAGCGCCCAGTTCTGGACGAATATCCATGCGGCCACAGAGGGCCTTAGCTTTAGCATTACACTGAAAGAGTAAAGACACAGAGAGTTAGAGAGAGTCAGAGAGGACATTCGGCCCTGGAAGAGGCAGGTTCAGTATCACACAGCAACACCGCAAGCACAGACGCCACTGCGCTGGAGACGGAGGGCCGCCGACTCCATGGCTTTATGGATTATGGGTTAAAGACACAGCACAAGGCTTCTAACTGCATGTACCAGTGTGCAGGGCGGGGGGGGCTGGCTTAAGGCCGGGGGACAGGGCCCGAAACACTAAAGGCTCAGAGAGGGACGTGGCTAACACTCCTAAACCTGCACAGAGCAACGAGGGACGAACGGGGACACAGCCCATAGCAGAGCTCCGCTACCGTTTAAAAGGTAAATTGTGTAGTATCTTATTAGCTAAAACCATTTTCTTCATTTGTAAATGTGTCCATATTTGGTGTAAAATGAACTCTGCAATGATCTGACTTCTCATGAGGAAGAATTTCCTATCTGCATCTACAACGGACGGGTAAGTCCACAGAGGTTTCAATGGAGTTCAGCCATTTTGAAAAACTACAATGGCAGAGAGGGACATAAAGCACTAGTCTATCCATCTAGCTAATCCACAACGCGTTTTCTTCAGAGCCAGAGTCACATGACTGACACCAGCTCTGATAAATGAGAGGCGCTCACTTGTCACCTCTATGCTAGTAGCTACCCCAGCTAATTTAAAAGCTTGAATTGCACTTTGGTCTATAAAGGAGGATCAGACTTATACCCGAGAGAAAACCGAAATACGTGGAAGTCATGTTGTCATTACTTCTTGATTAATGACGGCTATCGTGGTTGTAATACCCATTTGAAAACGCAAGGCACTAGAGAGCACCATTTGTTAGAATGCTAAATACAATATCCCCGTTAGATGGAGAAAGTCCAACACTGTGGACCTTTAACTGTATATTTACACGTGACTAGTGAGCCCAGCACAGCTCTGATTGGCTGTGCTTCTAACTGATAACGTGTACGTAAAGGTCAGACTCTGATCAGGGTCCAGCCGGACCGTGTTCTGACCCGACCCCAGCTCTTTGTTAACGAGGCTGGGCTGTGGCCACCGTGGGCTGCTATCCCGGGTTTGCTTTCTCCTGACCGCTGCCTTTATCTAAGCCTGTCGGAGTGGGGGGGGTGCCGGTGTGAAGGGTGACCCCCGCCATGGGGGGAGATGGCCACGGTATTAGGTGGGGGTCAGTCCCATGCTCTCAGCGGCTCGCCATGTGTGACGGCATTCAGAGTGGTCAGGCAGTGATGGTGAGGCAGAGCGACGGGCGTGTGACGGAGCTACTCACCCTCTTCTTCATCACGGCCTGCAAAGGCAAACAGAAGCACAAGATTCAGCCCCCTTACAGCTCCACGTTTAACATCCGAACCAGTGAGAGCAGCTGCAGGAGCTCAGCTCAGCCGTTTCCTAATTCTAGGAAGCTAGAACCAAGAAACTATTACTATTGCTATCATTACTGTTATCACTATCATTAACATTACTATAAGAATAATATTACATTTTATTTGAAGGCACCTTTCCCAATACTCAAGGACACAGTACAAAGATGCATTAGAAGAAACAAAAATAAGGATTTTTTTTTTTTTTTAAATCAACAAAATTAGGGTTGTCAAAAGTTTTGATACTTTAAAAAGTAACGATACTAAAATGTTGTATCCAGATACGATACTCGTTTTAAAAAAGTATCGAGCATTCCAGCACACCCTTAAGCATTAGCATCTCCTGACCCACAGGTCTGTGTCCTGACCATTAAGACGGCCATGTTCATTTGAAGCTATCGGTAAAATGTCAGTTGTGTGGGATGATTTTATCTTATTTAGCGTTTCTCCCTGAATAAACAGGTCAGTGTCTCTTTACCAACCTGTGTGTATTATTCTAATTCAACTGGCTAGTTGTTATCAGAGTAAATCCCTGTTCAACACGAGTCTGACAACTAAGTAAGTAGATAAATATCTCTAAACTTTAAAACATGCTCTGATGGGCCGGGATCGGATGGGAAGTGCAAAAAGCTGGATGGGGACATCCCTAATGTAAACCATGGACCAGAACCAGCTCTCTGCCTGGGTGCGTGGAGCTTTCTCTGGTCCCACTAAACGCCGCTTTGCGTGAATGAGCAGGAACTTATTTTTAGATCTGCCATTCAGGATCAAACAAACTAATCTCATCCGTCAACAGCGGAGCGCGGAGCCAGCTAGTGACAAATAAACAGCCCCTCAGAGAGACATCCCAAACACGCTCAGAGCCCGACCCCAGACACACAGCCAGGCAAAAGGGGGGGGCTTCCCCTCCCAGCACCAGGCAGAGGATCTGATGGGGGTTTTAGGAGGCTTTCTCTGTAGCACAAATGGGTGGTCTCTTCCTCAAAACTTTCTTTTGTTTGCTCTTGTCTGTACTAGGGATGTCCCCATCCAGATTTTTGCACTTCCGATACAGATCCCGGCCTATCAGAGCATGTATTAAAGTTTAAAGATATTTAGCTACTTACTTGTTACTTAGTTGATTCATGGATTTACTCTGATAACAACTAGCCAGCTGAATTAGGGGAGTTTGAATAATACACACTGGTTGGTAAAGAGACACTGACCTGTTTATTCAGGGATAAACACAAAATAGACTAAATTATAAATAAACGGAAATGGCATCAGTGAACAGTAAAACGTGCAAATAATATGTAAACTGTATTAAAAAAGCAAAACACACAAACAACCTGAATTGAAAATAGTCTTTTAACTCTGTTTTACATCCACCTCTTCGTCTTTTTCGTCCTTAAGGATAAAATAATCCCACACAACTGACATTTTTACCGATAGCTTCAAAAGAACATGGTCAGGACACAGGCCTGTGGGTTAGAGATGCTAATGCTAATGCTAATACTTATGGGTGTGCTGGAAAATGGCCGGACCGGACATTAGGGAACAACACAGCAAAGTGGAATGGATTATTTTAATCGGTGTGCTGTAAAAAAAAAAAAAGGATCAGGAGTCTGGATAAGCCGGACGATCCGCATTTTTTGCCGATCCCGATCCAAATGTCGGATAGCGGGGTAGCCTAGCGTGCGTGGATGCTAACCCGTACCTCGGCGGGACGGCCGTTAGGACAGGGGACTTACTTTTCGGTGGCCAGGGTTTGGGTGTCCACTCCGACTTGGGTCTGGCTTTGATTTCGGTGATGCGTTCGTTGAACCTGGCGTGGTCCGTGGTCACCGTCATGTACGCCTGTGGGGGGGAGAGAACGGGGTTTCAGGGCACCCGGCCGGTCGGGGTGGGGGGGGTATAGCAAACCTGGCATCACTTACATACGACACGGCCCCCGCAAAGGCTCCCCCACACAGCAGGGTGTAGACGATGTTCTCCCCCGAGCCGCCGGGTACCGAGGACATGGCCCGCCGCGGCGCCACTGGGGACAGACCACAGGGACACGGGTCAGAGCCAAAGACCCGGACTCACGGTGGGGAAAAACACTGGAACTCGGAGCCTGGGCCCTGGACTCTGCCCGCCCTGTGAGGAGAGGAACGAACGGACCTCTGCTGGCCGGCGGTTTGATGACCGTAGCCAAAAAAAGACAAACACCTGTCAGCACATGTTGGATGTTGGCGAGAAGGCGGCGGGGGCTATGCCGACCATCCGGGACAAAGCCCCTGAGGCCGGACAGCTCCAGGCCCGGACATTCCCACATTCCCTACTCTGAGAGAACCTTTAAGAGGAACTAGGGATGTCCTGATCCAGGTTTTTGCACTTACGATACCGATCCTGGCCTATCGGAAAATGTATTAAAGTTTAGAGATATTTAGCCTACTTACTTAGTTGTCAGAAAGGGATTTATTCTTATGACAACTTCTTGGTTAGGACACAGGCCTGTGGGTTAGGAGATGCTAATGTTTGTGTTACATCGGACTTAAAAATAAAATCTGGATCGGGAGTCGGGATCCATGGACGTTTCCCGTGGTCCTCTTTAGGCTTGTCCCAATCCGATATTTGCAAAAAAAAAACGAGGCCGAGAGGCCGGACTCCTCTCAAACGTGTTCCCGAACACGTGGTCACCAAGACCGATGGAGGGAATTCCAAAAGACTCCTGTATGACTGAACACCAGAACCGGAAAGGGCAGCGGCCCGGAGGAGACTCCAGCCTGAACGGGCACGCAAAAGAGCCCGGAAACCGAGCCCATGTGGACCTCAGAAAGATTCAGAAGTGACCGACAGCTGGTCCAGCGGAGGCCAGAGGAAGGCCGGGCTCCGGTCCCGGTCCTGTCCAGGGTTGAGGGTATTAAAGCCCTCATGCTCTTAGCGGCTAATCTTGTGTTGGTGATATTTATACCTGCTAATCCGCTCAGGTCTGACAGGACACGGAAGAGGTGGTACATATCCGCTGACCTCTGAGGGGGCCGCGGGTCAGGAGGTCACGGGATTAGCCCATGACACCCTCTCTATTTAACTTGAGACCCTTCCGGGATCAGTCCGGTGAGGAGTGGACGTCCGTGGACGCGCGTGGAGGCCCCCCCCAGCATCCATCTTCGCCCCCCGTCATGGCGGCGCGGAGGGATGAGGACGTCCCGGTTTCTGCCTCTGACTTTCACAGCCGTGACACGTTACGACAGAGGAGCTGACCCCGCACGCGCCGCACGCACGCGGCACCGCGCGCGCGCTCACAGCTACAAACCAACCTCTGCCGCACGCGCCTCAGCTTTCCAGTTGACCACCGTCAGCCACGCGAACCACGTGACCAACAGCGGCAACCATGTTTCCACGGCACCGTCAGATAAGTGAAGGTCACAGAAACAGGAGGGGGGCCCACGCGCGTCACGTACACGGCCACGTCCGCGAGTCCAAAGTCGCTGGCAAACACGAGACGATGTTCTGAGCTTCTGGTCCAGTTCGACCCGCTTAAAAAAACAAACTAAAAACGTTCACATATGTAAGAGGCCAGAGCTGCTAGCCCGGATTCCAACGGTTTCCCCACAGCCGCGTGCTGGGTTCGCGTGGGTTTTGTAACAATTACGTGTTCCCCACGCGCAGACGCCTGAACGTGCCAGCAGCTCGACACCAACACGAGGCCCCATAGCCCCCCGGTAGCCCCCCCCCTGACCTTCAGGCCAGGCCGGGGCTCGCTCCGTGGATGCGGCTATGCGGACAACCCGGAGAGGACACCGTGTTCTCCGGGCTTTCGTTGCCGGGCTACCAGCTAAATGTCCCGGCGAATTGAGAGCGGGCCGTGAACTCACCATCCCGGGGCGACCTGAGGGCTGCCCTCCGGGCCAGAGGCCCACACCTCTGCCAGGCCGCTCTGCAGGAAAACATGCTGCTCTCTTAGGGGGCGACGGTCACACACGCACTGCGGGGCTGGCGGAGTCCGGAGGCGGGGAGCGAACCTGCGTCCTGCCCTCTCCTGCGGAGCTGCGATGTATGAGGTGCGAGTAGTGCCACCACGGCTCTATGAGGGGCGAACCGTGCGCAGTACGGCGGTCACGTGCAACGGCACGTACCACTGCTGATATAAAAACATTAAATAAACATGTTTGGCAATACAGTGGAACCTCTACATACGAATTTAATCCGTTCTGGGACCTACTTCGTATGTTAAAATACTCGTATGTTGGTTCAAATGTTCCCATTGGAATACAATGTGATTCACATAATTTGTTCCACAGCTCAAAAACCTACGATAACTCCTCAGTAAATACTGCAGATAATTACACATAGCAATAAAACAAATGCATTATATAAGAGATATTTAAAAAGAAATAGATTATAAAGAAATAATCAATAAAAATTGGGATTTATTGGCATACTGAAATGAGAAGAAATGGCTAAAAGCAACGTGTAAAATCAGGTCAAATAAGTTCTTTTGACAGTGAAAATGTTTCAAACTTTTTAGTATTCATGAAACTTCATTGTGTAACTGTACATTATTCATTTGAGGACTCTTTTATGTCGGAATTATCCATATTTATAACTTCAGGGGACTTTTATTATTTTTCGTCTACTTTGTTCCATAACGTACATTGGAAGGGTGCCGAATCATTTGAATGCAGAGATAAACCAACTCAGCTCAACTCTAAAAAGCTGCATGCTGGATATGCGGTACTTTAGGAGTTTTTTCCTTCACTTCACCTTTTTCAAAGATCCGGCAGATCGCTAAACAGCCGGGCCTCTAGTGTAGTTCAGCTTTTTGAGGCCTATGTGAGGGTTTTTTTTCTTTCTCAGTAGGTATGCATTGCGGCATTTAGATCTTCTTGGAGACTTTTAGATGGTCCTCAGTGGCAAAAGGTTTATGTTTCTGCAATTAGCCGACGCTTTTATCCAAAGCGACTTACAAAGTCGTAGCAATGTTGTGACAATTTCATTCTTTTGTTTCTTTGTAACTTTTTCTGATTTGAGTGTTTCATTTACCTTCCCTACAAAAAAAGTTCCACTATTTCCATTTTGCTGATCCTCCATTAGTTTTCTTGCGCAATAAGGCAAAACCCACTGAAAACCTTCATATTCCCTGCTGCATTTTACAAATCTACTACAATAAACTGCTGCACTGTTACTTTTATTTCCTGTATATCATTAATTTCATTCTGTTGAACCTATGTCTAATGTGTTTTTAGTTTCAATGTATGACATATATGGATATACATACATGTATAAAATCAAAAAAACCTTTGAATTGTGTTGTACAGGAGGTGTTCTGTACAAATGCGTTTACCGTGCTTTGCTTTGAGTGTTGAACTGAAGAAGCAGGCTTCCTTTATCCTTGCAGCAGCACTGTTTACCCCTCATACATCATGGTGAATTTCTCTTTCTGGGGAAGGTCAAATGGGACCTGTGCTCATGATGTTCCCCAAACTGTGATTCTAATTTTAACTCGAAATCCTTCTATCTTATAATAGCATTTTACTATCAAGATGTCTTCTTGATAACATTCTATATTTGTGTTTAGCAACTTCACAGGAACTTGACAGAAATATAAGATGCACTTGTAGGAAATACAAGATATCAAATTCGATTATGATAGTGATAACAGTGAAAGCACATAAGATAATAAAAGATCATTAATTCCTTTTGAAAATCAGTCTCTTTAGTTCTGATGCTAGTGCTCTAAACTCTGCAGGGACTTCTATAAACTGTATACCTCATTATGCAGGTAGTGAAGGATCTGTGCACTGTTTTCTTTCAATAGCAATTACAAACATCTTTATGAAAAAGGTGTGAAAGTGAGCCCTCAATGAAGAAGCACCAGCTGTCTAATAATACAAAAAAAAAAGCTCCTTTAGTCCCTGCCTGCATGTCTGGACTGGAAATGACTTCTTCCTGGATTAGGGTTTAATGTGGAAATATGTCTGGCAGACTTTCAGGTTTGTGGTTGAATGAAACCTGTGTCACTAACTGACTTTACAGATAAAAAAAGAAGAATAAAGAATTCATGATTGAATCATTTTCACATCATAAACATTTAATTAACTTAAATTGAGGGAATAGAGGTGACAGAAAGAGAAGCAGAAAAACGACTTCCTAAAGACAGGATGTAGTGGCCTCCTGTGAGAGACAAAAAAAGAACAGATTAGGATTTTTTTTTAAATATACATTTGACTTATTTGTTCATGTATTGATTTTCAAATGTTTGGTATAAATTACTGGATGATCTCTGAAGCCTGGCACACGCTGACTTGCTCCTTAATGAAAGGGGAGACCCTCACCTGCCACTCTGGAGAGTTACTGAAGGCCATTCCTCACTTTGTACTCGTGCACGTCTGTGCTGTGCTGTTTGAAGAGCTGCAGGTGGAAGACAGCAAACGTCTCATCACTCACAAGTAGCAACCTTCTATGTAAAGCCCCCAGAATATCCTTTCAGAGTGATAATTGAATGTCAAGGCGAGAAGTACTAGTAAAAACCAAACACTAATCGCAATAGAAAACCATTTTAAATTGTCAATTTTTTTTTTCTTTTTTCAATCCCTGAATGTGTAGCAAGAAGTTACCGTTAAAAATTTAAAACGGGGCTTACAGAAAGTCGTGAGCAGGAAAGAGCCCTAACAGAAGCTGACTGTCGGGAGTAAAGCTGAGAAAGGGGTCACCATGCTGCTAATTGTTAAACTCAGAATGACAGCAGCTTTGAAAAATGCCCCAATGTCACTGTAAACCAGAACTAAACGCAGGGCATGGATTTATGAAACAGTTTCTGTTTACATAGTACAGTAGAACCTCTACATACGAATTTAACTCGTTCAGGGACCTACTTTGTATGTTAAAATATTCGTAAATTCGTTCAAATATCCCCATCAGAATACACTGTAATTTGTATAATTTGTCCCAAAAACCTGTGATAACTCCTTAATAAAAACTACAGATAATTACACATAGCAACAAAACAAATGACTTATAGAAGAAAGATGTAAAAAAAGAATATTTATAAAGAAATAATGGAGACTGAGATACAGGACGTACCGTAACTTACTCTAACGTTGACTATGTGAACTTTAAACCAACTTAGTTTATTTATTCTTATATTTCATCTATTTTTTCTTATGACTTCGACGTCAAATTTACTTCGGGTGTCGAGCCGAATATTTGATCGAATTTCACTTCGGATGTTGGAAAATTCAGGCAATCGGAGGTAGAGGTTCTGCTGTATTTCCCGAAGAGGAATATGAAAACATCAGATGTAGGTGAACCAGAGCATTCCTCTGGGGTGGCGGGGGCCATCGGTACCTGCTCAGCACCTCACCGTATTTCTGCATTTCCTCTGGGGGCTGACCCCAAAAGGCTGAACCAGGCCGAGCCCAGGTTCTACCTGAGCCCAGCAGGTACCAATGGACCGCCCCCCCACCCTCCAGACGGCTGTGTGTGGGGCAGATGGCGGGTCTCATTTACCAGGCCCCACAGGAAGGCAGACGTCCCAAAGGCCAGACCCACTCGCAGCCAGTTGGGGTTGGCCGTGTCAGGCTTGGAGCTGGTGAACGCAGACCTGGATCCCACTGAAAAACAGTCAAGTGTCAAAGGGACCAGACAGCTTTAGACGATAAAGGAACACAACCAGTGCAGGAAAACAATCAGATTTAGCCCAACAACAAGGGCAGTGACAGCTCATTTAGCTAAAACACACACAAATGCCAACTAATTATCAAAAAAGGAAGCTTTAAACTTGACCGAAGTCCTCTAATATCAGCTCTTTTTTAAAATGTTTTACGAAGCATGCAATGCTTCCTTTGTTAAAAATATAATTTTGCACGAACTGGTCAAAAACAATCACGTTGAAAATAACATGTTAGTAAAACAGACGTCTAAAAAACAACGGAAGCTTTGAGGCCGTCAAACAGCTAACAGAATGCTAAGCTAAGGTCAAGTTTTCAAACAAGCACAGGGTTTTTCGACAAAGGAAAAGAAAGCACGTCTCGAAATAGTAACACCAACTTGTGTGAAGTTAGTCCCGTTTTTTATAAAAATGTTTACCTCTGCTAACGAGCGCAGTTCGCGACAGTAACGTGGTGAAAGACATTTTAGCTGAAACTCGGAGCCCTCACGTCGAACGTTTAATCCGAGTGACGGTACTCGATTAAAGCGGCCGGAAGGTCTGACTAACGGAGCGCAGAGAAGTCGAGCAGAGCCCGGTGGTCAACCACATAAAAACACCCATTTTATGAGAACACAAACCCTGTTTAATATTGACTAAATTATAACCATCTCAGTTACAATCAATTTTTGTTTAGAAATAAAATCTAAAATGACTTCCTCCTTAAAACGGACTAGTTAGTCGCTCGATTAAAACGAAAATAAAAGGCGGTGAACCGAAGTAGAAACTTTATTCAGCTTTCATCCACAAACTATTTGCTTTATTGACACTTATAGCAACATATGTTGGATATTATAAAATGTCTTTTCCTAGTGATTTTAGATTAGGACTGTGTTGGTTACGTTAGAAACGTCTGGAGTCGCTACAAACATACGCTGCACATAAAAAGACAGCCATATATTTGGTTGTAACGTTTATTTTGAGCATTTTTAAATCGCGACTTTGTGCTCGACGTGCCGGACCGGTGTCTGTCACGCAGCCTCAGACAGCCTGACCCGGAGGAGAAGCGCGGCGGCCATTTTGCTCGGAAGGGGGGCCTCGGCTTCAACACGTGAGAGAGAGAGGAGCCCGAAGACACCGAAACACGCCGGGATATTATTCATGTGTGGACCCAGAGCGGCATAGGAAGCCAACACGATGCCCACCATCACGCTGCCGCCGAAGGAGAACGCTCTCTTCAAGAGAATCCTGGTAGGCTGAGCGGCCCGTTAGCGTTAGCTTGCCGGCTAACGCTGCTTTACCAAGCGGTCGCGCGCTGTAGCAGCACGAGCTAGCTGCCCGTGGGGCACAAAGCGCCTCGCTATCTCCCCGTATCTCTCGCCAGCCGTTAGCCGTTGGACCGCGGCGTGTCCGGCGGTTCGGACGGGCTGTCACGTGGCCCCGCGCGCCGTGCCTCGGCCTGGCCACACACCCAAAGTGGATCAATGACAAAGCGTTTGACACCTGACAGCGACGAGCAACTTTGGTGCGCGTGGGCGCCTGCGCTCCTCCGGTTCAAAGTTTGCCCCGTAACGTGGAAGTGGCGTGACTTCCAGTCGTGTCGTGGGTTTCGTGGTGGAATAAACACACTCACAGACACACAAACACACAGGAGGGACCTTCACGTGTTAATGTGACCGAGAGTCTTGTTTACAAGCGACGGTTGTTGGTCTGTCAGTCCTCCTGTCTGTGTGGGGCTGGACCTGGAAGGTACCGGGGTGGGAGTGTGTGTGTTTGCGCGTGCGTGTGCACTCGTGCAGGTGTCAGGCCACTTTGATCCCAACTCAATAGCCTTCCATCACATGCGTCCACTTCTAAGCTGCTAGTGTCCCACCGACCGGACTGTCAGGTGTGTGTGTGTGTGTGTGTGTGTGTGTGTGTGTGTGTGTGTGTGTG
>CAJRST010036666.1:22423747-22464300 GCA_907169785.1 Menidia menidia
AGGCCAGTAAGAGGGCAGCAGCAGGCCAGTAGGAGGGAAACAGGAGGCCCCAGCAGGAGGCCAGTAGGACGGAAACAGGAGGCCAGTAGGAGGCCTCAGCAGGAGGGCAGCAGGAGGGCAGCAGGAGGCCTCAGCTGGAGGGCTTCCAGCCACTGGCTCAGACGGTTTCTGATCTGATGAATCTGAGAGCACACAGTGACCGAACACCTGCCTTATTGAGACTCCCTGAATTTTAGAATCCAGACTAGATTTGAATCTGTATCGACTGAAATTTGCTTTTTTTTCCTGTTCCGCTCGGTGTTTCACTGTCCGCTAACACTTTTCCCGCTGCCGTAGAGACGCTGGCCATGAAGGGACTGACCCTCAACTGTCTGGGGAAGAAGGAGGAGGCCTACGAGCTGGTGAGGCGAGGCCTCCGCAACGACCTCAGGAGCCACGTCTGTATCCTTTCAGCCCCCAGCTGCCGGGACCCGCTCCGGTCTCCCCTCTCGCCTTTTGTAAAACGCTGCACAGCGGTTCTCTTCCTGAATGCGGGTGCCCCCCCCTCCACCCCCAGGCTGGCACGTGTACGGCCTGCTGCAGCGCTCGGATAAAAAGTACGACGAGGCCATCAAGTGCTACCGCAACGCCCTGAAGTGGGACAAAGACAACCTGCAGATCCTCCGAGACTTGTCCCTGCTGCAGATCCAGATGAGGGACCTGGAGGGATACAGGGTGAGAGCCCCCCCACACACAGATGGGTTGGGTAGGGCCTCTGAGGGCCTTTAGAGGGTCACGAAGCTTCAGATTCTGAGCTCCACCGTAGGCTTGTCACGATACGAAAATGTTCAACTCGACACACGATACTCAGGAAAATACTTGAAACCATTTTCGATACCATAAGAATAAAAACAAAGACCCCAAAATGTAACTGAATTTCGAAAGGTTTGTGTCTTTGGTTTCAAACTGACCTGTTACTGATGTTATGGTGGCCGGTGGCCCACATTAATGTTGGCGTGTTACTATTAGCCATTAGCCACAGCTAGCAATTCAAGGCTAACGTCACGTTAATGATCATAAAAAACGTAAATAAACAAAGAAATCAGAGAGAAGGGGCTCAGCGTCGGCAGGTCAGCGTCGCGATACTTTTGAAAACGAGTATCCGGGGTCCTGGCCAAACGTTTGTGGCGTCTTTCTTTAGGAAACGCGGTACCAGCTGCTGCAGCTGCGCCCGGCCCAGCGGGCCTCCTGGATCGGCTACGCCGTGGCCTACCACCTGCTGGAGGACTTTGAGATGGCCGCCAAGATCGTGGAAGAGTTCCGCAAAACGCAACAGGTGAGCGGCGCTTTTGCCGGGGCTCCACCGTCTCTCCGGAGGCTCCGCCCGCTGCAGAGGCTCCGCCCCCTGGCAGCCCGCACCGTGTGTTTTCGGTTTTACCTGAGCCACATTAAAGGGACATGGTGTAGGGATTTCTCCATCCAACGGCGAAATAGCATTTTACGTTCTAACAAATCTGCTCTCTAGTGCGTCGCGTTTTCTAATGGGTATTGCAGCAAGTTACGACAACATGACTTCCACACCATCCAGTTTTCTGTGGTTGATGAGGTTTGAAATAAAAATTTTTTTTTTTTTTAAATGAATTAAATTTGTTTAAGAGAAATTTCAGTTACGTGACTGAAAATGCGTTGTAGATTAGCTAGACTGGCAGACTAGTGCTTTATGTCCCTCTCTACCATTCTATTTTTTCAAAATGGCGGAACACCATGGAAACCTCCGTGGACTCACCCGTCATGTGTAGATACAGATAGCAAATTCTTTGCTTATGAGGAGAAGTCAGATCATTGCAGAGGTCATTTTACACCAAATGAGGACACATTTATAATGATTTTAGCTAATAAAATACCTCAAATACCACACAATGTCCCTTTTAAAGGAAGCAGTCCACCGAGGCTCAGCCGGCACATTGTCGTCTCTGCTCGCGTCCAAACGATGTCACTGACCCATCTTTCTGCCAGGAACTCATTAGTGATGGGAAAACCGCCCTGATTAAATGCTAATGGGAAACGAGCAAAGAGGATCTGGGGTCATTTGATGATTCCGGTCGTCTCCTTCTCTTCCCTCATCGGACCGCTAAGTATCTGTGGTTTCTGTGTGCTCCCGCCCAGACGTCTCCAGACAAGGTGGACTACGAGTACAGCGAGCTCCTGCTGTACCAGAACCAGGTCCTGAGGGAGGCCGGCCTGTACAAGGAGGCCCTGGATCACCTCAACGACTACGAGAAACAGATCTGCGACAAGCTGGCCGTGGAGGAGACCAGAGGTGGGCCGCCCGCGTCCGCCCGTGCGCCCGGCCCGTCTGAGGGCGGGGACGCGTCGCCACGCCGCTCCCTGACGGCCGCCGCACCGGCGGAAACGCGATTCTGTAGGTCTCCCATGTGCGTGCGTTTGCAGGGGAGGTGCTGCTGAAGCTGGAGAGGCCCGAGGAGGCCTCGGAAGTCTACCGACGCCTCCAGGAGAGGAACCCCGAAAACTGGGCCTACTACCAGGGCCTGGAGAAAGCCTTGAATCCAGGTGAGCGCCGTGTCTCTCCGCCGGGGCGGGTGTCCAATGGAGCGGAAGGTCCATCCACTAAAAGCGGAGTTAGAAAAGGAGCCACGAGTTAGCCTCTTCTGATCCGTCAGTGGAAGCCGGATGAGATTCAGTTTGGTCTGGGCTGTTTCCTAAAAGTTTATCATGCAGCCATATCGCCAAAGCCGAAAGTTGAAATCTGTCCAACGATGATGCTTCTGATGTGAATGACCTGCAGAGCTCCTCCCAAAGACACATTTGGCTTTAATTGAACTGTAAAACACCCCGAATGGAGCGGGATCTTTGCATTTAGCTGGCCGGCCGAAGGCCCGAGGGGGGCGTGTCTGTCTTTTCTCCTCATTTCCTCTTTTCTCACCTGGTCTTTGCCCGTCCCCGTGTGTCCTCAGGCAGCACAGAGGAGCGTCTCAAGATCTACGAGGATTCCTGGGTGAAGTTTCCTAAAGGTTTGGTTCCCCGGAGGCTGCCCCTCAATTTCCTGACAGGTAAGTGCAGCTCGCTCCCTTCCGCATGTCTGACATGGGGATAGCTGGGGGGGGGGCTACAGTTTAACATATCTTGCCAGGGGTAACCAGTGAAGCTCAGTGACCAGAAGGGGGACGTGAGAGTTTTTGGGCTGATTGAAGACCAGACAAACACGCCACCGCGTTCTAGCTCATTTGTAACGGTTTTACCGTCCAGGCTGGGACACCGGTCAGGAGCCCGTTACAATAGTGAAGGCGGGAGATGACCACAGACTGTGTCAGGAGCTGGGCAGCACTGTGTCGCTGCAGCCGTTACACTGCAGTTAAAATGGCTCCCTGTCTCATCTCATGTGTTGTGTTGGCCAGGGGAGACGTTCCGGGAGTGTCTGGACAGCTACCTGAGGATGAACTTCAGCAAGGGCTGCCCGCCCGTCTTCACCACCCTAAAGTCCCTCTACACAGACAAATCAAAGGCGAGTATGGCGAGCTGCCGGACGAAAAAGCCCCCCACTCCACCCACCCACCCTGACAGTTGGCAACTGCTTTCGTCCCACGCAGGTGTACATAATCGAAGACCTAGTGGTTGGCTACGAGAGCTGTTTAAAAAGCTGCCAGATGTTTAGTGAAAACGGTAAGTGCCCCTCCACTCCCCTGTTCCGCTCAGTGCCGTAACAAAGGAGGCCCAACGTTCCCCGTGTGTGCAGACGACGGGAAGGAGGAGCCCCCCACCACCCTGTTGTGGGTCCAGTACTTCCTGGCGCAGCACTTTGACTTCATCGACCGGCCCAGCCTGGCCCTGGACTACATCAACAGCGCCATCGACAGCACCCCCACGCTCATCGAGCTCTTCCTCATCAAGGCAAAGATCTTCAAGGTAAGTACCAGCGCACGCGTCCACAGACGGCATGGCGGTATGTTTGTGCCCCCCCCCCACTGACCCGTTTGTGTTCCCCGCAGCACGCAGGCAACATCAAAGAGGCGGCCCGGTGGATGGACGAGGCCCAGGCGCTGGACACCGCCGACCGCTTCATCAACTCCAAGTGCGCCAAGTACATGCTGAAGGCCGGCCTGGTCAAGGAGGCCGAGGAGATGTGCTCCAAGTTCACACGGGTAGGCCTGCCCCCCCCCCCAACCCCAAGCAGAGGCCAGAGGGAGTTGAACGTTTAGGTTTCAGAAAAGTCTGAGGGGCTACAAGAGCATTTTGAAATGAAATAAGGAACAGATGTTATGTGTTACATCTGAGAAACTGAACTACTAGAAAAAATATCCATCCATCCAGTATCATAACCGCTTATTCCCTAATGGGGTCGCGGGGGACTGGAGCAAATCCCAGTAGTCAATAGGCGAGATGCGGGTTCACCCTGGACGGTCCACCAGTCCATCGCAGGGTCACACAGAGACACACAAGGACCAACACTCACTCCAAGGGCAATTTGTAATGTCCAACCAAGCTAACATTTTAGGTTTTTGGAATGGTGGGAGGAACTCAGAGAACCCGGATAGAACCCACGAACACTGGGAAAACATGCAGACTCCACACAGAAAGGTCCTGGTTCCCCCTGGACTCCAACCCAGGACCTTTTCGCTGTAAGGCGATGGTGTTAACCACCCCCTAAGTTTATTTACACAGCAAGCTGAATTCTAAGGAATCTGTGGACAAGAGTAAATTGCTGAAATGGACACGTTAATGACTATTTACTCTATCTGGTTGAAGCGTTTAGACTGAGAAAAGACTTCTGGATTCGGTGGGAACATTATGGGGGCAGGACGCACCTATGCGGTCATTGGATGGCCGCCTTTGCGGGGCCTCTGCACAGATGTGGTCCACTTAGAAGCTCCGCTCACTCCCGGTTGGTGTTTCAGGAGGGGACGTCCGCCGTGGAGAACCTGAACGAGATGCAGTGCATGTGGTTCCAGACGGAGTGTGCTCTGGCCTACAAGGCCATGAGCAAACTCGGCGAGGCCCTGAAGAAGTGCCACGAGATCGAGCGGGTGAGTTCTCCCACGTCCACAGAGACGGTCAGCCCTGTTGTGGACCGACCGCCTGAGGCCGGCAGCTGGTGGGGATTTGACCGTCTCCTCCCCCTCTTTCAGCATTTTGTGGAGATCACCGACGACCAGTTTGACTTCCACACGTACTGCATGAGGAAGATGACGTTGCGCTCCTACGTGGACCTGCTGAAGCTGGAGGACGTCCTGCGGCAGCACCCCTTCTACTACAAGGCGGCTCGGAGCGCCATCCAGATCTACCTGGCCCTCCACGACAAACCCCTGAAGGACGACAACAAGGAGAGCCAGGCCGACACCGGTGAGCCTGCCTCACTAGAAACCTCCCGTTAAGAGATCCCAGAATCTCTGTAGGAGATACCAGGGTGGTGGGGGTTCCCGTTGGGTTCTGGGTTTGACTCCTGGGTTAAATGGGTTTTTAAAACCAAAACCTCTTTTTAATTTTCTTTTTAAAAACATTTTTTTAGAAAACCTCACAGACAAGGAGTTGAAAAAACTGCGCAACAAACAGCGGCGAGCTCAGAAGAAGGCCCAGTTGGAGGAAGAGAAGAAAAACGCTGAGAAGGAGAAGCAGCTAAAGAATCAGAAGAAGAAGAAGGAGGACGACGACGAGGAGATAGGAGGGCCGAAGGAAGAGCTCGTGCCCGAGAAGTTAGCCAAGGTGAGGCTTGACGATTCGGCCGGCTGGTCACCGGCATCGGGGGTAACGAGTCGTAAAAGAACGTGTGGGAACTCTTGTCTCACCAGCCAGAGAATCCTTTGGAAGAGGCCGTCAAGTTCCTGATTCCCCTTAAAAACCTGGTGCGCAATAAGATCGAGACCCACCTGCTGGCCTTTGAAATCTACTTCAGGAAAGGTCAGGTCGCTACGCCTCTACGTCGGCTCGTTTTCTTTGGCCCCCGGTGGTAATTCCTGTTGTTCATCAGACAGCAGGACCCAGAAGGGTGACGGTTTTGTCTCATTTCAGAGAAGTACCTGCTGATGCTGCAGTCCATAAAGAGGGCCGTGCTCATAGAGCCCTCCAACCCCTGGCTGCACCAGTGCTTGGTCCGCTTCTTCAGAGGAGGTGAGGCACGAGCCGGGCCGCCGACGGGGATGTCGCACACACACACACACACCCGTAGACGACCGTCTGGGCTCTGCCTGTCCGCAGTGAGCGAGAGCAGCGACCTGGCCGAGGCGGTGAGGACGGTGCTGAAGCAGGAGATCTGCAGGCTGTTCGGGGAGAGCAACCCCCGGAGCTTCAACAAGAGCTTCCTTAGCCAACACTCCGGCTCCATCCCGCACCGCCTGGCCGGTAAACCACACACACACACACACACGCACACACACAGGCAGAGGGCAGACTCACCCTGCCTTGAGCTGCACAGGGCTGGTTCTGGCTGGAGCTGGTTATGGCTGTACCCTGATGGCGGTTGACGCTATCCGTGCTGTACCCTGATGGCCCCCGCATCTGTCTTGTTCCCCCCCCCCAGCTGCTAAGATGATGGTTTACCTGGAGCCCTCCTCTGACAAAATGGCCTGCGAGATAGCCACGGCTCTGGACGAGTCCCTGACCGGGAGAAGCATCCAGGTAGGCCCAACATAAGCAGTAGGGATGTCCAGATCCAGCTTTTTTTCACTTCCGATCTGATACTCATCCCGGCCTATCAGAGCATGTATTAAGGTTTGAAGTTATTTAGCCTTGTGACTTAGTTGTCAGACTCATGTTGAACAGGGATTTACTCTGATAACAACTAAATGGTTAGGACACAGACCTGTGGGTTAGGAGATGCTAATGTGGGATCGGACTTTAAAATAAAAAACTGGATCGGCATTTTCGCCTGCCGGCCGATACGCATTTTTTTGCGGATATCGGCTGTCAATCTAAATATCTGATCGGGACAAGCCTAATTAGCATGTCGCACACGTTTCCACTGAGGGTCACGAGTGTGTGTGTGTGTGTGTAGATCTGCACAGAGGTCCTGGAGGCTCTGCGGGAGGGCCAGCTGGGCGAGGGCCAACAGAAGGCGGCCGAGGCCTACCGGGCCACCTGCCAAAAGATGTACCCCTACTGCCTGGCCTTCATGCCCCCGGGCCACCAGGACAACAGCACCGCCATCAGCGCCAACGGCGACCTGTCGGCGGGGGAGCACGACGACACGGCCAACGAGATGTGAGCCCGCAGCCCGAGGGAGGAAGAGGAGCAGGTGCTCGCACGCTGCCAGACGCCTTAGTCCACCAACAGAGCCGTTCCCTCCCCCCCAATGCCTGCCCGCCCCCCCCCCCCCTCCAGTTCCTGGGCTTTGGCTGCTGTGAGTCACCCTCCCCCCCCCCCCCCCCCCCACATTGCACTGATCTGGATGGACCGAGAACCACAGGAGCACCGGGAAGGGATACCGGCCCACTTCACTTTTTGAAAACAATAGCAGCAGGCCGTGTCCGCAGCCCGCCTGCCGCCCAGCGTCTCGCCTGGGGAGACAAAGGATTGTGGGAGGAGTGGATTTTGGATGGCTGAGATGGCTCCTGTAAAACACAGTCTAGGTTTTCTAAGACTCTCGTGTTTTCACGCCATGTCCTTCTTGTAGGCGCATCTGCTTCTCACGTTTTTAAAAGTAATTTATATATTACAAACTGACAAATGGATAATAAAACGATGTTTGCAAAACCAATGGGTGCCACTGTGGTAGTGCTGGTGATGTGGCTGTGCTTCCTCCTCAGGGCGACGCCGGGGGCCCCCCTCCCCCTCCTCCTCCTCCTCCGCTGTCTCCCGTTTGCTTTTCCACACACCGGTTTTACAAACACACCGAAACACGAGCTAAGCCAAAGCGACACCCAGCTGAACCCTCACCTTTTTCCCTCACTGGAAATAAATAAAACTCTCCCATTTGGAGCCGGCCTCTGTAGTGGTGGACTTCTGTCTCCAGCTGGCACTTGTGGAACATTTCTATACAGAGTAAAGAGGTTTGCCGCCGTATATCAACACCACTGCCTGTCTCAGACACTCCGGAAAAAGCGCCTTTTTTATTTGTTAAAATGACGAAGCAGAAGGTTGAGTCCTGACTGGCCACTGCCTTTTCCCCGCTTCACCTGGAGCAGGTGTTGTGGATGAAGTCCTACAGCTTGGCCGGCTGCCTGTCCCCGTCCGGAGCCGCCCCCTGCCTGGTCTCCTGGGAGATGAGGAAGGCGTGGTGCTGGTAGAGGTGGGAGGTGATGAACTCGGGGAAGTGTCTCCTCAGGACCACCTCCAGGAACGCGTGGGCTGCTGTGTGTAGCCTCTGCCGGGCCCTGAGGAGGACAGGCGGGGTGTGAGGGACATCCTGAGGCGGAGAACCACGGAGGAACCTCAGGTTTTGAGGCGTCCGGTGGTTTGGCTCACCTCGCTGAGGGAAGGCGGGCACACAGCTCCGTGGTGAGCTCCTTGGCCAGGTCGGTCACCAGCCGCCTGCTCACCACCCTGTTGTCGTCCTCCAGCCGGGCCTGGTGGCGGATCCACTGCCACACCTTCCAAACACAGTATAACGGTGAGGAAAGGCCTAACCCTCCTCTGGCTCCGGCTCACTCCTGTGCTGCCAGGTTTCTTTTGGCCTTTGGACTACCCGGTCCTGTACGCTCATCTGTGGTTTGCAGAAACCCAGTCAAAGTTCCTTTGGTTCTCAGGAGGTTTCTTGATTGAAATTGTGAGGACAGAGATTCAAACGACCGTCTTCCACTATTCCCCAGCATCTTCCTACCGGCTGCCAATGGCGACTTCTAAAACAAGTTTAGACAGACTTGTGTCTGCTGGTTCTGGTGGATCTCAGTCCTGTGTTTGGTATCACTGGTGCCAGCTAACATCATGTTATCTGGATTATTGGGATGGTTACGGATACTTTAAGTCAGATTTGTCCAACATATTCCAGTTTGAGTAAATGAAGAATCTTGGGAGTTTCTCAGGACAATTGTAAACGGACGTCTATTATAAAGTGGGAAATTGTGGATTAGAATTTGATTTAATTATGCTAATCCCTGTTCATGGTCTTTTTCAAGTGTGTTGGGAATTTCCAAAATAAGAATAAACTCATTGGTGGGTGAACGAGAGAACTCTCATCTTTCCTGTGACTCGTGTATAACTCTAAATGCACCTGGGATCTGGAGATCTCTGCCGTGGCTGAATCTTCAACCTGTCCCCTGAAGAAGAAGTGGCCTTTCCCTGAAAAACAGACAGTCTTTCGGCAGCCAGCCTTGGAGCACCGGGCCCCCCAACCCAGTTCTGTACTCACCTGAGAGCCAAGCGTCGATAAAGAGGACACCTACTGCGATGTTGTACTTCAAACCATAGAGGGTGACTCCTCCCTGCAGAGGAACGCAGTATGAAACATACATAACCCTCCTTCACTGCTGGGGCTGGAGCTGCTTAGGGGGCGGGTGCCTTTGTTGACCCAGTTCCTTTCCTCGTACTGCCGTCATGTAGGAATTCTCCCGAATTCCCCAGCGGTCAGCAGGCTTAATGCACTATTTAGGGACGAGGCGTTGTGTCGGTTAATGGGAAACGGAGAGACTGACCGAGGGCATGGACAGCAGGTCCTCAGGAGTCACCGACACGTCCTCTCGAAGCTGGTGAAGCTGGTTATCGGCTTCAGTGTGGGTTCTGAAGAGCTGGAAGACAAGGACCTCGGTTCAGATCGGTCGGTGATGCAAACCCTTTTGGTAACGAACAGAAGGGTTATCGGATGGAACGAGTATCTGTGGTGGGACTTCCCAGAAACAGCAGGAGGAACTAACAGACGCGGTAAGATGGAGGACGAAGCGCTCGGACTTTACCTCCTGCATGGGCTGGACCAGATTCAGGTCGTACACCATGAAGCCATCGACACCTGCCTGGATTTCCAGCATCTTCAGCCTGAAAGGTGGGAGAGATGAGCCAGCCGGCGTTTGTGAACGTGAGCCTGAACTCCAGTCACTAACAGTGTTGCCACCAGGGTTCCAATATGGCAAAAGAAACATTTTAATTTAGCTGAATTGGCCATGAATTGATCTTCTTTTGCTCAATGTTGTTTAAAACACTGAAACTTTTTACCGTGATTTTGTTATGTCTTAATGTAATCTTGAGTGTTCTCAGAACTGGATTTCATTCAGATGGTGGGGTGGTCAGCACCATCTCCTCACAGCCAGAAGGTTCTGGGTTCGAGTCCCGGGGGGAACCAGGACCTTTCTGGGTGGAGTCTACATATTCTCCCTGTGTCTGCGGGGGTTCTTTCTGGGTTGTCCGGCTTCCTCCCACCATCCAAAAACCTGCATTTTATGTTGATTGGACCTTAGTGTGAGTGTGTGTGGTTGTTAGTCCTTGTGTGTCTCTGTGTGGCCCTGTGATGGACTGGTGGACCGTCCAGGGTGTACCGCGCCTCTCGCCCATTGACTACTGGGATGGGCTCCAGTCCCCCCCACGACCCCATTAGGGAAGAAGCGGTTACGATAACGGAAACATGAATGAATAGTGTATGAGACTCCGTCAGCCATAAAGCCCGGTTACTGTTAGCTTCACGCAGGAACACAAACAGGAATGCAAGTATCCAGAGCTGCCGGAACCTTTTCACGGAGGCCAGCACTCTCCCGTGGGAGTCCGAGTGCCTTCCCTGAGGCAGCAGCAGAGCGGCCATGCCCCCCGTGGCCAGCGCCCCCCGCCGATGGCACGTCTGGACCAGCAGGTCCATGTAGCTGTGCAGGAAGCGCTTCTCCATGTTGACGTATTTGCTGCGGTCGGGGAGCAGGAAGGCCCGGCGGTGACCTGGACGGAGAGCAGCGGACTTTTAAAAACTCTCGGCACAATGAGCCCCTCTCTCTGACCGGGAGAGCCTGGGCTGGGGGTAGGGTGTGCGCTTTGCTAACCGCGAGAGCATGAGCCTCACCAAACTTGTTGACAAAAGACGCAGAGTAATCCCAGAGGCCGCAGTTGAGCCCTGCCGAGTGTTCCCGCAGCTCGTAGAGGATCTCCTCCATCTCAAACGCGGCCAGCACGTTCTCAATCAGCACCGTTGCCTTGATGCTCCCCAGAGGAAGGCCCAGCTACACACAAACACACACTCATACGCTTGGTTACGTGTGCTCATTCAAACTTTTGAGTTGTGCTTTCTCACTTTATCAACAAAGTGTTTGGTGTTTTGTCAGGCTTGGTAAACTATGTGGGTTTAAACGAATGGAAACCTAATTACTGAGTAAAAAAACCCAAGCTCATCTGATGAAACGCTGGCGTTTCTATTCAAACAAATGTACTGAAAATAAAGACCTTCTGCTGTGTCCAGACAAATATCTTGTTCCAAAGCCTGGCTTCTGTGAAGCTCTCCACCTGCGAGAAGGAAAGCAAAACTAAAGCCCACATCAGACGAAGAAACACAAGATGTTTCCCAGATGACTCATATGGCCGTGCACCACATATATTTAGCCAGGTCAAGCCTGTCTGTTTGTTTAGGACAGCACATCTCACTAAATGAACCAAACATAGAGGTAACTGACTATCCCTCTGCATCTTTTCCTTCTTCATTTCTTCCTAAACTTTGCAACTTTGCATCAAACTCTCTTTGTGTGCCCCCAGAGATGCTTAAACAAGATACAATATAACACAAGATAAGTCTCTCAATGGAGACAAACAGGGACTCCTGGACTGACTACCAGAAGGCTGACAACTCTTTTATTCTTGGTGCTCTAGAGCTAGAAACCAATCAAAATATCAGAATTTGAAAACTAAATGGACATTCTGCTTGTTTTGTGTGGCTCTTGCGCTCCATTAGTGTAATTATTCATATGAAAGTGCACTGAGATTAAATTCTGCTCAAATTCAGTTTTGCTGCCGGCTGACCAAATAACTTAAGAAGACATTTAAAGAACGTGTTTGCGAGCACCACGCCTCACAGCATGAGCATGCATGTTAATGCAGCTTCCTCTCACAAATAAAAAAACATGCATGTTTGTTAATTCGAAGCCGAGAATTGGAAAAAGTAGGTATAGAAAATTTTTGCATGAAAATCCTGAAAATGGCCTCCTCACAAATATACACTCAGGTGTTGAAAAGACTTAATTTCAGTCCTGTGATCGTTTCGGCCTGCGTGTGTGCGCGTGAGTGTGTGTGTGTGTGTGTGTGTGTGTGTGTATTACTTTTGACAGGTAGAAAAAAGGTCCACTCTTTTGCTGGAACAATGTCTGCCCACAGTGAAACATGAGAAGTCCGAAGTCAAAGAGAGGTCCAGGAGCCACCTTCCCCTCCACCTGTTGGAAGAAGACAGGAAACGTCCACAACTACCTATGAGCTATTTCTTTATTTATTTAGAAAATGAAAAGACTGTTGCTTGATTCTATTAAGTTCTGATCAGTTTTAGACTCCGTTTACGGACAAATTTGGTGCACCCTTTCTATTCAATTTAAGGCCAAAATAAGAAAAGGTTGGCTAGGAAAGGACCCGAGCTAAGGCTTCTTTTCTGTGCCATGAAGTTTGAAGTGACCTTTTCAGTCTATGATATCTGTATGATGTGGGACTGACAAATTCAAAAATGAATTGATAATATATAATACTTTGGAAATTAAACAGAATTCAAACTAAATGTATGAAAAAAAAGTCCAGCCCTGAATGGATAAAGTCAACTGAAATAGAGAGATGCATCACCATCATGTTGTGCTCCACCATGTTCCACGCACGGGGACGCAGCATCAGCACCGGAGCCTCGGATACACGGGGAACGCCTGCTCTCGCGATGAGAGGCGAAAGAGAAGCAAAGCTCAGAGCAACGACAGTACAGGCACTCCTATTGGATCCACAAATATGTTGTTGTACACATATGAGGATCCTGGAGTGAAGGACTCACCCGGGAACTGGTTGTTCGCTGCCCGCGTGACGTTATGAATGCCTTTGATCTGGTTGTAAAATGTGGGGCAGTTCCCGTCATCGAAGTCGACCTGAGGAGAGGATTATAGCGGCACTAGAACAGTAGCTGAATAGAGGCCGACTGGTTTGGAATTATGAAGGAGGAGTCGATAGTGAGCTCAAAGCCCAGGCATCAGGAAGATCAGCTCCCTGGGTTTGTACGTACATATTTATTTAGGATTTGAAGGATGATAGGGTACCTGTATGCCCTGCGCCGGTGACTGTAGAGCTCTGATGAAGCGCTGAGTGTCACAGGGGGCCATATCCCCAATATCCACATGCCTCTTTTGGAGCCTGACGGGGACGGGAAGCACCTTCCAGCCTGGATCGGTCCTGATATGCGCAGTGCTTTCCAGGAAGTTCGGCAGTTCGCCCGAAAGGTCCAAGTGGGCCTTTCTGGACACTCTCAGCTGAAGGATCTAGAGAGAGAAAGATAAGGGTGGATACTGTAACTCGTGATGCCTTTAGAGGGAATTCGGTCCATGAAAAGAGGTTTTTTTTATTTCTGCTACCTGATCCACCTCCTCGTCGAATGTGGAGATCAGGTCGTGCAGGAAGTGGAGACAGTCAGTGGTGAAGAGTGCAGCATATTCTGCCTCCAGGCCGGAGGGAGGCGGGGACAGCTCCATGGCGATTTATCTGGGTGGCCGTCGAGTTTGCAGTCGTTAATTTTGGCTGTTCCCCCTTATGGCAAAGAAGGCATGGCAGAAAGAATTAAAAAAGGATGAACCTTTCAGATGTGGAGGAATTGTTTCTAAATTTTAAGATGAAAGCGATCCGTCCATCCATCCATTATCGTAACCGCTTATTCCCTTATGGGGTCGTGGAGCCTATCCCAGTAGTCAATGGGCGAGAGTGGATGGTCTCCAGTCCATCGCAGGGCCACACAGAGACACACAAGGACCAACAACCACGCACACTCACACTAAGGTCCAATTGGACCTAAATTAACAGGATTAATATGAATTGAGCTGTAGCAAAGAGATCCTGTGGTTGCAGAACCGGCTCAAATCCCCATTACTGTAACTTATGATGCCTTTAGAATGAATTCAGTCCATAAAAAAGGTTTATGTTACAGTATCTAGCCGGCTGTGCTGGCAGCTGGAATGCGGTGTTTGTGCTGAGGCACAAAGAGTTTTTAGTTTGCTAACTTTCTAAAGAAGCCATACTTGTTCTCTCTTTTTTTCTTTCCAGACTTTTAACCATTAGCATGCTAAGTGCGGCCAGTCGAGTGTGAGATCTAGCTCTTGGGTTTTTTTATCTCAGGCTGACCCTGCTGGGACAATTAACAACTGTCCTGAGTGTTTTCCACCTGTGAATATTTTTTTCCACTTTGGAAAAAGGCCTTACATTTAATCTTATGTCAGTGTAAACGTGCTGTTCATTTGAGCTCAGATTAACCTCATTTTCATTTGTGGTGATTTCCAGATTATGTTTCTATGGACAAAATGGTTAGAGTATATTGAACATTAGATTTGAAAAAAGGTGCACCAAATTTTTTACTATAAGTAAACAAATGCAAAGAAGGGGAAGTCGGAGTAGATTACATCTCTATACTTTCTTTTTTAGAGGTTGATGTTCTATTCAGATACAGTGCTTAATATGCAAGTGACTGCACAAACACCAGCTCCTGTCCTCACAGTTTTATCTCCAGGCTAGCTGACTGCCAACACAGCTGCTTCTTACCTTGCTCACACATGAATCAGTTGTTGGATTGAGCATTGTAACTTTAAGGGAGTCTCCTTGCTGATATTCTTTCTGCTAGTTTCCTGGCAAAAACAGGCCAGACTCCCTTTTGCAACCACAAACCACTAAAGCAGTGACAGTTGAAACTGATTAAAGTAAATTGTTTGACACACTTTTAAAACTGCCTTACACACCACCTCATTTGAAGATAATTTTTATGCGAATGGAAATAATCAGTGATACTCACAAAAGCCCTGAAGCTCGGTCTGTTGGCTTCTCTGAGGTGGACTTTGATTGTGTTTACATTTGGCCCCTGTTTGAACAGGAAGGTGTTTGGTTTAACCCATGTTTAAAGTCACATGTGGAAATGTCAGAGGACATTTAAAATAGTATATCATTCAATTATTGACTAAATGTATTGAAGACCAAAATAAGCAGGAATATGTTCATTCCTTGTTCCTTCACTTTGGTTCGTTCTATCCTGACGACAGCTGACACAAGTGGGGAATCGACATTAAATATGAGCACCTTGCTTTTTGCCCCACAACCATAGACGTAAACACATGTATATACAGTATGTCTAATATTGCCTGAACGACGTCATTGGGGCCATTAGCTTGAAAATACTAATCGGAAGTCACGTGTACTTCCGCTTCCGCTTTAATTCACCTCTAGCTTGACAGCCGCAGCGGTTCCGTGTATCCATGCCATGGGTGTCAGGCTGTGTGATTAGCAACAGAACAAACTAAATGAAAAGCTATGGACGACAAGGCTCAGATTCAAGAGGCCATTAAAAGTCAAGGGGAAATTGTTCGGAAGTTGAAATCCGAGAAGGCGAACAAAGAGCAGGTCAGTGATCGTGTTTCGCACCTACGTTCGTGTGGAAGCCGGTGTTAGACTACGGGCACGCTGGTCTGTCGGGGTATGCTGACCTGACACAACACTCGGCTGGTAGCATGCGGTTAGCGTCACACCGGCTTTATTTGAGAATAACGGGGACCGTGTCAGCTCCTGTACGAAGCAGGCTGGTCTGCGAGGCGTCCCGCTAACCTGAGGAGAAGCGGCGTTTTCTCTCCCTTTCACACGGCCGTCGTTTCAGCTGAAAACAAGCGATGTGTTTCTCTTTAGTTAGCAGCCAGCGGCTGACAGTAGCAAAACCTAGCATCTCTAACGGTTATTACCGGTGCCCAAAACAGAGCAGCCGCCTCGGAAGATGTTACCTTCATTTATATCTCATTCTGGCCCGTGGTTACCCGGGTGGAGCCACTGTATCTATACGGTGTAGCCAGCTGTGCTAACGCTTAGTGCTAACACCTAGTGCTAACGCCTTGGGCTAAAGCGGCGACAGGCGACGGGACACACTGTCTGGTGGGACGTTTTAAAGGCCAATAAACTATGTAACGGCTCCAAAACAAAGCCCGTAATTACCTGCATTAAGAGTCACGGTTAAACCACAGAGCTGACGCAATAACTCGCCTCCTTAACTCACAGAGACGTCACGGTGCGCTGCGCGTGCCGCCCCCAGAGCGGCCGCGTGCCCGCTACACGGTCCGACTGCCCGCCTCCGGCTAAATGCTAGCGTCTGTTAGGTTTTAAATGTGTTTGATAAAGGTGTTTAATAAGGACTGTGGCCAAAGATAAGAGTCACAAATGCTGTTTCCAGGACGGTGAAAAGCTGTTAGTGTCATTTCTGAGCTTTTCAGTTCCAAATCGATGTGATGCTTAAATTTTGTTCTGTTTATGTTTGGATGTGTGAGTATGGCATAAGATAGTCACAGCCACCCTAAGATATAACAAGTAGGAGCCCTTTTCAAAGCACATGGCAGATAAGAAGCAGATTTACTATTCGGTTTTTACATGTTTAAGCAGGTGCATCAGCAGGCACCTGGAAACCAGCAGTTGAGTTCTGATTCAGTCCTCACATGGGCCAAGGACCCATGAAGTCATTTTTATGCAACACAAAAACCAGAAGGCAACGAGGACATCAGAGCAACGATGTGCCGGCTGAACGCGGGTGCTGGACCCTGGTGTTGGTCAGTGTATGGGGCATGAACAACGTTGATTGGCACACATGATGAAACCCCCAGATGTTTGATAGACATCTGTAATATGACACTATTCACAAAGCTACTGAAACACGACTCCAACTGGAAGTGGATAAGTGTTAGATAATGAAAGAAATCATTTTCAGATCTAAATCTCTATCACCAGAGATGAGCAAATATATCCCTACAACCCACCGAACTCAGATGGAGGACTCCATCTTAAGTCTCCTCCAGATATCGTGTTAATGTTAAGGTGTAGTTTTGGAAAGCCACAGCAACTCCCGGCGTTCCAGCCCGTGGAGTTTTCCATTTGAACCTGCTCAGCTTCACTTTATTTCCACAAAGGGGGCAGGTGCCTCAAAGCAGCTGGGATTTGAAGACCTACTGGGCTCCCAGCAGGCTTACTGGGCTGATGGCAGACTTTACCATGGAGTCATGAGTCATGTGAATTGATGAGTCATGGAAGCAACTCCTTCAAATGAAATACTTTTAAATGACGGCAATGTCAAACGTTCTGTTATTCCTGTGCTCATCGATGTTGAAAACCCCCAAAACGCCGCCTAACACACCACCCAACACCACGGTCCAACACCGGGGCTCAGTCGGTTCATGGTTGCTGCATACACAGGACGCCATGGGCTCATTTCTGATGGAAAACCATCTAAACGGCGTCATGGCGAGCACATCTGAGTGGGGGCAGAGTAGATACCGTGTGTGTGTGAGCGTGTGTGTGAGCGTGTGTGTGGGCAGATACCTGACTGACACATGCATCTCGTGTTCTATCCTCCACGCCGTGGCGATGACGCCCCGCCCCCCCCCCCCTAGTGACAGGGTTGCTTACCACTTTTCTCCTGTTCTTCCTGGGCCCCGCCCTGCCTCTAACTGGGGACCTCTGCCGGACCGCCGCTCCCCCTGCTTCTGCCATCGGCCGGACAACGCCGCCGGACATGCACTCCTAAACCTTTGCTCGCCCGATTTCCGGACCGTTGCCCCCCCTTTTTTTTTCTCCCCCGCCTGCTGCGGCCATGTGGACGGCGTCCTGCGTCCGGCTGTGCTCGGTCCTGACGGCCCTGGGGACGTCTACGCGTGTCCACTGGCTGCCTTCTGTCCGCGGGATCTCTGCGGCTCAGGTGGGTCCGGCGGCAGGGCCTGGTTGGGGTGGAGTTGGGGTCTCCCCCGCCATGGCTCTGAAGACGGGGGCTTGTGTGGTTGCAGATCGATGAAGAGGTGGCCAAGCTGCTGGAGCTGAAGGCCCGGCTCGGAGGAGACGATGGAAAGCATCAGTTTGTCCTCAAAACGCCAAAGGTACGAGTCCACGGACGTGCCTCCTCTCTCACTTCTGTTTTTGTCTTAAAGACCCACCTCTTCAAAGATCACCTATCCTAACTCTTCCCCATACCTCTATACCCCCTCTACTCCTCTCTGTGCTTCCCTCTATCCCTTTGCTGTCACCACTGACTGACTAGGGATTTTCCTCTAGAGAGCTTGTTGTCAAATTGATAACTTTGGATGAAAGCGTCTAAATGCAGAAACATAAACATGAAGAATGAAGGTGTTATCAACAGGATGGGCTTAGACAAGCAGCTCACTCAGTTCTGGACCCAGAGCCTCCTACAGATACAGGAACTTTGGAAGTTTAAACGCCGTCCTCGGCCACAAACTCAGAGCACCACAACGGGAAACAACTAACTCGTGAAAAGGCTGTCGGTGTAATGATGAGCATAGTTCTCTATGTGGTCTGTTCTCAAACTGTACCAACTCTAGTGGTTTGCTGGGTTCCATATCAGCAGTAAAGACATTGTTGTATGTGGAGAGGTCATAGCCTTTGAAGCTCCTACCTCTCATCCAGTTGATCTGTCATCAATAAAGTCTATCTTAAATCAGTGTTAAGAGGGAAAAACAACCCTTTTTTCTCTAGCTGTAGTTTAGTTATACAGTTAGACAGTTTTCTGAACATATGCCGTCCCCTTTCTGGGAATTGGCATTTAGAGATTTCCCCTTCCACAATTTAAGAGCACTTAAAAATATGATTTTTGAATCATTTTTAGCAAGTGGGAGGCACCTTTTCTTCCTGTTGTAACGCCTACTTTGTCTCCTCGGCTTTCCTTTTACTGTTCCTGATTCTGCTGCTCTGTTTGCCTTTACGGGGAAACCAAAAGTCTGTAGTGAGTCAGCACACACTCATCACAGCTGCTGGAACCTGTGTGTCATTGGCAGGGCACAAGGGACTACAACCCCAAGCAGATGGCCATCAGGGAGAAGGTCTTCAACACCATCGTCAGCTGCTTTAAGCGCCACGGAGCAGAGACCATCGACACGCCCGTTTTTGAGTTAAAAGTAGGTCTGCCCTCGTTTTCCTCTGGAACCGAGGCTGTCGCCAGCCGGCCCTCGAACACGGAGGTGAACTTTCGCTCTGCTGCCACAGGAAACGCTGACGGGGAAGTATGGAGAAGATTCCAAGCTCATCTATGACCTGAAAGACCAAGGCGGAGAGCTGCTCTCCCTCAGATACGACCTCACTGTATCCTGCTTTCTGTAGCCTAGTGTGTGTGTGTGTGTTAGAGCTGCCACTAACGACTCATTTTCTAACGACAAATCTTTCTACAAATTTTTCGATTAGTCGACTAATCTTAATGACTCATTTCCCCAAACAATCAAGGGATTGCCATTTCATTTGACTTTTTTTTTTTTACGTAATTTTGAGGTTTCGCAACTCAAAGGCCAAAACAAAATGTCACCCGTGTCAAAAGTAAACATAACATAAATAAAATAAATATTGAATAAATAAAATAAAATTTAATAAAATAAAGTGCAATAAAATTAGATAATTTCTTCTATTTTACAAAATTGCAAATGCATTCAAGTAAAAGTACCATAAAACCTTGGTGCATTATGAAAAATCCCCCGGCAGTCTGGGCCTATAGCAGCATAACTAGGGGTGGACTCACTCTATAAGCTCTATCATAAAGGAAAGTCTTGGGCTTACTCTTAAATGTAGAGATGACATCGATTAATGGCAGCAGCACTAGTGTGTCTGTGTGTTTTTTTTTGTGTGTGTGGGGACTCTCGCATACTGAGGACAGAATGGATGCAAACGGCTCGTTCCCTTGACCTCCGCTGTCAGGTGCCCTTTGCCCGCTACCTGGCCATGAACAAGATAACCAACATCAAGCGCTACCACATCGCCAAGGTGTATCGCCGCGACAACCCGGCAATGACCCGCGGGCGCTACCGAGAGTTTTACCAATGCGTGAGTCCCCGGACGAGTCTCCGGCTTTATCCTGTGAGCGGGGGGAGGAATCTGAGGCTCTGCTTTGGTCTGCGTTCCAGGATTTTGACATCGCGGGTCAGTACGACGCCATGATCCCAGACGCCGAGTGTCTGAAGATCGTCTACGAAATCCTCAGCGAGCTGGAGCTCGGGGACTTCTGCATCAAGGTGGGTGAGTCCGGGTGAGTCCGGCCGGGTCGCCGCTCTGCCCCGATGACGTCACCTCTGAAAACGCCCCTCCCTCCAGGTCAACGACAGACGCATCCTGGATGGGATGTTCGCCGTGTGCGGAGTCCCGGACGACAAGTTTCGCACCATCTGCTCAACAGTGGACAAACTAGATAAGGTAGCCACCACACTTTGCGGCATTTGCTATAATTTCTATTGACTAGCAGCGCAAATCTGAGCCAGACTTTTCACGTGCGGTGCCCTCTGGGGGGGTCTACAGGACATGCTCACGGTCATAACTGGTGTCTGCTGAGAGATTAGCAGCACAGCTAAAAACCAGACAGGATGAAAGTGTTGAGTGTCCTCCTTTTTGTCTGAATAATGAATTGGGAAGTACCGTATTTTCCGCACTATAAGGCGCACCTTAAAAGCCTTCAATTGCGCCTCATAATCCGGCGCGCCTTAAGTATGGATCAGGATGGTCTCGCAACTACGGGAGGCAGCCGCCGACTCCAGTTTATCCCGTAGAAGAGGCAGCGCCCAGTGCATGCTGGGTTATGCGACTGCGCGAAGCGTGCATTTTCATTTCCATAATTTGGAGAGCTACCATATTGTGATTTACCGTAACTGTATCAGAATGTTTTTGTGTTAACTGAATGGAGGAAAAGTTCCCCTCCACTACGTGATAAAAATGTTGCACGACCTATTAAACATTGTTGTTGTTAAAAGATAAACTGTCAGGAAAACACCACGTCACTTCTACTTCTGAGCTTCTACTCTATGCACCCTATAATGCGGAAAATAAGGTAGATGGCACTAGAGCAGGTCTTCATTCAGCCAGCTGTCTTTTGTCATGACGTCCATGCTGTTGTGAGCCGACCCCTCTGTGCTGCTTCTGCTGCAGATGCCCTGGGAGGAGGTTAAACGAGAGATGGTGAACGAGAAGGGTCTGTCGGAGGAGGCCGCCGACCAGATCGGGGAGTACGTCAGCATGAAGGGTGAGACCTCTACACCAGACGCAGGCGGCTCCAGCCAAAGGGGGGAAACGGAGGCTTCAGATGCCCACACGGCACAGAACCCTGTTGGTTTGATCCTTCCAGTGTTTTAGCGCCGGCTTTTCCATCAGAACCAAGCCAAATGAAGGACCACTGGACCTGGATCCGCCATGTGGAGGCACTGCTTTCAGTAGGATGCTCTCTGTGCCGCAGGGGGGATGGACCTGGCCGAGAAGCTCCTCCAGGACCCCAAAATGTGTCAGAGTAAGCAGGCGTGCGCGGGCCTGTCGGACATCAAACTTCTCTTCAGCTACCTGCAGCTGTTCCAGGTCACAGATAAGGTGAGACCCAGCCATCCCCTCTACATTTCCCATACCTGTCCTGTATAGTAGACGCTCTTTAAATTCGTCATCCCCAGGTTGTGTTTGACCTCAGCCTGGCCCGGGGGCTGGACTACTACACAGGAGTGATTTACGAGGCCGTGCTGTCCCAGGCCGGTGTGGCCCCGGCTGCAAACGAGGCCCCGAACGGCACCAGCGCGGAGGAGAGCGTCAGTGTGGGGAGCGTGGCGGGAGGGGGCCGCTACGACGGACTGGTGGGCATGTTTGACCCCAAAGGCAGGAAGGTTCCCTGCGTGGGGGTCAGCATCGGCATCGAGAGGATCTTCTCCATCATGGAGCAGAAGGCCGCGGTGAGGTGGAGCCGAAGCCGGATCCGCTGGGCTGCTGGTTGGGAACTACAGGCTGTAACTGCGCTTTGTTCCGCAGGCCTCGGCCGAGAGGGTCCGCACGACAGAGGTGCAGGTCATGGTGGCGTCCGCCCAGAAGAACCTCCTGGAGGAGAAACTCAGACTCATCAGTGAGCTCTGGAACGCTGGCATCAAGGTGCGTTTGTGTGAGCTTTGGTTAGATTCATGAGGCTTGTTCATCTTGTTCCCGCTCAGCGTTTGATTTTTGCCCTCGGGTCGGGGTTCAATCACACCCGTATGCAGAATGCTGAAGAAGCCTTCCTGACAAGCTGATTTGTTTGCACTGAGAACAAAGTGGCCACAAGCTGCCAGAAAAAGCTGAGGGAAGATGCATTTACAGAAGAGAGCTCCAGTCTTTAGGCAGTCACCGAGTCAGGGAAGACTGGAGTGTAACCTGTACCCTCACCCTGTATAAAAGATTTCACAGCAGCAGGACAATCTTTGGGGGGTTTCACATGTTTGTTTCTAAAGATGTTTAATGTTAGGCAAAACGAAGGCAGGAGAGTGTCAGCAAGCTGTGACACTTCTGCCTTTATCTGATTCTTCAACAAGGTATGGCGAAACAGAAGACTAAAGATTCACTGACCAAACGCATCTTAGATTTACATCCTCATTTATATAGAATCCATGAAAATCCAGGATTGTGAAACCTTGGTCTCTTTTCTAAGGACACAAAAACCAGCATCTCCATGTTTTGGACCCAGTGGTAGTCTGAATGGATTGTATGATGTTCGGATTTTCATTAGTTCGATGCAATCACGAGATCTCAAAGCTTTCCCACAAACACTTCCAACGTTGGTGGAACTGTTGCAGCATCGATGTGAAACCTCACTGCTTTGCGCCTTTCCAGGCTGAGGTGATGTACAAGAAGAACCCCAAACTGCTCAGCCAGCTGCAGCACTGCGAGGAGTCCGGCATCCCCCTGGTGGCCATACTGGGGGAACAGGAGCTCAAAGACGGAGTGGTCAAATTGCGGGTAGTGGCCACCAGAGAAGAGGTATGACCGCACCTTGTTGCTTTCAGTGTTAAACACCAGACATCAGCTAGAAATCCCCTTCTGTGTTACCATCTATGTTTCCCAGCTCCAAGCAGGAACGGAGTTCCTCAGGGCTCTGTGTTGGTGCCCATCTTATTGAAACAGTGCATGGGTTCCTGTAGGCTACATTTTCAACAAATGTCTTAATTCCACAGAAATGTACCCGTCCTTAAATCATGAGAACTGAACATGTGAGCTTACGCTGCTGTCAGTCAGTCTTCAGATGCAGGCCTGGAATTTCCGAGTCAATCTCATCTGAGATTTGAAAAAGGATCAATTAGGTGGGGTAAATTAGTAAGGTGAAATCCATGCTTTCTTGCTTAGTAGCAGGTGTTAAAGAAAGGTAAAGGCAGATATAATTAGGAGTGTCTCGGACAAAGAGAGCATGAGGGTACCTCAGGGGACTTGGCCTGTCTGGCGTTGTATTTGCTGGTATTCCTACCGTTTGTCAGCTCCTTTAATGCTTTCTTTACCTGCTACCTGAACTGGGGTTTGCATCTCCACCCCCACATTTACTGGTACAGTAGGTGAGAGGCTGCAGGAGCCGATCACTGTGCTGTTCTGTTTTATAAGCTCCTTTCAGGACCCTGCTGCACAAGGCGGGGCTCAGAAAGGAGAACAAGATGTGTGACCTTATGCCCACAGTAGTGTTTACATCCCAGGGTTAAAGCCTCCTGTCTTCCCTTTTCTCCATAGGTCGATATATCCCGAGCTGATCTCATCAGTGAAATAAAGAAAAGGACCTCTGAGGCGTAATCGCTCCCTTCTGTCCAGCTCCAACATGACGCTTTACCCAGGTGGCTCTGCGGTGTACAGAATTCCTCATCCAGTCCTCTCTCCAAATAGGATCCGAGTGCAGCCCTGAAAAATGCTGAGCATGTGGAGCTCCTCTCATCCCTCCGTTCTGCCGTGAGCTGAGGCAGAGTGTGCTCCCGGGAAATGTAAAACGCTCATCTGATAGATGCGAGCTCCGTTTGTTCATCTCTGTGTAGCTCATCGAGCATTCGGAGGTCATTTTGGTGTCCTTTCATTTACTTTGATCACAGATTACTGCAAATAAAAGCAAAGTCTGCCCGCCTGTTTCAGAAACTCTGCTAAAATAAACCACCAGTTCTCAACGAGCCTGTGTGTCTGCTTGAGTTCGAGGCGGGAGGCAGACTGCTGTTTACCCTGCAGGGTGTCCTCTGTTTGCTTTGAGATATTATTAAAATGGCTTCCGAAGCCGTGCACCAGATGAGACGCAGAGATAAAACGTAATAACCACACCCCGCTCATCCTTTCATCCATTAGAGGAACGGCGTCCACAAACCTTTTCAAAGCTCATTTAATTAAAATGAGGAACTCAGAACACCACAGTAAAAAAACATGCAGAAAACACACAGCCAAAAGGGCAAACAGCACACGAGTCCCCTACAACTAATAAAAACATGCAGAAATCAAAGCAACCCTAAATGAACCGAACAGACGGACGGGGCCGGAGCCAGAGGGCCCGTTAGGCGGCGACCTGCTTGTGGTTCAGCTCCAGCAGAACCCTTTGGGCCGCGGCCCTTTCTGCCTCCCGCAGGACGGAGGCAGTGGGTCCCGGCAAGATCATGAGCAGCCCTGTGAATGTGGCGGGGGCCCCGGGGATGCGCACCTCGTACCTGAAGTGCAGGAATCCATCTCTCCCCGTGCCGCTGTAGCGCGTCTGGTAGAGCGGCGGGCCCAGGCCGGACGCCGCGCACATTTTCTGCAGCAGCGCGACCGGGGAGGCGTCCACCAAACGCCCCGGGGGGGCGGGGGGGCCTCTGGCAGGAGGAGGCATGTGAGCGGCAGGCCCCCCCACGGCTCTGCAGAAGCCGGGGGGAACAGATGGAGAAGGGGCCGGGCGTGGGAGCCGGGCTAGGGACCGGGGACTCCTGTGGGACGACACAGAATCCTCCGGACTCATCTTCTCTGCCGAGTGCCAATCAATGGACACGCTCTGGGAAAACTGCTTCTTGAACCCTGGGACACAGAGAGCGGGTAGAAATCTGTCAGTGAGGAACTGATGATTAGCAGCTTTTCTTGTGAGCAAAATAAATATATGTTAATGAGAGCAGGCTGTTTGCCTTCTAAACACAAAGACCAGGGTTCAAAATGACCTATTGACTGTGCGCCCGCTTTATTGTCCAGGTTATTGTCCTTGGGGTAGGATGGGTTGGAAAATTAAGTTTCTATATAAAATACAGGGAATCAGCAAAAATACGAAACGTTTTGGTATGAAATCCATCGTCCCGCCATGCTATCTTGCAGTTTATCATAATTCAAGGCATGACGTTGTTGCGCCGCCAAGTGAGAGGAATTTAAAACGTTTTTAATAATATATTACTGCACAGTGACCACAGCGTTCCAGGAGATCTGCTAACAGACCATTTTCTGCATGTTGACTTCCAAATATGACGCAACGTGACGCGAGGCTACGAAGAAATATTCAGATTTAGTCTGCTGGAGCCCACGTGACAGAATAGAACCAATCGGGCTGCTACTTTTGGTGGCGGCTGGCTAATACCAAATTCCCACAAATTTCGAATCCTGCAAAGACTTGATCCATTTGCCAGGACAACAGATTAAATAAAATCATAACTGGGTGATTGGTGAGCTGCTGTTTTCTATGACTGTACATCTTCACAAACTGAACAATTATCATGGGCTCAGCACAGTGGCATGTATACTGTCACAGATATGGGCATAACGATGGAAAAGTCCACCTTAAATCGAGCCCTCACATGCTGAGAACATCATCAGCAACAAAGCATCTTTCTAAATGAGCTGAGAGCAGCAGGCAGAAAAAGGCTGTTAGCATGAGGGGAGTCTCCAACCGGTCCGGCATGAGAACGACTCACTGTGGAGTGGTAGTTCAGAAATGAATGCTCCATTTAGAAAAAAATGATTCTCCTCAAATAACCCCTTTCCAGATTAAGTTTTTCCTCTTATCAGAGGCTTCCCAGCAGGCCACTGACCACAAGGCAAGACTTCGGCTTCAGTTTCAAAGCCTTTTTTCCCTGATTGAAAAACCACCCATGGATCAGACACTGAAACTTGCCTAAACTAAGAAACATGCCCGAAAAACAACAGGTTTTTTGTGTGGGAATGGTGCCTCTAACTCGTTTGAGCTGGGTTGCACTACCTTCCACCAGCACCTTCTTGGCCATGGAAGCAGCGTGGTGGGACGAGAAGGCCACTACGGCGGACACGCCCTCGATGCCCGGGCCAGCCGTCAGGGAAACGCTCTGCACGCCGTCCGCCAGCCCACGCAGCACCTGGAAGCACATGGAAGCAGCACGAGACCTCAGGCACACAGACGGGAGGATACGAGAGGGTTCAAGAACATCCCCGACAGCACGGAGCTCCACGTGAACTCGGTTTGATTCAGGGATTCTTTCCTCATGCTGAAGGGTTCCTATTACAGAAAATATTTAAGCCTCTTGGCCTTTGCAGAGTTTAGCTCCTGGATGGCTCTTTGGCTCATCTCGATTTGAGGCGTTTGTCTTTAAAAGTTCAGTTAGCTGCTCCGGAGGCGTGGCAACTTCCCTGTTTCAGAAATTATGTCTGTAAGTGCTTTCAGGCAGGATGAGGAACGAGTAGAGGGGGGTTATGGATCCAGGTAAAATCTGCCCAGACCTTCCACTGACTTCTTCCATCATTTCCTAGTAGTCCTGCGATTCGAGATTTGACTTTTTAAAAATAATTTTACTGACTTCTTTTTATGCAAACTAATAACTTGATCACACACCAGGCTTAAACTCACTTTTAAGCAAAAAACGTTCAAATAAAATTTTTTAAAAAAACTATATGTTCGTTGTATTAAAGTTTAAAGTTATCTATTCTACTTACTTAGTTGTCAGACTCATGTTGAACAGGGATTTACTCTGATAACAACTTAATGGTTAGGACACAGACCTGTGGGTTACAGATGCTGATGCTAATGTGGGTTCAGACTTTAAAATAAAAAATTGCATCAGGAGTCTGGATCTGCATTTTCTCATGCTGGCTGACACGCAGTTTTTTGCGAATATCGGCGGCCGGCCCGATCCACATATCGGATCGGGACCAGCCTAGTGTGGAACCGAGCTGGGCTGAGCCGTGAGGGGCTGAGTGGGAACTAATGGAAAAGCACCAGTGGTGTCTGTGCTGCTACTCTGCCTCGGCGACCTGCAGAATACTGGTCAGTACGTGTGGTCAGTAGAGACCCTCCCCAGAGCGGCCGTACCTGCAGCAGAGCCTCCCGTCGGGTGGAGACGGGCAGCTCTCCGATGCAGAGGTGCCTCTTCTCCGTGCTGCGCCGCACGTTGAGACGGAAGCCCGGCTCCAGCACGAAGCCGTGCAGCTGGCGGATGGCGTCGGTGGCCGTGGCCGCCGTGCCGTACTTGGCGTAGGCGAAGCCCCGGTTCTGCCCGCTGAAGTTCATCATGAGCCGGAACTCCCACAGCGGCCCCACCGAGCCGAACAGGGGGATGAGGAGGTCCTCGTAGGCGTCCCGCGGGATCTGGCTGATGAAGACCTCGCAGCGGGCTCCCGGGGGGGGGGCCGTGCCACACTGAGTCGGAGAGAAGATAGAACCTGCTCATGTACGCCGTTGGGTGGTGTCCACATCATTAATCACACATTACATAAAACACAGTATAGTACAGTACAGTATGTAAATGATAGGAAAAGATGAGGTAAAGATGGGCATTTCTCTACGCTGACTCAGCACATTCTGCACAAGACTGGAAAGTTCTTTCCAGTGGCCGACTTGGCTTCCTACAGTCTGCAGCCAGACGTACTGGTCAGTTTGGGTGTTTCTTTCTATCTATTTATTTTACACTTAACTTTACCATTCAAAAACATTGCTGAAAAACCAACACGGAAACAGCGCAGTGACTCAGAGCGCTATGCCTTTCACAGCTAAGGCAGTTTTTCTCACCCTCAGGCGGTCCTCCATACTTCCTCTGGCCGTTCACCTGAGACAGTTTGGTGTGGGTGGCTGCCACCCAGGCCTCCAGAGCCTTCACCCTCTCGGCGTTCAGCACCTGAGGAGGAACCTTAAAGCGTTAAACCTCAGTGTCTCTGGACGGCCTCGGGCTGCCCAGAGAAATACGGAGAGCAAAAAGACAGACCTTCTCGCACAACGCCTGCTCTGTTTTTCCCGTTTTAAACACGGGACAACAAATATCTGTTGGCCTGTTTCAGAAGTTTACATCTGTTTGCTCTGTTTCTCTCCTCAGAGAACAAAAATAAACCCTTCTGTGGTCACTTACTTTGGTACTCCAAATGCACTGTTAGAAATGGCTTTTATTTGTTCATTTTTTCAATTAATTTATGTAACTTAATAACAGATTTGTTCTCTTTACAATTATAATCTTACACCGAGGTCATATAACCTCTGGTAGTGCTTAAAGGTTCCTCGTACCTCTCTTCTGCATTATAGCATCATGTCATATTGATTTTCAGTGGAGTGTGCATGAATAAAGAGCGGGCCCAGGAGACTCGGTTGTGTGTGGTCCAGCAAAAGAAGATAACTGTACATCACACCTGGCCATCTGGGCTGTTTGTCATCAAAACCCTCGGCTTTAATATTATATACAGGTCATAAGATTAGAATATCATGAAAGGTTGATTTATTCAAGTAATTTCATTTGAGAAGTGAGACTCGTGTATTAAATTAATTCATTACACACAGACTGATGTATTTCAAATGTTTTTTTTCTTTTAATGTTGGTAATTAGAACAGAGCGTGATGGTGTAAGGAGGAAGCTAACCATCCCTCTAACTGCTGTGAGTTTTTCTCCCTGCAGGGTTACGTGTGGCTCAGTGGACTCACAACTCCCAGATTTACATAGACGCAGTTCCCAGAGGTGTCCCTGATGAATAGAAATGATCTGATCAGATCACTGCTCAGTTTGAGACGGCCCTGTTTTGATAGGTGACCATAAAAAATATAAAAGAAATCTGGATTAATTATGTTCATGTTTAATATTCAAAGGTTTACTTGATTCTGATATGCCATAGCTGGACTGCGTGAACTCTGCTAAATCTCTGATGACTTGGAAATAAACGTGGACTCTTGATTTTCTTCTAGCTGAAAAAGGTGCCATGTTTTCACATGTGTTCACCCCCGACAACACAGCCCAAGACGGCTCCATAACTCGATCCCTCTCTGGCCTAAAAACTATGTCTGAAGAGTTGATGGACCACTCGGAATATACAATTCCTGTTCAAACAAGTGGAGAATCGGAACAATCTTTGGGTGTTGCACCTTCTCTAACCAAATCTGACACCCTCAGCAGTCACCTGTTTGTTACAATCTTTCACTGTAGATTCTAGAAATGTCTCTCTTTCCTCCTTGCCTCGCTTTCAACTTTCTGATTTAATTGTTGACATCAAATATCAGCTCTTCCCTCATATTCTCTCCAATTTCCAGACCTTTCAGTTAAGATTAGGTTTGCACTAAATTGAAACATGCTAGGACTGATCCCTCATCCCAATTTCATGTATAAAATATCACAGTTGCAACCACTGTCAAAAAGAACTATTAGGAGCCACTGAGCACATCAATACTTGTCCAGTTATCCCTAAGTATTTTCATTGTATCTACAAAAGGAAAATGTACACATTAGTAACACCAAACAAGCACAAGACCTCTAAAAAGAAGAATCCCTCCATTTTTTGGGGTAGAGTTGCAACCCATTGGTTAATAAATTCAGGGCACAGCATTATATTGAAACTAAATTCAATCTAAAAGCTTTAAAGAATTACCTGAAGACCCTTTCTTTCCCCTGAAATCAACATGACTGTCTACAGGCCGTGAAATATACAGAACTATTCACAAGGATTCGTTTGGACCATGGTGCCATCATTATGGTGGCTTGTCAGATCTAAGTAAACTGTTTTCTCATTAACCCTAACCCGAACAGCAAAGAGAGCAAAACAAACGTGATTTATTAGTAATAAATCACGTTTGTTTTGGTTTCCTATCTCTCTTTAGGTATATATCTCCACACATTAACGAGTGGGCTCCGAATTTAAAAAGACCACATTAAAACTACCAATATATCAAACCGGATATGATTTTGTAACTGTTTTGTAACACTAAACGTCAACAATAGCGTGAGTCCTGCTTAATTTTGGGGGGAAATCCCAAAGTGAGTAAATAAGCAGCGAGCAAAGTGAGTAAATTAGCACTCGTTAACACAATGTAACCAACTGTTACCGCCACGGCTAATTGGGGAGCTCGCGCCATCCCAGCTGCCTCTTCAAACGACCTGGCCGCTGCTTTTGGGAAAAGAAATACCTGGCACTGCTTGTTTTCCATCTTCTCCGCCGCGGTTTGGTGAGTCTGTCGCCTCTCGGACGGCACTGGGTCACGGTGACTTCAGGCCCGCACCTGCGGCCCTCCCACTCGTGGCTCGGACTCGGTGGAGGCTTCACTGACCCCTTCCCTCCGTGGGCCCTTCGCGGGCTCCTGCCTCCTTCTCACTGACGGATACCTAGCGAGAGAAGTATATGTTCTGTTTTAAAACATTTTTTAAAAGATAAAATGTGGATAATTATCTGAATGTCAAGTGCTGTTTTCTTTCAAATATATTCTCTTAATGTGGACGTGATAAGTTTGAAGGTACCTTCAACCTGTTGTGAGTCTAATTACATCAGCTCCACTGAGGGGGTGGTGTGTGTGGGGTGGAGGAAACAATTTCATTATTGTACCAGGGGACCTTTTGCTATGACAGCTGTTCGTTATAAAGTTTATAAATGACAGAAACACCTTCTTCTGAACAGGTGTTCCCACTGAAGGCTCTGTTCCTTCAGGGGGAACAGTGCCCCCTGCTGGACCAACAAGTTTCCAATCTCAGCCAAATCCTATCTGATTGAGGCAGTTACACAATTTATTTTTTATTTTTTGGGGATTATTGCTAAAGGATCCAAAGATTCACAGCCAACATTCAGGCACAACAACACTGTTTAGTGACATGTGGACCACTTAAAACAATACTGGCCACAGGCCTTTTAAACCAAACAATATCTAGTAGATGTTCCGAGTGATGTACCAGACTACAACAAAAATGTAATTCAAGACAAAGTAATGAGAACAGAAATATAATCCCCTGAAGCATTTACATTTGAGATGATGATATTACAGCTGCCACGTGTCTCCACTTCTTCCTTTCATACTGATTCACAGGTCTTCGGCCGAGGACGGATGAGTTTTTGGTGGCCGGATGAGTTTTTGGTGGGGACCTGAGCTCAGACACTGTCTCTGTAAACGTTTCATTCCATATTGCGCTAGACTGGCGCATGGGTTGGACTATGGGAAAAGACCAGTAAGAAGACTCTTGTTTTATTGGTGGCATATGGAAATCCTGGCTTTCGCTCAGAGGATTAGAAATAAAATTTAAAAAAACAAGCAATGTCACAAATAGTCTAAACTGCAATCAAAACTTTTACTTGTAATTTGTCCATTGGTTTGAGCTTTAAAAAGACAAAACTCTCAAGTTGGTATTTTCTTTGTTTTTTTTGGCCAATTCAATTTAGCATACGTTCAAAAATTCTATTCAATGTAACAACAATCTGAGAAAAAGTTGTTTCAGAGTCATGTTTCCCATTGTGTTCCACCAACTGCATTGATCAGCTGCATCCATTTTTCAAAAGAATCTGTGTTTTTCTCCCAACAGAGACAGATTTTGATATTTTGACTGCTTGACAGTGCAGCACAAACGTCCAATGGTCCCGTCACAAATTCCAAAACTATTGGTTAGCTGAGACTATTGATTAACTGACTGGAAGTCTAGAGCATGCAGGAAAAAGGCCTTATGGAGGGCCTTTTTTCATGACATGTGAAAGGAACTAATGTAGCCACAAGATGTCAGTGTTGGATGACATTTGAACTGCAGGTGACAAAGTCTGTCTTATTTCATTATGTCATCCCAGACCTCATACTACATCCATCCATTATTGTAACCGCTTATTCCCTAATGGGGTCACAGGGGGACCCCATTGACTACTCTCCCAGTAGTCAATAGGGGGAGAGGCGGGGTTCACCCTGGTCAGTCCATCACAGGCTCACACAGAGACAAACAAGGACCAACAACCACATACACTCACTCCTAAGGGCAGTTTGGAATGTCCAAAATCAAGCTAACATGCAGGTCTTTGGACGGTGGGACGAAACCGGAGAACACGGAGAGAACCCACACAGACACAGGGAGAACGTGCAGACTCCACACAGAAAGGTCCTGCTTCCCTCGGGGACTAGAACCCTGAACCTTCTTGCTGGGAGGCGATGGTTCTAAGCACCTCACCACCGAACCGGTGGCTATCATACGCTAAATAAATGTTGAGGATCGAGGACATCGCCTACTATTTATCCCACACAAAATAAAAGCAACATGCATTGTTAGAGAGTCGAAAAGACTCTGATTTTCATGATTATGTTTGGCTGGGGTGTTGTGTTGGTTGAGTCTGAGATTGGGCTGTGCAGGCTCTCTAGAGGAGTTTGATTTGCTCCTGCGTCCAGACTCGTTTGGCATTACGCCTCATCGGGCCTCCCTGTTCAGCATCAACTGGAAACAACCATTCTTTGCCATGTTGGCTCTCTATCTTTGTGGTGATACGGCTGATTTATCTTTTTAGTAGTTCCCCAGTTTATGCAAAACCAATCCCTGCAACTTTTTGTTGTCCTCTATTTATTTTTTTCTATTTGTTTTAGTCACTGACAGCAGTAGTTTCTTGGAGTTGACGATGAAAAGTGCAGTTATGTTTGTAAGATAAGTGTATTCTAGTGCTAGAAAATGGAAAAACTTATTTTTTTTCTCCAAAGGGTGCAGCCAAAAGATTCTTTAGGGAAACAACACATCTATAAAGGTTCTGGGAGGGACTAATTGCATGTACAGGAGTTTTTTGTTGTAGTCTGGGTAATGGTGTATTGTTTTCTGATTTTATTAATTTATCTGAAGGGTAATTGGCAAGCAGTTTTAAAAACATGTCAGCATTGATTCAGTTTCGTTCATGCCATAGCAGAAAAACAACAACCTGCTAATTGTAGGAGCCCAGATGACACATTAGTAACATTTTAAATAAGGTGCTAAATTAGATCGGAGAGTGTTACTGCTGCTGATAATGTGTCCTGGCTACTAGTGGTGTCCAGATGCCCAGGCCCAGGCTGCAGGAAGATGATGACAAGAGCTGAGAAGTACGGGCAGGAGGAGCCAGATTAGGGAGCTGGCTCATCTGCAGATTTGGAACAGGACCAGAGGAGCTGGGTGAAGTTGGCCATCCTTCCTTCTTCAGGTCTAACAAAATGGGTGTCAAATGTTGGCGCGACAAAAAGTTTAGTTTGTGCTGCTTTCGTTTTAGATATATGCCAGTGGTCATCAATCTCTACAATGCCTCTCTCAGAGAGTCAGACACCCCCCCTCTGTAAATTATTACTAATTTATTGGCATTATCATTATCACTTATTTTAGATCTATATATAAAATATAGTTACATATGTATATATTTATATTTTGTGTGGAATTTTGTATATATACTGTATATATGTATATATTTATAGACATGTATATATGTATATGCTGTTGTATTTCTGGAGTTAGTAACAAAAATAATTTCCCTCTGGGATTATTAAAGTATTTCTGATTCTGATTAATGAACACTTAATGGTCTACTGGCCCTTCCACAAGGAATGTGTCAGGAAGGTGGGTGTTGACGGAGGACTCAGTTGCGGAGATGAGGGGAAACAAGGTTTATTGTACAAAAACAGAGTGAATGTCCAGACAAAGTACAAATCAAAGCTGTGGAAAACTGTGATCAAAGTATCAAAGCAATAGCAAACAAGACTGTGGCAAAACTATGACTGTGACAAAGTAACAAAGTAAAGAATGACAAAACTGTGGCAAAACTGTGACTATGACAAAAAAAAAAGACTATGGCAAAACAAACCTGGCGTGGGGGTGACGATGGACAAGACGGACGAAAGGACAAGAACGCACTCGCACAAGACAAGGGGAAACGAGGACTATTTAAACACATTAGGGAGGGAAACCCCAGGTGTACACAATAGGTAATCAAGACGAGACGAGACACCAGACGTGACAGAATGAAATCCAGTAATTGTAAGAAACAAGCTTTGGACCTTTTTTAAAACTTTTTTTTTACCATTATTACACCTGAAAAAATTCAAACTAGTTAGAATACTTTTAGTTATAACACTTTTATAATAGTCCAAATAAACTAGGCAGTCTAATGGAGTTTGTTATTTATTTGCAGCCTGCAAAATACAAAACTATCAGAACATTGTAGGTACGTCTCATGTTGAGAAAAACAAAACATGAGATGTCTTTGCCCCTCAAGTTTAACACAATTACTCTAAAATGATAGGATGTTCCATTATCTGAACCACAAAATAAAATGGAAAAAGCACTGTCTTTGGTGAAATCCTCATGCCTTTGTGTAGAGCACAGCATGAGGTTTGCCTCCATCTTTTCTCAGGCCATCATACATCTGCCAGGTATGGGCTCCTTTTACAGAAGGTCAGATAAGGCCCAAGTGTGTCTGGTGTTGTGTCCAAACAGACCACGTGCACAGCATCTTATGAAAGTCCTGCTGTCAGACAAAGAGCAGGACCTGGGATTGGTCTTAAAGCATGGAGATGCTGCACAGTCGAGCCCTTGTTCCACAGCAGAGTAAAGGTGAGCCATGCCAGAAGCAGAGAGGCCTGACAAATCTATGGAGACGAAGGGTATTTGCCTCTTGTTTGCTGAGGAAAGTTTGCAGAACCAGGAGGAACGCTGTTCTGTGAGGTGAACTGGTGGATTTTCCGTCATTGTTATCTGAATTATTGTGGACACACGGCGCTGTGGATCAACGTGATGGACACCTGACTTTAACCGAACAGGGCAGAGTTTCGAACGTAGAGGCTCTGCCCTCAAAGCACAGGTATGCTGAGTGACACCCTTTGAAGCTGGAGATGTCAAGAGCTGGAATACTTTATTCTCCTCTGAGCTATTTAACACGTTTTGAGCAGAGAGACGGAAAGCACCGCGCAGGCCTTGACAAAAAGGCTTCAAAAGCACAGGTGTTCATCACACTGTATTGTTCCCGGCCAAGTTTGATTGGCTGTTGATTATTTCCATTTTTAACAGCCCTACTTTAACTGTTTTCCTTTTCCTGAGTGGAGCCATTCAGGACTTGTGGAGGGGTTTGAAGTTAATTTACTCTTATTTGGAGGGACTGCGAAGCTTCTCCAGTTTTCTACAGCTGCTCTTCTTCTGGCTCCATGTTTGTGACAGTTTTGGGCTCCAGGGAAGGGGCTCCACAGAAACATCGTCTGGATCCTTGGGATTCACTGTATTGCCTTGTTCAGCGACCTCTGCTTCTTTAGTTTGTTTTTGCAGAACAGATCCTCATGTGGCATGTGCAATGAATGTATCCACTGCATCCTTATAGGAAGAAAGTCATGCTTGAACAGTCCATGAAAAATATTTTTAGCCTCAACGTTGTGTGAAGTTGCTTTGAGATCTCTGCTGTAGAATAGGGGCACCGTTAGTCCAGTCCAGAGCGGAAGGTATTCTCCCGGTCTTAGGAGGTTTGGAACAAGCTTAGGCAGATGGTACATGTTCTCTGGGTCACCATAAACTTCAACATGAACCCTACTCTCCTCACAAATATCAGCAACCCACAGTTTCAACTCTGTGGTCATCGGTGTGATCCAGACCAACCTCTTTTTTTTATTATTATCTTCATCAGGAACAGACAGAATGTCACATGGAGTTTTTTTCTTTTAAGGTTCGGTTTGCAGAGTTCCCACATGATGGGGTTTCCCATGGGAATTTTCCTTTTATTACAGAGGCATTTTGTACGGTATAGCGGATACATCCAACAGTCCGAGCACAACCACCCTTCAGGAGAGTTTCTGCCTCCCATCAACACCATCTTCATGAATCAAGACCCATTTTGCCTGTGCAAGTGAGCCAGACCCTGTTGCACAGCCTTTTGGAAATGACCAACCGCGGACCCTGTTTGTTTTGAGTGATGCATTTTTGTTCAGTATGTATCTGGGGGCAAGGCCGACTGGGATGGATCTCACTTTACATGGCCTCCTCAGATGCAGCCCACTCATTTCCAAAGTTGAGTCAGGTTCCTTCTTAGGAGATATAAAAGTTCAAGGGGGTCAATTCTCAAATCTAGCTTCTTCTGGACTTCCAAGATTGGCTCGTTCATTCAGTGGGTACGATAATCAGTCCGTCTGGTTCGGTTAATGAATCTGTAGTGTTACGTCTGACAGACAAGACAATAGTCAGATGTATATTTTGGCACAATATGGTGTTGTGTCAACACAAGGGACAGACCTCATCCATATCCCCATCTTGTATCCACACACTATAATTGCTTATTCTCAATAGCATAATGTTAAACCGAGCAACAACTATCTATTGGGTGAAGAATTTCAGTCGGTAACCACAGAGCAGTAACAACCTGATCCAATTTAATTTCAGTGGTCACTTTCCCTTTTATATTTTGTTATGAGTTATATTCTTCTTGATGTTTTTCTCTAAGTTTTATGTTGCCATAAGTTGAGGTAAGTTTTGATTGTATTTTATATTCTGTACTGATTTTAGTAATTTAGCCTTATCTCTTTTTGCGCTGTGTGCTGCTTCTGTCCTGTTAAGCTGCTGGAACTTGAATGTCCCTGAAGCAGTCATCCCAAGGGATAAATAAAGTCAAGTCTAAATTAACAAAAAAAGCCATAGGTCAATCTACTGGGTTTGACAGGGGGTTGTTGGCAAACACACTCCAAAGACCTTACCTCAGTTTGATTACGCCTTGGGGAAAATCAGGAAAAAAAAACAAATTTATCCATAGTCTCAGCATAGTTATAGTTGAGATTGTCCTGTGCCTTCTATGTATAGGGTGGCAAAAAAGTAACACACAGATATGTAAAATGAGTAACAAAAGACAAAACAGTGCAGAGGAAAAAAAGAAACCCAACATAATTCCAAGGTTCTTGTGTATATCTTCATTCCTTTTCCTTTATGCTGTTTCTTAGCAGACCTTACAATTTTGAGGGCTGAGTTTGGCACAACTTCTGCAAAAACTTTGAACTTTCTTTCTCCTCCTCTGTTCAATTTTACTGGCAGAGTTGTGGTATTGGGCTCAACTTCTGGCCAATTATGGTTTTCAAGTTTGTAGCTAAAGTGGAGAGAGGTAGCAGAGGAAATATTTCCCCTTTCTGTTGGTCTACAAACATCCTCATATAGATCCTAAAACATTATATGGTATAATGACCTAGGATTTCATCCTGTGCTGTAAATACCAAGATTAGGATTAACACACAACAAACTTCATGGAAAGCGACGTGACTAATTGATCGTTACATACACCTCTGATTAAAAATAAAGAATTATACCTCCATATAACTGTATTAACTGTGTAAATGATATCATAAGCAGAAATAAAAGAAAAAGAAAAGAAAGTTAATCATCATTACCATTAGATTATTAACATTAGATCATTTTGAAATGAAGCTTGAGGTGTACCTGAAATTCTTACAAATCTTATCTTGTCATTGATAAGGGATGGTTTGGCCATCTCATCCAGTTCTTCGTATGTCCATGTGAAAGGCTTGATTTGTCTTTGTTGCTGGTCTACATAGACAACCATAATTTGCCAAAGTTCCTGTCTTTGGGAGTTCTCCCTCTAGATTTGGAATGCAATATCCCAATAGAGAATATAAATGGCTCTCCACACTTCCCCTTGGTCATCCTGAGTATTCTACTTCGGTTAACAAAAATGGTACATGCCAGTGAAATACGGATTAGTTTTGATCCAACATTCAAGATACCGTTCTCTTGTATGATTGTGTGACCTATCAGCTGTAGGAAGACTTTCTTTCTAAAGTCTTTTGTGAAATTGTAAGCCTCAGAGCAACCTGAAGTGGTGAAAAATATTCAACTCACTTTCTTCAAGCTCAGTGTAGGATTGTTCTGAATATTTTAGAAGGTAAAATTAAACCACCCCCTTCTCAACAACGAAAATTCAAAAAGCAGAAGCAAATCACACTGCTGGCTGTTCATCAGAATCAGCTCAACATGCAATGAGGTATCTCTCAAAAGTCAAGGAAGCAGATTTATTATCCCCATCTTAATCAGTCTTGCTCCCTCAATCAGGGATCTGGGGGATGGAATTATCTGGAGATAAGATAATGTTTGTCAGGACATGGCAAAAGATGTCTTTCATCCTACCCATCAGGTCAAGCGTTTGACCCAATGACTTCGAAACACAAATAGAGCTGAATAATTTGGATTCTGAAATGAAAGCGATAGCAAAGGAGCCCTGCTTGACTTTCTGAAAGAATACAATGAATACAGTGATTGCAAAGGGGTCTGATCCTAATCAAGCAATGTCAGTCAGCAGAGCTTCAGTTTCTCAGTACCCTGAATGACCTGAACACCCCCTGTATCATCTGTGAATGATCTGCACAGTAGTGGTGCCCCAAGATGAAGCCAGGTGTTTAGGAGAACAGCCAGGAAATGACTTCCATAAGGCTAAACTGTTCCTGCCATTTAAGCATGGTGAACAGGATGAGAAAGGATAAAACCGTTACAGTGGTTTCATTATTCCATAAACTGTGATAGAACGTTGTCATTTGCTCTCAGTAAAATGTTCAGTGATGAATTTTACAGGTTTTTCTCTTATACCCTCAACAGCTTGTAACAAGCTGTAACACATCTGTGAAGAACATTTTCCATTACTAAAGGAGCAGGAGACCTGCTTTTTGATACACCATCAAAGTCAGATACCGTTACATAATTTTTAACGCACATCATCTTCGGTAGATTAGTTGATAACACAATGCTGACCGCACACTGTGGACGAAGTGCTTTGAAGCTGTGTGTTATCATACTCAGGAATTTTGAGGCTCTCTTTCAAAAATGATAAGATGCTTGATGAATGGTTATCAAAATATGGGGGGAACCAGAAGGGTAGAAAAAGGTGTGTCGACCAGACTTCCGAAGTCAGAGCTAACCAGTGTTCTCCAGGCATGTGTGAAATAAGGATGTCCCGATCCAGCTTTTTGCACTTCCGATCCGATACCGATACCCGTCTATCAGAGCATGTATTAAAGTTTAAAGTTATTTATCTACTTACTTAGTTGTCAGACTCATGTTGAACAGGGATATACTCTGATAACAACTCAATAGTGGCAACCATTGAGTTGTTATCAGAGTATATCCCTGTTCAACATGGGACAGACCTGTGGGTTAGGAGATGCTAATGCTAATGCTCGTGTGGGATCGGACTTAAAAAAAACTGGGTTGGGAGTCTGGATCTGCATCTTCTCATGCCGGCCTCTACGCATTTTTTTGCAAATATCGGTGGCCGATCCGATCCAAATATTGGATCGGATTTACTTAAGGAAGTAGACACTGAAAAATGTAAATGGACTGGTAGATGAACAGGAGAAGGAAAGGAGGGGGCAAGAAGGGGGATGGTAATATTGAGTTGGGAACATGGTGTTTCTTCCTCCCATATCTGTCTTGTTGTTGATCTGTTCCCAGCAGAGGGTGTTATCTGAAGTATCTGGGATATAACTGAATTACTGTGGCCAATCTCTATGCTGCAGATTAGCAGCCTCGGCCGCCCCTGGACAGATCTGCATCAAGGTCTCAGGGCATTTATATTGACCTTCTGAGGTTACCTGTGGAGTAAATACAGGGGTTAGATTCTCATGGGTCTATGTTTATGTGTGTGTGTTGCATTAATTCCTGCTCTTTCCAGGCTGTTGCTAAGTTACTCTGCCACAGGTTCACATTAACATGGTTTTATTGCCATAAATGAACATAATCACATGGACCCAATGTGCGCTGGCCCAGTAATTTCCTTTCAGAGGTGAGTGAGTGCTGGTCAGCTGATGAATGAATTAAACATGTTTTAAAAATGTATTTAGCTTTTTGCTCAAACTCATTTTTAAGCTTTTGAAACCCCCCACAGCCTACAGTTACTTAGCAAAGTGATTTGAATTTGTATCAAAATCTTGTATGTTAACTTGTGAGGGGGCTCTTAAAGTCACAATTTCTCTGAATTGTCTAAGGGTAAGATTGTTCCCAGGATTGTTGATGTATTTTGAAGCAGGACACACTTGGCTAATGATCAGAATAGGGTCCACTGCACATCCAACCCCAGTGATAAAAATTCTACAAAACTAGTTAATGATTGTATTTAGTTTCTATTCATATTTTGCATATGGCCGTTGCCCAAGAAGGCTGGTGATGTCATTCCTGGCTTTGGTTCATGGACTATATTTTGAAATACCCATGTGCAAGATAGGATAAGATAGGAGAAGACCACCACTCCACCCCCCCGTGAACATCCAGGTTCAGGACATAGAAACTGTGGAAAGTTTCAAATACCTGGGTGTTCATGTGAACAACAAAAACTGGACTGGACTCACAACACCGACGCCCTGTATAAAAATGGCCAGAGCCGCCTGCACCTCCTGAGTATATATTTTAGTCACTCAAATCTCTGCGCTGTGTTGCTTCCTTGTATATTTGTTTGTTTTTGCTGTTGGTACTTTATGCACCTTCTCCTCCTTTTGAACTCTAACTGATGTGTGACCAGTGAATTTTTCCACTGTGAGATCAATAAAGCTCTTATCTTATCTTATCTTATCTTATCTTATCTTATCTTATCTTATC
>CAJRST010036666.1:22464310-22491703 GCA_907169785.1 Menidia menidia
TCTTATCTTATCTTATCTTATCTTATCTTATCTTATCTTATCTTATCTTATCTTATCTTATCTTATCTTATACCCAATGCTTCCTTCAATGCATCTGTTTGTATGTAATATTTGTATTATCGGAAAAAGTATGTAGCCTATCGAGTCAAATGTGCTGTATAAGTGTATGTGAGATTTTAAATGTGAATAATTAATGTCAGTCTGTAAAGTATACATGCATAGCTGCAGAGTTATCAGAGCCTATCCCAGCTGCCATGTCAAGAGAGGGGATAGAGGCCACTCTATTGCATGGCCAACAACCATGAACACTCAGACTTACCCCCCAGGTAAATTCAGAATTACCAATCGACTTAACATGTATGTGGGCTCTTTGGTATGTGGAGGCTCCACAGCCTGCACAGGAGCTATAATAAAGTCAATACATTCTTCCTCTGGCGTTTCAGTCCTCTTCCCCAGCTGTGTCATCCTCTCAGGGAGTCGCTCTCCCGCTGTGCGACTCACCTACATGGCAGGGTTAAGAAACATTGTTCTGTTAGTGGTCTGTAGTAGCTGCTAAATCTGACAAAGATATAGTTCCAGTGATTTGTAAGCATCAAGGTCTAGCTGCCTTACACTTCATCTGCATTTCAACCAATTCAAGGAGCAACATTTTTTACCAAACTTGACCGGAGAAATGCAAAACGCTTGTCAGGATTTGGGAGGGAGGCAAGTGGAAAGCAGAATTCAACACACGCCTGGGCCACTTTGAATACCCGGTCATGCCATTTGACTCACAAGCTCAAGCCACCTGTCAAGCGTTGGCAACTGGCTCTCTCAGAAATTTCCTAACTATTTTTGTTTTTTTTATTTGGATGAAAATCTGATTTTTTTAAAAACGTCCTTGATAAATAGAAGCACCGTATCCACTTGGTGCTCCAGAAACGTTTGGAGAATATACAATATGTTCTAGCTGAAACGGGAGTGTCATCCCTCACACGTCATTGTGGTCTGTCTTTGAAGGCAGGTAGGTAAAGCTTGACTCAAAGAAGATCAGAGGAGTTCCTAAATGGGAAACCCCAACAAACCGTGACAGCAACAGAAATTCTGCGGTTTGGTCCACTTTTACTCTACTTCATCTGGTGATACAGCCTGCAGTCGGCCTACAGGGTGCTTAAGGGTACGGCTCCCATCTACTTGAATACTCTGACTTAGGCTTTTGTCGCAAGTTGGTCACTCTGGTCTTCAAAGGTTTGTGGTCTAGCAGTGTCTACACCACACTTAAGACAATCTAGACTATTCTACTGTGTCGTTCCACGATGCTGGAATGACCTACAGAGTGCAACAATGTTGCTCCAGAGTGCAACAACTGTCTATCTTTAAGAAACTCTTGAGGACCCAGAGAGCACCTCCTACACCTCCTAATGGAGCATAGATCATTAAATGTAGGGAATAGATAGAGAATAGTAAACATAAGTATGAATTTAATTGCTATTTTACGAGTAGCTAAACAGGATGACTGCAGTGAATTAGTATGATTTGGAATGTATTAAGTAGTATTATCAAGAAAAATTAGTTTTCCACTGTGTTTCACAAATGATGATGGCAATCTTCAGGACGGTAAAGATGTCCTAACCCTAAACCCTGGTTCAGGTAGTGGGTGGAAATAAGAGGTAAAGATAAAAAGAAATGATTAAAAAAGGGTAATGAAAGTCTACAGGGTGCAGGGGGTGGAGACAGGAAAAGGCCTACTGGCAGACTCAGCAAACAAACAGTAAACAAAGCACGGAAAACGCCAACCAAACTCAGATAAGGACCACCAATGCTAAGCTGTCCTAAAAGAGCTGCTACAAATAGGAAACAGACCCACAGTCATTAGGAATAACAACAGAATCAAGCTCACCTAAGGCAGCCACCTGGTTTCATAGGTAAAGCAAAATGCATAAACACAAACAACACAAACACTCTTTGTCACCGCCATCTTCTGCACTTCGTGTCCACGTATGTAGCAGGATGGTGCATCAGGATGTTCATCATGAGTATCTTGTGTCATCTTCTTCAGAGTTTAGTTAGTTTCTGAAATTCTGTCAGTCTGTTGCTAAGAAGTGTCAGCTGTTTAGTGACAGCAGATCCTGAGCTGCAGGGCCTTGTCTGACACACACACACACAGACTTACACACACACACGCACACACACACAAACACACGCACACACGCACACGCACGCACTTAAACTGTTAAGATCACACATAACACATAAACTTCCATACACACTCTTGTGATAGATCACAAACTCGTTCTTTGCCCCCCCCCCCCGCCCCACACACACAGCTGTGCTTTCCGCCGCCCCCACCTAAACATCAGGGGTAGTGATCTGTCTGCTGCAGTCTAACCTGAGGGGGAGCTGTAAGGGGGAGACATCTGTCGGCTGTCACTCTCCATCCCGTTTCAGTCCTCATTCGTCTCTAATACACATGACATGGAGCCGTGCAGCAGCAACTCTTTGAAGACTTTGAGATCAACTTGAGTCATCTAACTGCGGTTTAACAGCAACTCAGTAATGATAAGGCCTTTATATTTGGAGGTCTATTTCTACCTGTAATTACCTGTGGAGCTCTTGAAGGCAACATTTTAAAAGGTTACATGCTTGTGAATTAGTAGTTTGAGGATCTCATTCATCTACAATTTTCTAGAGAGGGCTGCTTGTAATTTTGACTTTGTATTCCTGTGATTTGTAAGTACCGTAACAGTTTTTTTTCTGCAGGCGACACGGTAATGTGGTGGTTAGCAATTTCTCACACCAAGAGGGTTAAGTTCTGCTTCCTGTTGCCATTATGGGAACAAAGAAAAACCTAAAGTGGCAATAAAAATCCCAGATCCTACAACAGCTGGAGCTCTGAATGAAACATTAACAAGTAGAAATCCTTATTCAATGTTTCTCACAAAAGTGGGAGAAAGAAAAATTAGAGCTATTGTCAATTAATGTAAAAAGAAAGGGTCAACTGACTGTGAAAGCATTGATATGACAATAATTAAAAAGCTAAAAGAGGAAATGATTCAACCTCTGATTAATATCCATAATCCGTAAAGTCAGTCCACTTTATGAATTATAGGCCTGTTTCTCTACTTCCACAGTTTCCCAAAACTCTGGAAAAAGTGTTTGTCGGTAGATTTGATACATTCATTACTAAACATTAACTCTCTGAAAGTCAGTATGGATTTAGATCCCAAAGTTCGACAGCAATGGAACTCCTTTATTTAAAAGAATAAGTCACCAGCTCCATAGACCAAAAGAATTCTGCAGTTGGTGAATTTATTGATCTCACAAAAGCATTTGACACAATTAATCATGAAATATTAATCAAGAAATAAGAACGCTATGGTATCAGGGCAGTAGTCCTGACTTGGAGGCAGAGCTTTCTAAGCAACAGGCAGCAATTTGTGCTCATCGGTGACTGCCTGTCAACTTGCTTGGACATTGTTTGTGGTGTCCCCCAGGGGTCAGTATTAGGACCACAACTGTTTATCATATTCATAAATGACAAAAGTAAAGATAAAGAGTGCTTCATTTAGTTTTGTTTTTAGAAAAGACTAATATTTTTTTTGTATAGGTGCTATTATGCGAATACTTTATATTTTGTTCCTTACAAGGTCTGTTTGCATAATCCTGTGAGGACGTGGGGGTTGGGTGGGAGTTACTCTCTATGTCAAAATGATGTGCTACAAACAAATGGACCAGACTCAGTGAATATGCTAATTTCAACCATTACACTGTGACCCCTACTGAAACCAGTGAGCAGAAATATACAAACTTTGTTAAATATTCTTGTGGCATGAGAGGAGAAAAAGGAATAACAGAGAGGAAGTTCTCTGTAAGGTTCCAGGACATGACGTGTGATGGGCCAAATCCCTCTCAGTCTTATTTTCACATAAATTGGCGAGGAGCACCAAACACAACCAAACATCTTGGATGAGTAATTCAAGCCAGACCATACAGCTACAACACGTGTGTGCTGAGCTAGTGTTGCCCCCTCCCTCTCTCAGGCTGTGTTGTGTGGATACACTGACAGAAGGAGGCTCATTTGCCCAGGTGATAAGGTGTGTCATTGGCTCTTTGTGTTCCATGTCAGTTGCTACAGTGTTTAATTTGACCTGCTGCTTGTCACCGAGGACACTTCTGGTCAATATTAGTTCTGCAGCCACTGATTCAAAAGGGTGTGTTTGTTCATCCCATGCCCCCTTCATCACTGAAAATAAACACACCCTTCCCACTCACACAGGATGGTAATGGCTCTGACTGTAGTATGGAGCAGTCACTCAGCAAGAATGAGAGCCCACAGCCAAACATGGGAACAGATGTTTAATGAAGGAGCAGCACTCTAAATGCATGTGGTGATGCCAAGATCTCTCAAGTTTGTTTTTAATGAAGAATTATTAGCATACCAACAAAACAATTTTACACTACTGAATTTGATATAAATGAAACAACTTACGAAGTCCTTTGTGTTGTGGGAGAAGTTTGGACAGGATGCAAAAGCAAATGTAGAACCACTGAGTAAAGGGAATAACAGGAGATTTATTGATTCGGAGGGAGAGTGGAGGTACCAGGGAGCCGGGAAGGGTATACCAGGTCCAGGTAGAAGTGCCAAAGGTGTCCTTTGGGGAGGAGGAGGTGTCCTTGGGGAGCAGGGCTTGAATTTTGGCTGATAGTAGACCCAAAAGGAGTGCTGAACAGTCAGGAAAAGCAACCTGTGTGGTAAGACAGGCGTCGATTCAAATAACCGAGAGATACCCTACCATCTGGTGTCAGAAACCTGGAGAGTCCAGGCATATTAAGGGTGCCTTATTGTCAAGCAGCAGATGTGATGCGGTGCAGGCTTCCACCCAAAAGTATGACCACCACACTTTGCTTTAAGGGCAGTCATATGCTAGATGTAATTTCCTTTAAGACTTGATGGACTAAGGAAAGCATTCAAAGATATAAAAAGAAAAAGTAGATTAAATCTGACACCTCGCGATCAAACTTGAACAAATGGTAGAACATACTGCCACTTAGGAAGGCAGTTGTCTAACCATTCATTACTCACTCCATCCATCCATTTTCGTAACCGCTTATTCCCTAATGGGGTCGCGGGGGGACTGAAGCCTATGCCAGTATTCAATGGGCGAGAGGCGGGGTACACCCTGGTGTGCCAGTCCTTCGCAGAACCACGCACACTCACACCTAAGGGTAGTTTGGAATGTCTAATCGACCGAACATGCAGGTTTTTGGATGGTGGGAGGAAGCCGGAGAACCCGGAGAGAACCCACGCAGACACAGGGAGAACATGCAGACTCCACACAGAAGGTCCTGGTTTCTCCGAGGCTAGAACCCAGGACCTTCTGGCAGAAAGGTCCTGGTTCCCCTGGGGACTAGAACCCAGAACCCTCTTGCTGTGAGGCGATGGTGCTAACCGCCACACCACCGTGCCACCCCATTACGTACTCTTTAAATCTAAAGACCAACACACCCACACAAACACCATAAAGACTTTGTGATTGTTTTTTCACAGCTTATATGTGTGTCTAAATCCTATACAAGGATTTATGGTGGGATGGTGGGGGTGGACTGCGTCCATGTTCCAGCGATTTGTTTCGACTTTAGCTCTATGGGGGAAGCAAGGTGGCAGCCCATTGGGTTTAGATTTTCTTTGTCATTTGGCATTCCAAGTGGAACTAACAAGCCTATAAAATGGTAACAAGAGGAAGACAGCAGGAGGCGGAGGGCATCTTAAAGAGCGGAGAGACACATTTAGTGGACTTGAGAGGGGAGAATGTGAGAGACTAAAGAAGAGAGGGAAATAACAAGTCACAAGAGATGGATGAGTCAGGACAAAAGGGTATGACAGAAAAAGGAGCTATGATAGAAAAGAAAAGTGTGAGTGGGAGGAACCTCACATGAAACATTTTTTGATGTTTAGTAACAATCGCATTGTCTCATGCTTGTGAAGATCTGCATTCTTCTCCTCGCACTCCCCGATTATTATTTTTTTGTTAGGCTGAATGAACTACATTCAAGCCAGTGCTGAAGGAATGGATCAAACATCTCCCACAAAGCCACACACATACAAAACAGAAGCCTCGATACACCTGCTGATCACAGGCATACATGCTTTTCCCGATGGGAGGTTTTAATTTTCATGTCTGCTGTCCTGAGAAGCAGTCGGTCGAGGAATTCTTGGAATTATGGGCTCTTTCAACTTTGTTTAGCCCGTCAGTGGTACCAACCAAGAACATGGAGTCACAAAGATCCCACAGATCATCTGTCCCTGATTTGGAGGTCAGGCGGGCGGATTTCTCCTTATGTCTATTTCATTGGATATTCTCCCTGGTTGTCAGCCTGTCAAAGTGCAGCCACTGCTGTACAGTCCTCTGCTGCTTTGGTCAACGAGTCCTCACAGTGTCTTCCACCTCTGAGGACTTTCTGATTTCATCAGTCTGGTCTGGGTGCTGTTGCCCCCGTGAGGATACAAAGCCAAAATCAGAGCCTCGAATAAAAGACGACTGAATATTGATTGATTCTCTTTGTTTAGTTAAACAAATTTAACTTATTTGATTGTGTCCACAGAGTCCAATTGGCCATGTCGTGTGGTCACATCTGAAATGAAAAGGGGCCAAAAAAAAAAAAAAAGAGACGAAAGATGGTCTAGATTGCTCCAGGCCACATTACACATTAGTATAATAGACTCGTTATAAGTTAACAGTTACACTTCTGATTTGGCATGGTGATGAACACAAAAAGACTTTCAGGAAACTCAGAGATTTTTCTGGGACAATTTTGTAATTCCTTTTCCTTCTCTCAGCTCAGCAAAAAAGACTGCCGAGTTTGGACCTCACTGATCTTTCAAAACCTTTTTTTGTGTAATTCAGTCGTTCATATTTTGTGGCCATAAATGCTTAGCCTTATTCCGCTTGCCATGTACGCGCAACCACATCTCCAACAAGTTCAATGACCCCATGATTTTGTCGGTCTTCCCATGAATACCTATTTTAGCCGGTAAAAACTGTGCCTCTACAACAGACAAAAAGCTGCACAACTCACACTGCTACAAGCGCATGAGAGAAGGCCCAGGTATGATGGGGGTCTGATGTGGAGTTGCCATCCCCTGTTAAAGGTAATGGTAGAATTTTGCCAAACATATGACACCACTAAAATGGCCATCATAATAATCATCATCATCATCATCCCACTTTGGCCAATTAGTTGTAAATATAGGCCCCACAGCCAGTGTCGCAAGAGAACCTCGTGATAGAGCCAGATGTGCATAAAGAGAGATTTATGCTCTCATTAGAAAGCTTCTATTGTGATATTGAGTTGGATGTGACTTGTTGTTGTGTTAATACTGTTCACCATATGTCTCACCCCGGAGAGAGGAGGCTCTCCACTGATTAGCTGAACAGCTTGTTGCCCAACAGGCCACGATGTTGAATGACCTCTGGGGGTGAACAGGGAGGCATGTAATTTGCTTGATGGTGCAAGGTTGAAGCCCACATGTTTTAAACGGAGCGTATGTGTGTGTGTGTGTACATGTGTTTGAACACAGCATCGTTAAAATGGTCACACTGATTCTAGTTTGTGAAATTAACTTTCTGTATACTGTGCAGGGGTTGTCTTCAAGCCTTCTTGCGCTCCCCTGTCCGGTACGAGATGCCATAATTATGTTGAAAATGATGGAGAAATTACACGCAAGGAAAGCGCATGAAGGTAGACCACCAAGGGAGAGGGTGTTGTGAATTTAACGGCTATTGGTCAGCCATAAAAGCCATTTTTGGCTTTTATGGCTGCTCTTTACGCTGCTCTCACTGCTGAACTGTGGTGGAGCGAGGCTGTTTCGTACCACATCCACTCCGCAACAACTTCTAGACCCATTTCACATCACCACCACTGAAGCTTCTGAAACAAACAGCGTACCACAAATTACCCACAAACATTTTGTCACCATGAAGTCTCATCAAATGCTGAAATAAATGAATGAGACTAGACACAAGCAATTTCTAAATCTGGTTCATTGATCTGTTAAAAGAATGTATGACGGCTGTTTAAACCCTCTGATTATATGTTTCATCTTTCTGTATTGTGACTGTTCAGAACATGCATACAGTTGTTATCGATAAAATAAACTAGAAAACAGGAGCATTAAATGACCCAACATCAAGGCAAAGGAAGAATATTCAATGACACAATCATTGGATTGACTTACTTGCTCCTTTGGGACTTCCCCTTATGTCCTCTGAAAGGGTTCCTCCTAAATCTCCATTCCACCTGTTCTCTCCTCTGGATAACCTTTCTTAACCATATAAGGCATTATAGGTTGTACTTTGTCCCAACTAGTTTTAATTTTTTTAAACGCATCAGCATGAACGGCTGGCCCTTCAGGATTGGCACATTATCTTTTTGGCTAATTCCTCCCGCCTCATGGCGATTACTTATGAATCTTATCTTACCATTACCTCCTTTATTTTCCACAAAGGACACAATTTTGATGAGTTCTCAGCTTTTTTTTTAACCTAACCTAAAACGACAGGGATACATGAAGAGCATAAATGTAACAAAGCAAAACAAAACACATATATGATGATTTTAAAGTGCAGTTGCTTCATTATATACTGCTTAAGAATTACCTACATTTTTCAGTCATAGACCTGTTTCTTGTGCATCAAAGAAAGAAAATGCAGCTCAGTCACTCCTGTCATTAATGCCTCACTGACATCGGGCACATTTCTTACCACATTCAATCAAACTTGGGTTACACCGCTGCTCAGGAAACCCTCTCTCTTCACTCAGGTGGTGGTGAACTATCAGCTACTCTCTCTCCTAGATACAACCACTCTGGGTTTAGAGGGGGGCACTCCACTGAAGCTGTTCTGCTGGCTGTGACAGAAGCCTTAAAGCAGCCGGAGCACCAGCTAAGTCCTCAGTACTCGTCTTTCTCCCACTTACCAGCTGCAGTTGACACGGTCAACCATGACAACAACCTGTCTGTACTCTTGAGGAGGAGCATTACAGGGAGAGCGCAGTCCTGGTTTTAATCCAACCTCTCTGGTCCATCATTCAAAGTATCCTGGCTTGGTAACACTACTGCAGAGCACCGCGTCACCACAGGGGTCCCCCAAGGTTCTGTACTGGGACCTCTTCTCTTTGCTATACACCACTTCACTGGTACAGAAAGCCCGTCAACTCTAATTATGTCAAAAGCGAACTGCTTGTCTTCCCATCCAAACCAAACATACACCGTTTGCATCCAATCTAAATCTCTGTCTCTGCTCCATCAAAAACACTCAGAAACTTGAGTGTCTGAAAGATGACCAGCGGACCTTTAAAGGTCATGTTGTGTCTGTTGCTCCATCATGTGGCTCGGCATTACTAAACGTTGACATTGTCGATGGTCCTTTCCCACCTTTTTCTTCTTCTCAGCCTGTAAAGTAAAACCTCCTTTTTTGTGATAAATTATTTTGTGTGTGACATTTTGTGAAATCTAATCTTATCAGTCACTTTGTCAGTAAAATGTTATTATGACACAACACAATATTCAGTGAATGCAGATCTAATGAACACAAAATCGAGTGAAAACAACCTTTTTAAATAGTTTCTCATATCACTAGGGGTCATTTTGATACCCTATCACAACAATTGAAAACGCAAATATTAATAATCGTACAATGTCATTTATTGTCATTTTATGCATAAAACAACCTGGATAGCTTTGCTCGCTTAGCTTGAAAGGTGTCTGTTGTGTCCCTACGCCATGCTTTAGGAATGTGTTTTTTTTCCAATGTTTATGCTCAATTCGTCCAGGCGAGCTGCCCGAATATGGGTCTATCCATATCATAAACCTTTTCCTTTTTAAGCCCACCTTCAGGCTGTCTCCTTCTAGATGTACATCAAGGGTTTACCTTGTCCCTATCATGAACATCTCCTTTTTTGCCCTCGCCCAGGACATCTCCATAGTTTGTCCATAGCTTGAGCATCCTCCCTACGCCCTGCTTTAGGAATGTGTTTTTCTCCAATGTTTATGCTCAATGAACAGAGCCGTTTGTGCCTTACTGTGAGCTTCAGACACTACATATTCCCTCCTTCGGGACTACCTAGAGTCCCGAAAGAAAATGTGATGAAGAACAGGTTCGTCCAGACAGGAACACTTAAGAAAATTTAACGAAATTATACATGGACCTGCGTCAACAAAAACCTCAACATTCGACACTTTAAACCTATGAGATCTAATAACTTTTTAATTATAAATTTATGAGACAACTATTTGACTAGGGTCCTAGTTTGATACCTATGCGCACGTTATTTTAATTAATTTAAATTAGGTAAACTAATTCTACACACTAATTAGACCAAATCAAACTACAGTTAAACCAACCTACAGTTCCCCTTCCAGCCACACAGCTCCACTGACTCCCCACACAGACAAACATCCATGTCTTTTACTCCACATGAATTCTGTGTGTCCACTGTAGGGAAACCACAGGCCAGTCTTCCTCCGTTCAATAAAAACCCGCCCTATCTAAAGGGTGGGGAAAAAGATTGGACGGTCTAAGGGAGTCTCACCCCTTCTTCTGAGCAAGAAACCCTGTACTTAACTACCAATTACCATGAACTTTTATCGACTAATTTAGCAGAACCAGGAAGGCAATATGGTCCTGCAAACAACGCTAACCTCAGTATGACCACAAAACGTGGCCCCTAACAGTCTAAAGATAATAAAGGATTACAAAGGATATAATAGGCCACACAAAGGATTACATAATGTTACAGTAGATAAACATCAAAATGGCTACAAGCTCCTCCTGTGTACCTATATCTGTGTGTAAGCATTGTGTAATCATCGTCTACCTCTCCTGTGCTATGGTCCATAACTGACATACCACCCATCTCCCTGTTAGGCATAGTGGACCACTCCTCCAGAGTCGGGACACCTCGTCCACTGGCGGCACCACTGCATACAATAGTCCAATCAATGTAAGGTTAATGACAAATTCATACTAACAATGGAGTAATAGATAAATCAAGTGGGAACTCACGGTGAAGGCCGATATTAAGTAAATAGTATATACGGTCACTGGAATAAAAGGGAAAATAAGAACCAAAATAAATTAAATCAAAGGTGACAATGGTGGTCAGAACATTGACCACCCTAAGGTGTTGCCACTTCAGAGTGGACCAAGGCCAAAATAACAAACAAAACAGGTCTACCTTGAATCGGACTAACCTAAGCGAAGGAAAATAACCAAAATACAAATTCTTACCTCCCTTACTGGATAGAAACAGGAAAAAACTGAAACAACAAAAATGGCAGTCCACTCCTACTTAGGCATCTCAAACATCCAAAACTAACATCCAAACAGAGTCCGAAATTGGCAAATGGCTGAGAGGAATTGCGGCAGTACTTGGGACCCTTGGTTTAAAGAGGATGCATGTCCATGACGGGCTCATCAGGGTCGTCATCGCTCAACCTCGTCCCCAAGAGTGGCATCTGGGCTTGGTTTTCCGGCATCACCACTCCGACCCATCGTAGAATCATGGCTTTGGCGAAGGTCAGCAGGAGTGTGCAAAAACAAAACATGACACATAAAGACAGTACAAGTGCAGCCACAATCTGGACCATCAAGGCCCCCATTGGCCACAGTTTTTCTTCTAACCATGCATTGGCTGACCAACCTGAGTCTTCTGAATATCTGTGATATCATGGCTTGTATTCTCTCTGTCTTCTTGTTGTCGGACAGTTGTATGTGTGTGAGTTTCCTTATTGTCTCTTGGTCTTGCTTCCTCTGGTCTTCGTTGTAGCTCGACTTGATGAGCCACATGATCGGTGTAGACACCTTTGGTCATACTTACAAGTCTGACTACTTCAGCCAGTTTGCTCCTAACTGGTAAAGGAAATCCCTCCTGTTATTTGGCTCGTAAAATAGATTGCTCCATTTGGTTCTGATCAGGATCGTTTCCAGTGACATTTCTCCAAGTTAGATGTGCTCTTGCCACATAGGATCTGGGATTTTCCTGTTCCTCCATGGGCTCAATGATGATGTTGTCTGGGTGCACGTTGGTGGGAAATGTCTCTCTCAGAGCTCTCCACATTCTTCCTCGATTTGCCACAAATAGATCTGCATCATGTACTGTAGTAACAGCATATTTACGCAGTCCTGCCTTCTCCAAAATTTCCTCCATAGCTGGCACTCCAAGAAGGTTGGCCAGGAGTCTCTTTATTTCTCCCATGGCTGCTTGAGTCCCCACTAAAGCCTCTTCTAGTTTCGAAATGGATGGGCTCCATCTTGTAGGATAGGTTACTTCTCAATTATGTCCGTCATGTGTGTGTTCTGCCATGGTTTGTACTCGAGGTTCTGTCCTTGCACTAATACAGGGGTCATCTTCTTTTTCTTCCTTGATCGCAAATTATATATGCCATGGCCACTTTGTAAAGCTTTCTCTTTTCGCAGTCCTTTTACAGTGATCTTCAGTGCTTGGAGTTTTTCTTCTAGATGCTCTTGTTTTTCTTGGCTAATAGCACATCTCAGATCTGAGCGGCATTGTTCTTTTTCTGCTTCAATTGTCCTTAAAGCTTGTTGAAGATGTTGCATTTCCGGTGTCGATGTAACATATGGGTCGTATCCCATGAAGTGTGGCTCATCTGAGTCTCCCTTCCTACTGTCGGAGTCTGTTCCACTGGTGTCAAAGGTCACCGTGTCTTTCTTTTTTCAATGACCACTTCCTCCTCTTTCGGCTTTCTCCAATATTTTCTTGATGGTTGGATCATATCCTCCTAGGGTTTCTTCTGAGTCACTTTGGTTAAGTGCTCTCTTATCCATTGTCTGCTGATATCCCTTTTTCTGGCCTCGTTGATGTTCTCCTCTTTTGCTTTTGGATGAGGGATGCATAGTAATGGTTGTTTTTGCCTTTCCCGTCTGTATGATGCGTTCTTCTTCATCTTCAATGTGGTATGCACCTTCTTGGCTGATCACTGGTAACTGAGGATAAATGTCGACACATTTGGTGTTTGGCTCGTATGGAGGGGGATTCTGCACTGGTGAGGTGTGTGAAAAAGGTTTATTAACCTCCATCAGAAGTTTACTTGTTGCTTCAGAATTTTTCTTAATCTCTTCTTGGATGTTTTCTTGTTTGTTGGTATGCGACTGTTGACGTTTTTGTCCTTCTTCCCGAAACAACTGTAAGACACCAAGCGCGATGTTTCTTTTCTCTCCACGCTCCTTTCCTTTCTTTCCCATTTCCTGACCAAAATTTCTGTGAGGACACCAGCACTTGAATGGTTTCGATCACTCCCAGGTCAAAAGTTCCTTTTTCTGGCCAAGGTTGTTCTATATCCGGCCACCGCTTACTCCATTTTTTCAATGTTTTCTCAATGCCTTTAATAAGTGGGTTATTCCTTTGTATAATATCAACCGGACTGCATAGCTCTTTAGCACTATTGACATGAAACCGTAACTTTACAACTCATGCGTGCACGTCTGCATCGCCTCAACACTAAACTCTTAACTGGCGCGAATCTCTGCGCAACTGAAAAATAACAAACTCTAAAACTAATACAACGTAAATTCCAGCAGACAGACTAGATCCAACATCTTCAGGTTGCATAGCTCTTTAGTATTATTGACACGGACCCGTTACTTCACTACTCGGTGTGCACGTCTGCATCGCAAAACTCTTAAACCAGTGCGCCTCTCTGCGTCACTTCAAACTCTTAAACTTATACTCAACAACAACAACTGCAGTTCTATTTACCGACACAGCACCCCCTTTGGCAGCTGCTTATAAACACTACGGAGTAATTTAGACAGAGCTGCTGAAGCACCTCACTTGGCGGACGACCTCCCGCACAGATAATTTCAGCATGTCCAACTGCAAAGCAGAATCCACCCAACCAATCCAGCCTGGCCCATCGCTCTCATGAATAGATGAAAAACTCACCCTCAGAGACCGTAGGCCCCGCTGGACGGGCAGGCGAAAGCTGACTCGCAGAGCAAAAACTTCTCAGCTCGTGACGCCAAGTTTGTGGCGAATTATGGGATGGTCGTCTTCAAAAAGCTCAAGTGGAGGCGCTGCAGGAGAAACTCTGCTGAGGCAGAACTTGGTCGAACAAAGAGGAGTTTATTGTCAGCCAGGTCCGAGTCAGAAGTACAGATTGATGCATCAAGTCCGGAGATGTCTCAGAGAAAACTCTGTCCCACTCTGGGTGTGTCTGCCCTTATATCTGGTTTACTCTTTGCCTTACGTAAGGCGCGCTGCCCGAATATGGGTCTATCCATATCAAAAACCTTTTCCTTTTTAGGCCCACCTTCAGGCTGTCTCCCTCCAGATGTACATCGAGGGTCTACCTTGTCCCCATCATCTCCTTTTTTGTCCTCGCCCAGGACGTCTCCATAGTTTGTCCATAGCTTGAGCATCCTCCCTACGCCCTGCTTTAGGAATGTGTTTTTCTCCAATGTTTATGCTCGACGAACAGAGCCGTCTGTGCCTTACTGTGAGCTTCAGACACTTCGGTTGCCTTTGAGCTTTGTGGCATAGTGTTGGTCTGATGAAGTCTTTTGTTAAAAACAAATATCAATAATTAATGACAGTACTCTTCTTTGCGATCACCCTGGACACTCTTGGAGTAAATATATGAATTAATGCAAAAAAAGCAACGTACAATTGGATTCTCCCTGAATAAACCCAATAAAGGACTATTTTCATCTGACGGGTCACTAAAGGTTAAGATCATTAAGATCTAAGGGGAGGAGGAGGAGGAGGAGGAGGAGGAGGAGAAGAAGAGAGGAGGGATGTCACAAGTTAATAACCCTGCCTCTCGTGCCCTTCAGCATCATGATCACACCATTTACCCGGACCCCTCACGAGCCCGGAGAGCCGAAGGTCCGCGCGCAGAGCCGCCGCAGCCCGTGACGACTCACATTCCCCCCCCCCATCAAAATAGGCATCACCGAGCAGCAGCTCTGAGACGCACGCGCGCACGCAGGAGTCTCCCTGCGCTCCCCCGGTGCGCAATTCGCCCCACGATCGCTCGAGGAATCTCTTTTTTTTTGGTGTTTTTTCCCCCCCCACACCTTCCATCTCTGGGATTGGGAACTCGCACGACCCCCGTGGGCGCTGGCAGAGGCGGTTTGGGCGCGCGCGCGGCGGCTGGCTGCGCGTCTTCCACCGGGGCGCACGGCGGGGCGGCTGGAGCCATCCCGATCACGGCAAACATGCTGCTCGCCAGGATCGTGCTCGTTCTCCTCTTTCCAGGTAGGAGATTTTTTTTTTCTTCTTCTGCCTTGCACGGTGACACGCGCGCGCGCGCTGTGACGGTCACGGGGATTTTTGGGGTCAGTCTTTGGCGCGACGGTCCTCCGCCCCAAAACTTAAACGGCAGTGATGTTCCAGAGGGAAAAGTCAGGCTCAACCAGGCGTCTCACCTCTGGTCTGTTTGTCAGGTGTTCTGAGTTTCTTTAAGTCTCCATTCAAACCCTTTTTTTTGGGGGGGGAAAGGTTTTATTCCAGTGTTTTATTCTCTTGCGTCTTTCACCTCTGGATTCAGTGGATCCGGGTTTAAGGCTGTATCCGTCCTTGGTGATCATCTCAGACCAGGAGGGTCATCCCCGACACTTCATTCGTGTCTGGGTAGGTTTGCCAGGCTACGCCCAGCCAGCTGAGCTGAAAACTTTACCGCCACGGAACCAGAGTAAACCCGGACTAAAGCCCAGGCTGTGCGGACAGTGTGGGCAACAGGCAAACACCAGTCGCCTCTCTGTGATGAGACTCCTTTAATGTGATCCTTTAACTTAGTTTTTCATTTGCTGTATTGCGAGTTCTTTCATTTGGCAATATTTGATGCAGAAAATGGCAACAAAAAGTCAGTAAATAAACCAAATCAACACGTTTTCCTGTCGTGGAATCGGTCGAAAAATGAGAAAAAAAGAATGGAGGCTCAGGACTCATCCCTGAAATGATCCTCTCTGAGGTGCTACGGAAATGAAATAGTGTCTACACGTGTCCTTTTGCCTTAAAAAATATTGAGTTATTAACCCGTCTAAAGTTAGAGATTCTGCCTCAGAGATGTGAAGATGAAGAGAGTTATTACTGTAATTAAGAGGCCATTTTCACAGTATGCACAATTCCAAATCAGGACAGCTCCGTGAAAAGACGTCACAATACAGCTTTAAATAGCTTTTTTTAAATCTAAAAAAACATATTGCACTCAGTAGCATCGGATATATTTTTGGAGATGAAGCTTTCATCTTTTTCCTGTGACCTTTGGGCCTCGGCCTACCTAAAGAGCAACTCCAAAAATGGTTGAATTCTCATCCGTCTCATCAGTTTTTCCGGCTTCGGAATGGCCACTTCATCAGGAGCTGATTAAAATAAAGGAAGCCCTGGAGTTCACCTCCATGAGTGCAATGGTGCATTCTCTCTTTGCTTTAAGTTTTGTAAAAAAAAAAAAAAAAAGAAAAAAACGGGCCTTTCAAAAAAAATTCGGTTCTTTGAAACAGCCTCCACGGACGTCGTGTAGCCGGAAGTTTCCAGACGGTTGCAGAGCATTAAACCGCATCTGTTGTGGAGCTCAGAGAGCTGAGCACAGTGTTTCCTCCAAACTCATCGTGAATACCTGTCTCTGAATCATCAAGCGGAACAAAGGATCAGTATTCCAGACCCTTTTTGTTCTCAGAATTCAGGTCTTGTGGAAATTGGCCTACGGTTCAATGAGAGCAATATATACAATATTTTCAAGTGAGTGTCAAAGTAATAACCGAATTATCCTTTACATTTTGAATTAAAAATCCTTTTTTATCGGTAAATTTCTGTCTTATTGATTATTGTTTACATGAGGACAGAGCTGTTTCAGAGGCTGAGCTCACCTGACCCCTCCTTTGGATCTCATTATAGACCATCTTAATATGTAAATCTGTATCCAGAAATATGACCAGTTCCAAGGGAAATTATATCCATTATGAAGTTAAATGCGGAATTTAAACAGAAGGTTTTGCATTATTGTGTCCCTGTAAATATTGTCGCGTCCCTCTTTTTGTAAGATTTTAATTATTATTTGAGCGTTGTCCAATGAGCTGCCAGCATCCGTATCTCTTCTGTAGCTCCACATGTAGGCGTGGGTTTCTTTGTGGTTTCTCACAGATTAGGCCTTCATCGGTTTCCATTGTTCTTTCCTTTTTTTTCCCCCGAGATGACAGGAGTGCTGCGGCGGGCGCAGGAACGTCTTCTGAACCTTTCCACGACAGCTTTGCTCTCCAAGAATGACCAGAGGCCGATTTTTTATTACCAGACATTTGAACTCTGGGAGTAAACAGAGACGACACAGAGGTGGATGTTCAGCTTTTATCTGTTTTTTTAAACATTTTGTTAGGCTACTTCAATCTCCTCCAAGCACTAGGATTGACAATCCTTTGTGTTTCTTTTTATAAAAGCTCCAGCAGGACTAATGAAATCGGTGTCTTTGCAGATTAGCCCGGTGGGTAGCGCAGCGGCCCGTTAGCAGCGTTAATGATTGTCCAGCCTGTAGTGAAGCTGTAATGTTAAGTGACAAGCTCATATATCTCCCCCCCCCCTCTCTCCCCTCTGGCTCATCCGCCCGGCCTCTCCTCTTCTTTCTTTTTCTCCCTCGAGGCTTTTAGGTTGTGTCTGAATTTCTGCTTTTTTTTTTTCTTTCTCCCCCTCGTATCAATCTAAATTCCCTGTCGGATTCAGCTGTGCGTCGGAATAAATTGTTAAAGTCGTTCAATGAGGAAGTGCAGCCAACCGACTCCGGTGTGCAAACACATTTGATGCGGCGGCGGCGGCTGACGTCTTATCATTGCAGAGACAGGTGTGCGTGTCTGTGTGTACTTCGGGGGGGCTGGAGAGTGCGTTGCGTTCCCTTTATTGTCGACACTACCTGTGAGAGCTTTCCCGATACTGATTCTTTTGGAAGTTAATCTGTTTGTTTGCATTGAAAGATTTCGGAGACGTTTGAACCTACCCCGTACCGGTTTTGAAGCGATTCTCCAACTGCATGGAAAATGTCAGAAAATACATAAATGAAATATCTGTTACATATTTGAATGAGTCTTTTAGCGAGAGGAAAAAAAAAAACGTGCAGATTAGTGAATGGGAATGATAGTTCAAACGGCTGGTGTTAGCCTTCAACTGAGATGGTGGATTTGCTTTGAATACATTAAGAAAAAAAAACAAAACATAATAACAATGTTTTTATTGAATCGTTAGGGTCAATTTAAGATACATTTGTTTGAAAGTTAATTCAAATGTCCTGATATATTAGAGAAGTTTGATGATATATATACATACACTGACTGCCCATTTGGGTTTATGCTAATAAGTCAGACCCCTCACGGTGAGTCTTCCTTTGCTTTTTCTCTGTTTTTGTTTGCAAGTAAGACAAGACGTGACTATATGAGGCCCTCCCGGTAAATAAAGAGGGAGATTGAGAAAGAGGGAACATGTCTCATCTCTATTGATGTTCGGTGACGTATGGTGACGTGTGGGAAATAAGCATCATAAAACTGCTTTGATGATAAGTGTGGAGAAAAAAAAAAAGCCGTTTGGAGTGGGAAGCAGAAATGACCAACTCAGTCCACCAAGTGAGGGAGGAGAGGGAGGGAGGGCAGAGAGGGGATGAAGAGGATTAGAGGTGTGCGAGGTGAATGAACTTGAGGAAATCCATCTTCCTTCTTCTGTTGCATTTAATGGAAAGCGAGCTACTTACCTGGCCTCCATCCGCCCGCCTTCATCTGATCCGGGAGAGGTGTGTGTGTGTGTGCGTGTGTGAGTTTGTGCTGGTCTCAAAGGGAGTGGTGCATTCAAGGGGGGAGTCTGGAGGTCCTCTGTGTGGTGTGTTGATAACTGGGATTTGGAACTCAAACACAGGGAAGGCAGATGGTTTGTTGGCTGCTGCTTCCCTGTCAGTGGGTTTGTCATCTGAGTGAAGAAGCATTAGTTTGCTTGTTTATTTATATATATACTTACTATATACTCAAAAAATATATAACTTAGAACTAAGAAAAGTGACTACAAAGAATCTTTTAAATGAACCTGCACATATCTTCCATAAGGAGATCCTACACCAGGCTATTAAAATCCCCAATTAAGTTCCCATGGCAATTAGATATCTAGATTTCCTTTATTTCTAAATCTCAACACTTCAATCTTATTTTCAACAGATTTTTTCAAACCAAAATATATCTGTATACAAATAGACACATTAAAAGAGAAGAAACTTCACGGAGCAATTTGGAACTCAGTCAGAACTTTTCGAATGGCTTAAGATGAGATAAGATAAAAAGATATAGATATTTATTCTCTTTGTTGAAGGAAACCCTGAAGATGCGTTTATTTTGGTCTTCCTGTTTTCCATCAAATAAATGGAAGATATTTGAAACATCCTTTGTAGTTGTATTGAACCAAAAATGCCCTTTTGCTCTGAACAAATATTGTTTGGTTTCACTCACTATCCATCTCTGAAAAGAATAAAAATAAATTACCATTATCTTGTTATATATTTGGCCAAACGGTATATCCTCAAATGTAAAGACACTCATAAAAAAACACTATTTTCTACATTTAGTAATGAGGTCAAACATGAATTAGAATTTGGAATATGAAATCTGTTAAGAGTTCATATTTCTGTGCTATCTTTAATATATTCATGTAATATTATATTTTGAAATACTTTCTCTGATTATTTGTTTAAAACTTTGAAAAAGGGTTTCTAAATTTGTAATGTTGGTTTGCACCTCCTGGCCACCGTAGCGAGGGGATGGTGGAAGCTAAACTGTAAAGGCTCTGTAACTTCCTTTTTCCCAGGTAACACGCCGACTTCTGTACAAACTAATGATGGATTTAGCAGGGAGCAGACATTGGACAGCAGGCTTTTAGTGGCACAGAGACAAAACCACCAGTTTGAATGACTAGTTTAAATGATCATGTTGATTTATTTTCCATTAGAAAAATTGGGGGACTTAGTGTGGCTGGTTTGGTCTGTCTCATTTGTCAGTGTGATGGACTGGCAACCGGTTCAGTTTTCACCCCACCTCTTACCCAGTGACAGCTGGGAGAGGCTTCAGAGTCTAATTCAGATTTAATGGGTTTAATCCCGATTTCAAATTGATCAGAGGAGTGAAAGTGCGTTTCTGAGAAACTTCATCTAACAGAGCACATCAGACTATACGGGAATCGGTGAGAACTTTATAGGTTAAAGGTCTTTATTGGTTACAGTACAGTTGGCAAAAAAAGCATCTCAGTTGTCTTCTGCTGAGCAGTTTTTAATCCACATTTTCTCAGATTATTTGAAACAAATGTTGGTAATTTTCTATCTTGTAAATTGACTTCTTATTGAAAACTAATTAAATGCACTAACAGGGTAATGTACATTAGTTAATGGTACCCTATGGAGGGAATGAATATGTCATGAACATACAGTTTATTTACTGAGAGGGATCAATACCTATTTGGACTCTTTAGGCTCCCAAACGCAGTTCTCATGGACTTTGAGGTAGTTTGCAGTCAGTGACACAGAGGTCCAGCCCTGTTCCACCACATGTGCAGCAGCTCTATACCTTGTGCCTTTTAGCTACTGGAAAGTGTTCCTGGGAGCTGGAAGCCAGGGATGGCATATTGCAGCTGTACGTCAGCCATATTTACGTCATACTCACCAGTATTTTTTTTCGATCATAAAAAATCAAACCACCATCAAACACACTTCAAACACATGAAATTGAATTCAGTTTCAATTTAAGTCAATTTTATTTATATAGCGCCATATCACAACAGCAGTTATCTCACAGCACTTTTCATAAAGAGCAAGTTTAGACCGTACTCTGAAGTTATTTACAGAAACCCAACAATTCCCACCCAAATTATGCAGGGCGTGTTCAGGTGCGCTTTCATCCATCCATCCATTATCGTTACCACTTGTTCCCTAATGGGGTCACGTTGGGACTGGAGCCTATCCAAGTAGTCGACGAGCGAGAGGCGGGGTCACCCTGGACAGTTGACCAGTCCATCACAGGACCAGAGAACCCACACAGACGCAGGGAGAACATGCATACTCCAAACGGGGACTCGAACCCAGGACCTTCTGTCTGTGAGGAGATGGTCCTGACCACCACACCACCGTGCTGCTATGTGCTTTCAGTTTTCATTATTAGTCTTCATTAGACAAATAATATTGCAGTCTATAAACGCATTCATGTTTCTGCTGGACAATTTCTATAATGTTAAAATGCTCAGGGTATAATGTGAGGCCATCTGTCCCCAAACTAAAACTTGTCTGAAACTGGTTCAGCAACAGGACAATGATTTCAAACACAGCAACGTGGCCAAGCTCCAACAGAATGCCTGAAAAACAAAAGAACCGGGGCAGCCTGACCTCAAAAGGGGGTTGCTTTTACTTCATGTTAGGACCAGAAGATTACCTGATGATAAAAAGACGATTGCTTTTGTAATATGACTATACATTTGCAGCAAATATATTGTTTAAGACGTGTACAGGCATAGTGGGGAGAACACACTCGAACAAGAGAAGTGGGATCTATTTGTGGATTAACTGCACTCATCCTCAGTACTCTAAACTAATCAGAAAGCCTCCATGTTTGATCCTAGCCCGTGGCCGCCGCCTGTGAAGGCCAGGAACAGCTGTTTCAGTGTTTTCATGGTAATTCTATCACCAGCGTTCACCATTATTGCGTTAATGATTTACTGATGCTGAAGTGAATTAGGACTTTAGACCAAGCTGCTGCCTAAGCTGCCGCCTGCCATGAGCAACGTTTTCAGTTGTAATATCTCTCTATTTTACCACAGGATGATTGCTGGGTACTGTTGTCATGAATTCCTTCATCAGTCCCTATGATAAAAATAAGGAGGTAGTTGTAATCCCGACTAAATTTGTAACTTTTTGCAGATTCACTGTGATGTTTAGGTGGTAAGCCCTTGGTAGCAAGTCTCAGCTTCATGCATCTTTTGGTTCTCTGTTAGATGTTTGTTCCCAGAATTAGCTGATTTCAAGTGAAACCTCTTTAACAGTAACCCATCCTGTTCCAGTTTAACCCTCATGCAGCTTTTCTGCTGTTTTCCGGGGGCGTCTTCCCACAACACATTCTTATTTTTGGGAGGTTTCCGATTGCTGCTTTGTTGGAATTACGTAGGTTAACTTCTTTAAGTTTAAACTTAAGCTTTAGTGATTCTTAAGCGGTCATGTGGATTTATCATATTTGAAAAATCTAAGAAAATGATAATAGAAGTACCAAATGTAACAGTTTTTCAGAACTTTTTGATAGTGCCACTGGATGGAAGTGACCCATTGCCTTTCCAATGGTTTCCAATGGTTTTCGTCTGGGTGCCTAGCAGATGAAGCTCCAAGAATGATCCATAGCCTAAACTTCTCATTTTGTGGTCATCAGACTCACTTGAACGGACCCTGACAACGCTCAGTAAGGGTGTTTAGAAAAGAGTAGTTACTAAAACAGGAATTTTTCTGGGTTGTGATATAGAATCAGTAAGGTTTCCCAGTGTGCTGAAAACCTGATCCATCCCCCGTGAATAGACAGAGAGAGCTCTTTTGAGGAGAAACTTTAAGGTCCTTCTTGTCAGGAGGGGCTCAAGACAAGACTCAGATGCAGAGCTTGGCAGAAGCGAGGACTTTATTAAACAAAAGGTCACACTCTATTGGAGTGGAATTGCCAGGCAATAAAATAATAATCTCTCAAATGAGGAAAGTAATAAACAATAGTCGTTCTTGCGGGGCCAGGAAAAAGGCTAAGAAAGTACAAAATACGACTCACTCTATAGAGGACAAAAAGACTCTGAAAATACAAAAGGATAATAACTCTTTCGAGGAAACGCGGGGAATCAAGACAAGGAATTTGAACTACACGGTTTTCAAAGTAAAACAAAAATCAGACGCCAGTGATGTTCTCACATTCAATTTCCCCTTCTGCCTTATGACAAGGCCAGGAAATTAAACCAAAAGGAGGAACCCAAAGTTACCCATCAAGAAGTTTTCTGTACTTTGTGAAGACGAAGAATTTTTTCTTTGTGTAGTGTGTCACACAGTTCACCGACGTGTTCATACATCTGCAACAATGAAACAATCTATCGGATTCCTTGTGCCTGGAAAAGCTAGAAATGATTCGGTGCTCTGTTTCCTGGCTGTTGTGTTTACTCTCAGAACTGAGTGCACAACCTGAAGAAAACACGACGGAGAATACTGGGCTTCTATTCCAGCACCAGTAGAAATTAGGGACTGTTTTGTAGAAGCCTGATGATGTAATTCTGGCAGGATCCTCCGGTCAGAGTCACTGGCTGGGCACTATGTCCCCGCAAAGTGAGTTGTGGCAGAGTGTCAGGATGCAGTGCCGCACAAAGGCTGTTTGTTCGACCTACAATGTTTTATGTATGTGGTTAGTCTTTCATCGGCACACTCAGTATTCAATTTACATACTGTCTACTGATCCGGCACTGAATGTTAAGCTGTTTATGCTCTCTCAGCCACTTTATTCTGACACCGAGGTGTGTGTGTGTGTGTGTGTGTGCAAGTGTGTGTGTGGGTTTGTATTGGAGAGATTACTCTGCCCCCACTGCCCCCTCCTCTGTGGTTGTGCAGTATTGTGTTCTGGTAATAATGATGGGTTCTGTGCTTCCCAGTCTCCCTCCCAGCAGGACACACACATAAAAAGGTCCTTCTTGGGGTAACAATGTGTGTGTGTGTGATGACAGTGTTTTTCTTGCGCTTGTGTGTGCATACGTGCACATCTTTGTGGGATTCTAAGAACATCATTTTCGGTGCTGCATGCTGATTGTGCTTCACACTGTGCGCTCGTCCAACCTATCAAGGTTCACACTGGTGCTCCAGCTTTCCGTCCCCGCCTTTCTTTCTTTCTTTCTTTCTTTCGCTCTCCCTGCACTCCCAGCTCTCCCTTTCCCCATCTGTCTTTCTGGTTCCTATTTTCCCCTCTCAAAATGACATTTGTGCCGTCCTCAGACAACTTCTCTAAACTTCCCTTGCACACATCAGCTTTGCTAATCGAAGCAACTTCTCTGGAAAAAAAAAAACAGAACTAAATACAACAACTGCTCTTGGAGAGACTTTGAGTTTTAGACATTACAAAAAGTATCAATAAAACAGAAATGAAGACTCAAGAAACATCTCTCAGGAAGTTGTTGAAGTTGTTGCTGAAGCCGTTGACTGTAGTTTGCTACAAACAGGGAATAAAACAGAGGAGATGTGAAGTGTTGACAAGGGAGTGGAAACAGGATGTTTCTCAGTCAAAGATGAGAGGAAGAGACCTGTCTTCCTAGTTCCCAAAACGTGAGAATGTTTTGACCTGCTTCGAGGTCAAAACTATTGCGTGTTTTATATATATATATATAGATATATACATACATCACATATACATACAGTATATATACATATGCAAATAAGATAAATAGATATGCATTTTTTTACGAGGCACTTAAAACATACAGTTCTTTTAATAAATTAATATAATTAAGTATCACATTTTCGTCTATCATTCAGAATCTTTAAAACTGTCCATGGTTATCACTGATGCACTGACTATACAGCACACGTCATTTCTGTTTCTTTCAGGCAAATTTTTTAAATTCCCAGTTTATTTGATTTTTCCATGTCTAAATAAAAAAAACGTATTAACCCCTTCAGTTTATAAAATGTATTTTCAACAGTAAAGTACAGGTATTATGTGATTTCAATCCTTACTTTGAGTGCAGCACTAAAAAATAAGATTAGACATAAAGATCTCGTTACGGCGGCGCTTTGAACTGGTGTGATTTCGCAGCTAATTCCATTTACCTCAGGGTAATTGGCTGGGTTCCCTCGTGGGATAAATTAGGTAAATTCCTGATGACAGACCATCTTGTCGGTGCTGACCTTTGACAACCAGTTTGAGAGTCCTGAGACGCGGATACCGCCAGTGCTCATTACCTGCACAATACAAACCACTTCTCTATGGACTATTCCATCTAACTATTCCACAGGACGCAAACAGATTACAGAAAATAACTCCAGTTTCCATGCTGTAAAACACTCAAACAAAGCTGAGGACACTGACCCCATGATGGGTTAGGGTTAGTTTAGAGAGTAGAGAGCAGAAACATCTGTGAATGGATAAAAGAGTCGCTGTTAGGAAGGGGCCATGTTGTTGTGGACCATTTAGTGACAGTGAAATGGCTTTGTGATCTGTGCACTGAATAGTGGTTCCCTGGGCTCCTTGAAGTTGTTAGTGTGGTACCAAGATCAAAGGGCTGCAGCAGGCTGTTGCTCCATAGGGGACTATGAAAATAAGATTCACACAACTACAGAATTGTAACACACTATCTTCTTCATTAAAAGTCTGAGTGAGAGTTAAATGCATTGTGTGCTTCTGTGTCATACTGAGATGTGTTTGTTGTTGTTGCGTTGACCCGTTTTGTGCTTTTGTGCCGTTTGTTCTGTTCTGTACTAAGATAAAGATACCTCCACGCGTCACGAAGTTGAAGAATTACAGCTATTTTCTATAATGTCGTACAGAATACATTCACCTTTCTCCCATTTCTGCTTCCAGATTCCTCTTCATTCTCTTTTTTTTCTTGCTTTCAGGTGTGTTGCCGGACTCGGCGGCGATGTTTCCCTTCCCTGTGTTGGCCACTGACTGCATACAGGCTCATCGCCTGTGTTCGGCTGACCCTGAATGCCAGGCACTGTATCGGGGCTTGGAGCTGTGCGCGGCCGATGCAGCTGTCTCTCCTCTGGGAGAGCAGGCATCTGAGTGCCTGGAAAGACAGGACGCCCTGTTGGCCAAATACCCCTCTCTGATGGTCTGTAAGTGCCAGCGTGGTTTCCGCAAGGAGGAGCGTTGCCTTCGTATCTACTGGAGAGTTCGACTTCTGCCAGGTCAGTTGGGCTTATCATGGATGCTGATTCTGTGTTTGTGTGAGAGAGGTTAGACCACAAGTGGTACTCATGGTCTCAACCAGGCTGCAGGGTACCACATTTAACACGGCTGGGAGGTTTAGGGTGTTCCGAGGGTGGAAGTCCAGGATACATTATTTTGTCCTGGTGAGGTTTAGGGTCAAGTTGTTAGATGCGCACCACTCACCAAGTGGTGAAACCAGGTGTGACCGGCCCCAGGTGGGAGAAGGGAATGGCTCCTTTGGTGGCACTGAAGCATCAGGGATCAGGTCCTGTAGCCATGTAGTTACATGAAAAACACAAAAAAGTGCACCGCCATCTGACTAAGGTCTACCTGACCAACAGACGTAGCAGTAGCACTGCAGGTTGATTGTGCACGTAGGTCTGATTGGGAATTCAATTTCATTATCTGGGTGTAATGTTTCAGTTTCGAAATTCTTGATTTTGGTTGGACCAAGTTATTTTTTAAATTTAAACATCCTGGTCTCGGCTGGAAAAACAAACTGCTTAGTTTCTTCTTTACTTCGTTAAAATGACCCTTGGTGTGTTCATGGCTAGGGGTGACCTATCCCCAGTACATCCCACCTACTGCCCAATGACTGTGAAAGGCTGTGACAGACTCAAGTTCTACTGCAACTTTGAAAAGGAGATAGCAGATATGAAGATTGCCTTGACTTAATGTATAAATATTGCCTGGATGGAGTTTTCAGTAGTTTTCCTCTTGGTCAGCTCTTTGGTCTACGGTGAAGGCAGCAGGTATTTTGGAAAAACATTTCTAGCTCTGGTCATTTTCCATGCCACTTATTAGTAATGATTAGTATGATTAGTATGATTTACATGGACCTTTCTTGCTCCTCACATCCTTGACATTTTTCTGTATTATTTTGTTAACTAATCTCGTAATCAGGAACAGTCAAAACACCCAGCACATAGTCATGGACCTACGTGGGGACTGCTGATGTGTTGTGCGCATCAGTAAGTGAGCTACCACTGACCAGCATAGTCCCCCATCCCTGTGGCCCATTAGACAGGGGAGTACTATTGTAATTACACACTCTTTCAGTTCCCAGTGCGACAAAGCCGCTCTACCATGTCATTACTATAAGCATATAGCCTGGGATAGGATTTGCATACATAAACACTGCATATGCCACTACATTCTTGATTGAATTTGTACTTCGGATTGTACTTGAATAAATTGCTGGATTAAGTGGCTTATTCACTAGTTATCCTCATTAACATGATCATAGAGACTGTAATTTGCCTCCTCCAAGATGATAGGAATGACATTTATCAGTTTGCCACTTATAATGGTTATTTCTATGATTTCAGAACCTCATTATCTATTATTATCATTATCTGTTTATAATATCCTTTGAGGTAGACCGTGTTACCAGATTATAAGAAACATAAAAACAGAACAGATAGATAGATAGATAGATAGATAGATAGATAGATAGATAGATAGA
>CAJRST010036666.1:22491713-22509018 GCA_907169785.1 Menidia menidia
GATAGATAGATAGATAGATAGATAGATAGATAGATAGATAGATAGATCTGTTCTTCTTCTTAGTCCCATCCAGCCACAGCCCAAGGTATTTGTACACAACCTCTCCCTCCTTTCCTTTCCCTCGAATTGGTCAAGGACTTGGTATGATTCTCCCAAAGTCTATGAACAGTTATTTAATCTTTGAGTTGTTCAGCTGCAGGTTCTTTGCGGGGCATGTGGCTAATACAGCCCGTAATTGCTGGATTTGTGGATTGGTTGTACCGGCTGTAGAGCTAGTTCAGTCTGGATCCTTCCGCATCATCTCCTCCACACACCTTGCTGCTTCCGACTGAGAGACGCAATTTCTCCAGACAGCCCTGAGCCATCCTTCTAAAAGTACATGGCCAAGTAAAAACATCCCCATAGAGGCCATAAGAAAGAATACTAACTTGATTCGGCTCTTTTGAATGTGGAGGAGCAGTGATTTAACTCTTTTTAGAACAGGACTTACCCTATCTTTAAAAGTAAGGTCAGTGAGGACTGGAGAAAGATTGGAGCTGCTCATTCTTCTGGAAAATGCTATTTTCCAATCCTTACCTGAATGAACAATTAAATCCTGAAAGAACTAAAAATAATTCTCGTAAAAAAGTAGAACAGAATTGCGACAAAGGGAGCTCTTCCAGGCCTACAACAACAGTCCTGACAAATGTTTGTGCACCTCCCACAAAGCCCCAAAAACAAATGAAGATTGATTAAAAAATACCACAAACTCTTCAATATCCTTGTGAAGTTAATTAGTTGGACCAGTGTTTCACAACTACGATGCAAACCAGTTTGCTCCTCTGGAACGTGAGCTTTGACTATCTGCAGGACTCTCCTTCACAGCACCTTGAAACAGACTTCAACAGACAGTTTGAAATAAACATAAAAAAATGGTGCAATAAACAAAAGGACCAGACTCATTTAATACTCTACACTCAACAACTACACTATGAACCCTTAATTAAACCAGAAACAGTGCTGGCCAACATGTACTTGGGGCCAGCAAGTGGGAACCTCCTTTGATCAGTCTTGGGTCTAGTTAGACCAGTGACACCTCCAGGAGGGTAGACTCTGAATCCAGGAGGCTAGACAGTGATGGGATACGAGGTGAAATCACCCTGCAGGTGGAAAACACCAACTGTGTGATTACAAAATCCAACATTGGACTGCAGCGTTCAGTGTCCTCACACCAGGTGCACCAATGGACACTGCTTGGGTGTTTGTCAAGGACAGCCTATGACTAGCCAAGAGGTCCAACAATACAACACGGAAGTTCAGATGGGGGGGGTCATCCCTGCAGTCCCATCCTTTCAGGTTTAGCTGCCATTGCCAACATTAGCATTTAAGCTAACCTGTAGGACAAAAAAATCCCTAGGCAGTGCACTTTTCAGAACTGGATGCAGGGATTTATGGAGATATTGGTCTTCGACTATGCATATTCTTAAGGGGCCACAACATGGATACTGTAGTTTCATGTCCCTAACTTATAATCATATCTCACATATTTTTGATTACATCGGTATTTGACCTATAATTTTTATTCAATGCATTGTGGGAAAAATCCCTTACTATGTGTGCCAATGTTTGTGTGCTCCATTTTACAGGGAAGGATGAACTGGAGATTTCCCCATATTATGATTCATTGATGGACACCCGCATGGCCTCTTTGGTTGCAGGTAAGTAACTTAGGTTGTCCTTGTTAAAATCACAACACGTCACAACAAAGGTACAATGAGGTCATTGGGCAGCATAAAAAAAAGATCATTGTTTAAGAACAATTGTTAAGAATCAAAACATAAAGAACACAACTAACTACCATTTGAAAGAAAGAAAAGAAAACTTAGCCAAACTATGCTAACCAAACAGAAGTACGAAGAGAAAAGCACCTAAAAATCATTTCAAGAGCACAAAAACTAAAAGTCATGTCAAGCCTCACAAACTGTTTACTTTTTCAAAGCAATCACCAGTTTATATCAAAGCGAAATGGCAGCGCCCTCTAAAAGTAAGCACAGAAATGGAGAAATATTGAGCAAATGAGCAAAAAATAACACAATTTAATCAATTCAGTTTTAACAAGATACAATAGTATTAACATAATACAATTAAACAATGCCACTAAAATGGGCCTTTAGTCTTTCTTAAAGATATAAATGGAATACTGCACTGGTTCAAGAAGAGAAAAGGCCTTGCAAACTGTCTGATAATGGATTGGGGAAAGACAAAAGACCAGAATATTAGAAGCGCCAAAGTACAATGTACCAGAGTCTATATAACTACCAGTTCAGAAAGATATGATTGTCTTATGCAATTTACATTTATTGTAAAGAACAACACCTTAAAGTTTGCTCTCACTGGAACAGGAATTAATTAGAGTTCTTATTTAGACTGCTGTAACAGCTGCTCACTGGGCTCCAAACCAGCTGTGATCCAGCTGCAGAACATCCAGAGTGCTGCTGCTCCAGTCCAGACCAGAACCAGGAAACTGGAAAACATCAGGCCAGTTCTCAGGGCCCTGCTCTGGCTTCCTGTCACTCAGAGAACAGACTTTAAAGCAGCTCTGCTTGTGCACAAGTGTCCTCATGGTTACTTCATCAAACACACTAACATCTTTGGTGTGGTCAACTAATTAACCCTTTGGTAAATAAACAAAAGAAAGATGCACCCAAATTAATGCTGGACAGTACCCATGCACACTCATGCATGCATACGGGGTGAAACACCTTCTTTACTCAATCAGCAAGCTAACCAGCACACCTCTTTGATGGTTTCTGCCTTGAAGGGTTCTTTAATTCTGCGTATTTCTAATCTGTGTCTCTTTTCAGTGACCTTTTATGTGGACTTAAGCGTATCAAATAGCCATTGGTTATCTTTAATGCAGATGAGGGGAATAGAGTCAATGTCTGCTTTATCTCAGAGTAGAGCGTAGCTAAGACCATTGCATTGCCTATACTGTCTGAAATTGCAAGAGTTTCTCCTGCCAGGGTGCCTCTTATCTACACGTCTCATCTGCTTAGACTGCTAAAACAAAGAAGAACTTTTCCCTGTTTTTCCCTGGAGGGCAATCAATGTGTACCTCCATCTGGAAAATTAGCCAGAGAGGCATCACTGAAGACAACTAAACTCAAATCACGGCTGTTTCCCAAATGTTGAAACGTAGGTGTGACCGTTTCTGACTTAGGTTTATGAATCACTTCATGCTGAACAGTGGCATTTTTAATGTTAGATACAAACATAACATCTGGTCTCGTCTGCTTGGCAACCTACGAAATCTGTCCTGTTCGGCTCTAAGACATTCTCTGTCTGTTTCATTTAGTGGGGCATCACTCTGTACAGCCCATGCTACCCTTTAGTGAGCTGTTAGTTGGTTGTCAATGTGATTGTGCTGATGCTCCTTACTACAGTCCTTTGCCAGCAACTTATGCCTGCAACTCAAGGTGGTTGCAGCCACTTGATGTGGGCACATAGGCCCTGGAGTGTCTCTAACCCTAACCCTATCCCTAACCCTAAACCCTTGTATCCTAACCCAGCCATGTCCTCCTCCCTCATCTGCACTAACCAAACCTACCTCCTGCACTAACCCTAACCCTAACCTTGACCCTCTCCTTAACCCCTAACCCTAACCATCCACTTACCTGCATTCCCTACCCCAAATCCTAACCCTAACCTCCAACTATTGTCCAGCCCCTAGAAATTTAAGGACACCCCTCTTGGATTCAAAGACTCAGGAACTCGAAAAGGACTTGGAAATGGAACTTAGGACACACCTTATAGGAAAAATGGGCAAACAACAAGGAGGAAGGGAAGGAAGAAGGGAAGAAAAGAAAGGGATGGACGAAGGTGAAAGGAAGGAGAGAGAGAAAAGGGGAAAAGGAGGAAAAAAGGAAGAGAAACTCGAAAAAAGAAAAAAAAAGAAAGAAAATCCAGATGACACACAGAAAGAAAGGAGACAGGAAAAGAATAAAAATCAAAGTTAATTACTCACCACCTGGCAAAGGTATAAAAGGAGACACAAAGCTTTCAATATACTTCTGGAGGAGGAGCTAACAAAATGGTGGACAAGTTCGAGGGAGGGTGGAGAGCGCACCTTTTGCCCCTTCCCTTGCGGGGAGGGGCAAAAACCCTTGTATCCTAACTCTGCTAACCCTAAACCTAACCCTGACATGGCATTGTTCAGGGCAGTGTCCATTCAGGAGATCTTTACTCTGCTTTATAAGGTTAATGTCACGGTGCCTCCATCGGCCCATTCTGTTCTGAGTTTGGCACCTGCCACTCATGGAGGCCGATAGGGTCCTGCTCGGTAGGCAGTACTTTCCTAGTAGGTTGTCTGCTTAGCAATCTGGGAGTCAGGCCTGTGCAGTGCCTGACCTACATGTAGGGGGAGGGTCTCACCCTCCCTCTCACTGACAGGCTTGCAAAGTGCAGTAGGAGCTTCTGATGAGGTCATGCCCAGAGTGCTTCCCAATAAAATGAGACACTCCCTCATGCTACTCAGAGAAACGGAGTTATGCAAGTAGCTTAGAGTGTTTGGCCCAATGGTACGCTCTCTGCGTGCCATTGGTGATTTTATGGACTTACCAAATGGGCTTACCGTATCTGTCCAGTGGGTTTTTAGCCTGTTGTGGCTACCGCTGTTACTCCATCTGAATTTGTTTGGTGATTCTTTTTATTTTTCTTCCCTTAAAAAATATTGCATCTAATTTAGCAAACAAATCGTCCATACTGTTGTTTTTGTTCAGATTGTCAGCAGGTATTTGCAAAGCGATGTCTCTGGCTCTCCCTGAGGGTGTGTTTCATTTTTTATTCTCCGTAAAACCATAAATACCCCATATATCTCCATAAAACTTTCTGAAGAAGGGAGACAGGCCTTAACTCAGGATGAAAACGATTTAACTGTTGGTATGACAACTGGCTGTATTTCATTATTACGCTTCACTTTTGATTTATTTAATCAATGATTTTTATTTATTTATATTCTGTTTAAGTTATTCTTAATTTCTCATTTTAAACAATAACTTTTTTGCATTTTTCTTTTTTTTGCCTTGCCTTATGTTCAAATTGACCTAAAAGATGGGCTGCTGCATTTTGAACAGTTTGCAGACCCTGGATCCTAGATCTGAGAATATTTCAATTTTAGATTATAGATTAAAATGCTTGATGAGACAGACGTGATCTTAGTAATGTGTCTTAGATGAAAAAGGCGACATTTGAGTCCACTTCGACATGAAAAACAAAAGAAAGTTTCCTGCCCAAAACAACGTCTAATGGCTCATAAATCTGTCTCTACAGTGAATAACACAGTCATCCATTTCATTGTCAAATGTTGCAGATTCTCAAGCCTCAGTTCAGAAAAAGCCTTTTCCAAATGGCTCTCTTCCTCTTTGAACTGTAGCAGCTGTTTTATCAGTTCTAAGTGGTCTTCCCAACTGTGGAAATATGTCTAATAAAACACAGAATCACACAAATAGAATGATCAAACGCTACCAAAAATATGAAACATCTCTACTTGTTTCTCTCTGACTTCACACTTTTTTTTTATTTTACTCATCTTCCATTCAAGTTGCAGTTAATATATGCCATATGTCATAAATTGACTGAAAACACAGACCCTCTGACATAAATATATAGAAAAATAATAATAGAAATGTGTTTAGGTGAAGCAGTCGGTTGAATGTGTTTGCCAAAGAGGAAATACTTTGGTATTCTCACTCTCAAAACCTTGAAACAATGGATCGTTTTTTTTAAAAAGTTTCAGACTTTTCATTTCTGATGTCCACTTCACGTATGTGCACAATCAGCTTATTCACCCCTTAGTCTTCGGCCAGTACCTCAGGGAGTACTGGAAGAAGAAAATGTCACCATACCTGAGCTAATATGAAACAAGATTGTTTTAATCAAAGCTGTAGAACAAACAGCCTTTAGGCTACATGTGTATGACCCAAACCTGCAGCTTTCTTTATCTTTACACAAATTACACTAAAACAAAGACATGTCACGTTTGAGTCTTTGTAGGTAAGAACACTGGTTCAACAATCAGAATATCGTAACAGTATGGTCAGAAAAAAAGCCTTCTTGAATACATTATATACCCCAGTCTTTCTTTTCCACGAACATATCATTTACCACCTTCTGTCTCCTCATTCTGTAACAAACTGACTGACTGTCAGTCTTATTGATCAAGTTTTCTTTTTAGGTAAAAGCTACATATTCTTGATAGCTAACATGGGCAGGAACTAAAACCCAACAGATCAACATTGGTGTTCACAGACGCTCTTTTTCTATCATGGTATAAAATGTAAGGGGTTGTTTACGAAAACTGCAACTCACCTCTTTTACTTTCCTACTCATGTCCATCTTACCAGCCTCATCTCTCATGCAACTGGACGGTGAGAACCAGTGCCTGAAGGCCGCCCAGGACTGCGGCCTCTTCGAGAAATGCGGTTCCCTGCGATCGGAGTACGTGTTGGCCTGCACGAAGCCGATGCCCGGGACCTCCCGATGCAACCAGCACAAGTGCCACCGGGCACTGAGGCGGTTCCTGGAGCGGGTACCTGAGGAGTACAGCCTGGGTGTCCTGTTCTGCCCCTGCGTTAACAACCTTTGCGGGGAGAGGAGGAGGAAGACCATTGTCCCCTCCTGCTCCTACCAGGATTTGGAGGGTCTCCAACCTAACTGCCTCCATCAGCAGAGTTTCTGTCGCCGGGACGACCTCTGCAGGTTAGACAGCCTATTGTTAACGCACACTACACCTGCCAAAAGTATCTGCTCGCCTGCCTTGACGATATGAATTCAAATGATGCCCCATTCTTCTTTTTTTTTTAATTTTGTCTTGTCAAGCGTCATTGCAAGCAGAAGGTGCTGTGGCTGCCGTACTTACGCCAAACCGATTTGCTTTACCTTTCTGTATAACCCTTGATGAATTATCTATTGCTTTTAAGGTGTTATGTGCGATCTTATGCCAAAAGCATCTGCTCTCCCACATCTGTCAATTCAAGTGCTTCCCAATCACTCCTTTTGTGTTATAACACCACTTACTGTGGATTATTCCAGAGTTTGGAAATTAGATTTCACAACTGCACTTGATTTCATTACCACTCTGATGTTTGTAGAAACAGTCCACAGGCCTGGGTTGTTGGTTTTATAACATTATTTGGATGGGTGAGTGATGCTTTTGGCAATATAGTGTATGATGCATGTGAATAGGTGCATTATTTTTGCGTACTGTTTCTGTTGTAGAATAAGTATCTGTTTAAAATCTCATTCTTTTCTTTGTATGTTACTTGGTTATTGGTATTGAATTTTCTTGAATGTTTTCCTTTTATCAGAGTGTTTTTCCAAAACATTATTATGTGCTTCTGTAACCGTAGTAATTGCTGGATTTGGAAAATATTTCTCCTGTTTGATTCTTCAGTGCTCATCTCCAATGGATCCTTGGATCCTTCTCCACTTTCAAGCATTTCTTGAAGATGAATCTCTTTCAAAAACCGACTTTCAACTGCTCAAACTCAGCCTCCCAAATTTCCTACCAATATTGTGTGTTTGATGTTGGCCTGTTTTTGCTTTTGCCAGGTCCAGATTGGCTGATTTCCTCACTAACTGCCAGCCATCTCCCATGACAGCGAGTGGCTGTTTGAAAGACTCAACAGGCCTTTGCCTCCGAGCCTATGCTGGACTCATAGGTACATGACCAAGGGGAGGGTCAATGAAGGGCCATTGTATTCTACTTCTAACCATGTAGAAATTCAAAGAGAGGACATTTTAGAAAGAAGTAGAGCCAGAATAAACTAAGAAACTAAGCCTTTTTCCTCCCACCATTCAGTATCATTAGTTGGCTTATATGCAAACTATTTCCATCTACTCAATAGAATAACCATCTTTAATTCAAGTTAAAAATTGAACAGGCATATGTGCACATTTGTTGATACCACAGAACCAGAAAAGAATATGGAACAGTTACAGGACTGCCAGTGCTCTCGTGTGTGGTGATGATTAGGGATAAAACTGTCAGAGCCATAAGATGTTTACAAAATATTTAGGAATGATTTTGAATAAAATGTATACAAATTAATTAAGTTTTATTATTTGCAGTAACAGGGCGGATTATGTTAAACAAGCTATTTGGAAATAATACAAGCAAGAGAGAAATCGAAAAACATAATCAATGTGGGAAAAGTATTTTTCTGTAATATTTCCTATTTCTCCATTCACAATCTTCATATCTCCCAATATGTACATCTTATTATAGCACCATTAAACCAAATTATATTTAATCAAACAGTTCTTTATTGACACCTGAACGGAAATTATATTTGTGCTGCACAAATGATTGGGATAGGATCCAGTCCACTCACAACCCCGTCTTGGAATGAACGGGTATAGAAATGGATGGATGTGTGGCTGAAAGCATGACCGGTCAAACGCTTCAAGAGATGAATTGATTTACTGTCATGCGTGGGACCTTTGACACCCTGAAGACTTCTGACGCCTCTGACCTGCAGGTACCATCATGACCCCCAACTACATCAGCAACAGCTCCGCCGACGTGTCGCTGTGGTGCAACTGCGAAGGGAGCGGCAACCAGTGGCAGGAGTGTCTGAGGCTGCAGCGCCTCTTCACCCACAACTCCTGCCTGCGTGAGTCCGCTCTGCCCACACAAACACACACCACAAACAGATATCACCAAGGTTTTAGAAAGAGCGGGACTGGAAAAGGCTTAATCCGGGGCCTTAACTAGTTTGGAATCAAAGGCTACGATTAATTTACCATTTGCCTATAACACTTTCCCAACAGTGCATAACAGTTTTAGAATCAGAATCACAAATACTTTAATAATCCCAGAGGGAAAATATGTAATGTAATGTCACCATTACTCTGTCTTAGCCCTTCTATTAACATATTTTTCTTTTAAGATGTTTCTCAAAGTCTATGTCCATTAAATAATCTTAATTATTTGAATTAATTATTTAATCTCAATTTTTTTCTGAACCCACACTTTAATCTGACCTTAGCGTAGCTTTTCTTGTAAAATATAACTATCTAAAAATAAAATGTAACAAAATATGTTGCACTTAAAAATAGACATTTTAAATAAATGTTGCCTCAGTGTCATCTGAATTATTAGTGCGAGGATCAGAATTATGAACACAATGTTTACTAGTCTCCGTCCAGATCCAGGCAGGAAGAGCTCAGAGGGAATAAATAAAGAGCAGCTTTGACACCGAGTCTGCTGAATGTGTCTGGGTGGCTGCCTCCTGCAGCTGTTCTCCCAGCGTGGGCTGAGCTCTGCTGCTTTCAATGTCGGCTACATGCTACCGTGTTAGCATAGATAATGGTTCTAAAACAGACCAGGAACAAAAGGAATATCCTGGTACGAACAAGGGGAAGTTTGCTTTTCGCTCCGTTGCGGCAGCTGTCGAGCATAACTATTGATACACAATGAATCTGTACGTCAGTTCGTCAAGGCGCTTCCCATAAAACTTGGTGATTTATCAAGCTGACGATGACTCCGGCAATAAAGCTGCCAAACAGATATGTTAGTTCACGCCCACTCATGCATCATCTCAGGCCAGCCGAGTGCACACAGTCTCCCGCTATTCTGTGGACAAACCCAAACCCGACCGAACCTAAAGAAACACCAATCCCTCAAACTGAACGCCACAATGATGCTATTAAGCTCAAGCATTAAGCTTCACGTGTGCACTGCCGGTCACAACAAGGTAAAAACATGTCACTGTCGGTCTGGAGTGCACGAGAATGCAGACATTGAGAGGTGCTGCGTTGTCTCCCCGTGCAGGTAATTCAATCAGCTTGATGGGAAGCCCTGGCCTGCCGCCGTCCGACATCACTCAGCCTCCCGCTCCCAGACCTTCTCCGCTGGTTCAGGAGGACGAGCTGTTGGGCAGCAATCACCTGCCTGAACTCACCAACGATGTGAGTCTGCCCGGGTCACCGTCATATTTCACAGACTCCTAACTGGGTTGGGCTGACATTCAATGAGCTTCTCGCTGTTTGCGACTTGTAGAATTAAAATGTATTAATGGGGCTTTCAGAGTGTGGCGTACCTCCACCGGTCACTGCCCTACCCACAATGGATTAGAGTAGTTATTTGGGCCAGTAAGAGGAGCCCAGTTGTTGCTTCCTCTTCTTTATTTGGCATAAACCTATAAAAGCACTATACTGCCCCCCGTCCGAAGGTGATCTCCATGTACTCTATCCCCTCTTTGTACTTTCCCCTATTTGTTGACACCTAAGCATTCCCTCCTTTGGTTGATTTTTTTTTTAAAGAAATCACAAGCAAGTGGCGTACTTTAGTTTCAGCAGGATTGGAGATCACAGGACCACACCAACTGTCACAATCAATCCCTCAGCCAGAAGTCGGGATTGCCCTGCTCAATACTCATTCGCATTGACTCACAGATGCCTTGTCCTTTGTGAGCTTTTACCCTGAAAGTCCTTGGATTTATTCTTCTCGCTGAAACGTGAGGTGAGGTTGTTCCCCTTGACGAGCCGTGTCCTGTTGGCCCTCAGTTATTGGGACATATCGAGTGGGCTGGCTGTCGGGTACAGTAATAGATACTTCAATAGGTAGATGACCTCCTGTCCATAACTAACTGAACTGATAGACATGTATCTGGTCCCACACACACCAAGGGACACACCCTGGACCTCGTTTTCTCTATTGGTTTAAACATCACTAACATTTATGTGGTGGATATACAGGATGTGATACATTGTTTTATTAGATCTATAATCATTGGTCAAAGCTTAGATCCAACTATATAGAATAATTGATTATTGCACCAGATCCCAAAATCCCTCAGATCATTGATAAGGATCTAGGCTAGTCTGCTAGGCCTAGTCTAAACTCCTCATTTTAAACTCGGCAATGAGCAGCACTGTAAAGACATGGACCAGATTTGCTTCCTCTACCTAAGGAACATTGCCAAATGAAAGTCAAGGTCTCAAAAACTGAACAAGAGAAGATGACGCATGTTTTTATTTTATCAACTAAACTCACTAGTTTTAATAAAACCTCAACCATCTCCACTCTCTACAGAATACAGCTGCATGGCTTTTTGTTTTCACAGTTTTTATAATGGATTTGATCATTTTTATCATGTGGCCGGTGAGGCGTTCAGGAGAAGACATCAACTTTGAACCACCAAAATGTTAAGCTGACACCACATGTAGACACACATGTGGTTAGAGCACATATGCTTCGATAGACCCAGCTGCCCCGTTCTATCTCTGGTCACTAAACACGGTCCAATCCAATTGCGGTCCTGGCTGCTGTTACTCCGGGCAGACCACAGTCTGCTGTGGCTCACAGCTCCCTGCATGCCTCACAGTCATATATTATCTGGGCCTGCTGACAAAATGGGATTCCAACTCTCCTCCACTTGCACACTCTCTCCTCAAGTCTCTTTTTGTCTCTGTCCCAGGGAGCGGATTAGATGAGGTGTTGGTTGGAAAGACTTCTTCATTTGTATAAATTTATTCATGCCCATATGTTTCCACTATTACTTTTTCCCCCTAAATCTGTCTGTTGCATACTTCCTCGAGCCTACCACCTATAATCCATACACCTGCCCACAATCCATACTGCTCCACGTCTCTTTACCGGTCACTCAGCTCTTTATCTTAACTCCTCCTCAGAGCTTTCACTTGTTTTTATCAAAGTCATTATTCTCATAATTTGAGATGCTTTCATAAAAAAAGCTCAGAATACGGCAGAAAAAAAGAAAAAAGTCACATTAAGAAACATAAACGTCTTTTTAAAAAAACAATGAATGAATTGTGTGGTAGGGTGTCATTTTAAAGTGGCCCGCTATTCATTGTGTTATTGGTTTCGTTTTCCTGAGATATCCATTTTTTGTTCTGACAAACCTTAATTTTTCATTCTTCATTTTTTGTAATAGCTGTTTTAGAGTTTTAAATGAAGATTTATTACACTGATAAATATATATGGATTTAACCCACAGTGACACAGATATAACAAACTATTTAAACTGTGGACATATATTTGTATTTTTACTTTTTTTTTATGGTACCTAATTTTTAGGGTTCATTTGGTAATATTTTTTCCCGCTATAATTTCTCTTTCGAAAAAAATGGGTGAGGGCTCTTATGGGCTAAGATCACTTTTGTAAATATAACAAAATGAAATAAGAACAGTTTTGGAGTAAGATTTGCAAAAATGTGAAAGTAAGTGAAATGTAAAATAAATAAAACATTTGGCTCAAGTATCTCGGCATACAATTAGCTAAAGTGTCTTGTTTGCTGATCTGTGAAATAATCAGCCAGGCCATTAGTTAACCACAGTAGGAGTTGAACACTAATGGCTGCAACCTCCTAAAGTGCTCTGTCCTGCAGCTCAGTGACATCCTGCCCAGGCACAGAATGATCTGTACCTTCCTCTAGCTGCACCTTGCAGTGTCCAAACTCCTCCCCAGAACTGAACCAGCCCTGTGGATGGTTTTGTCAAGAAACTCCCTAGTATTTTGTCAAGCAGCCATCCCAACAGATAACAGCATGCTGCACAGCACTATAGACCAAAGACGTGGAAAGTGCGTCCTGTTAAGACAATTTGATTTTATGTAGACAGTGGGGCAAACCATGCCCTTTTTTAAGTGAGGCATCCCAGTTTCTTGACCAGTCAAGTCTGTCATCAATGGAGACAACCAGGTACCAGTAATACCACCCACCTCTATGTCATTCCCATCAACGATGACTTGAGATTCAGCTATGTCCTCGGTCTTGGTGTTTTTCAATTGGAGGTTCAATTGGAGGTGGTTTCTGGAACTTCATATTCTAAATGCACATGGCAGGAGTTAAAGTTGACAAAGTTCTGGAAGCCAAATGTGTATAGGCTGAAGGGGAACGTTGCTAGCACTGAGCCCCCATGTTGGGTCATGACTGTCTCAAATAACCAACTCAACAACATCAGAAACTTTGGCCATTCTCTCTGATAGTCTGTTGTACCTGATAAGAAAGTAATCCACCACATCCTTTCCAGCTTGTTTCCCAGGATATCAGGTTTAGTGGTAATAAGCCACTGGAGAAGTACAATTGGTCACTCTTGCATAACCACCGTGCTCATCCAGGTGAGAATGAGCCCTGTGGAGCATGTAGAGCACCTCACCGACCCTGGATGTCCAGCTACATGACCAGTGGGTTAACCCAGAGGTGGCCTCAGGTGTCCAGCTCATGAATGTGTGGTTGGACCCATGCAGTATCTCTGCATAGAGATAGTAGAGGGGCTGGAGGTAGACCAGGATGTGGACTGATTTAGCCAGCAGTGGTTGGCCATCAGTACTATAAGCATCAGAAGATACAACTGAAAGTAAAAAAGAGTTGTTAAACTGACAAAAAGAATGTAAAACATGCAAGCAAGTGTCAGATGGTGCTTCAATTAGAGAGGGTCATGTAATTATCAGAAGCTTAACTTGACTTAATTTAATCTTATTGCCCTAATATGCATCTTGAGCTCCTCCAGATGCATCTGCAAATCACTGAAGAAGAACAGCTGGGGCCTAATTTAATTATTACCAACAAGCAGTACACTGAATCAGACCCATGATTAGAACAAGTCTTTGATTACCGTTATGTTCAATTTTGAATTGACTGCTATTTTATTTGTAAAGCGCCAAATAAAACGGCATCACCAGGCACCTCAAAGGTACCATCTAAGTCAGGCCAGCCCAGCCAGAGTCGTGATACAATCATAGGCCATTCAAATCATATGGATGTTTTTCCAATTAAAACTTCATTTCATATGTGAACAATTATTATTACAGGAAGAAACCTGGGCCTTTTAACATTTCCCTCCACAACCACACCGTCCACCATTCCAAACAGATGTTTGAAACTATTCTGAGGACTATTCTGAGTTCAGATCCAGTAGGACAGTTTCATATGTGGGACAGGTGACAAAACTAAAGTGTTTTTAAGTCAAACTTTCCTTCCTCTGCCAGTATTTTAAATGCACTAATTCTATTTTTGACCACATTAAGAAGGAACTTGAAGGTAAGTTGTACCACAAAAGTGCTCATGGCGGTTCTTCATGCTAGTTTTGACCTTCAGGTGTGGTAACGGTTGAGAAAAAGTAATAAAGAGCGGGATAAATAACTGGGCAAGGCTTTCTAACATGTGGAGTCGTGTGTGAAAACAGTATTTTACCACAGCGCTGTTTCTACCAGTGCTTGTTTGAGCTAATCAATACCACTTGTTTTTTTTTAAAACCCTGCTCACTGACAGGTGGTGGAGAGTGAGGAGGAAGAGGAACTGATGCAAACAGTTGAAGAGGAGGGCCGTGAAGGTGACCAGTTTGATATCATCCCTCTCTACTCGGAGAGGGCCACTATCTCCAGCTTGGGTTCCTCTGGGACTGGGGGGGGGGCATCCGCCAACACAAGCCCAACCCAACCGGTACTGCTGCTCCTCCTGCTCATCCCGGCTTCCCTCCTCTGGGGGTAGATCAGGATTGGAGGATATAAAGAGGACACACACACACACACACATATTAAACGGATGGGCGAGTCATCTTGGACTAATTGCTGATGAAGTCTAACAGGCATCCTGAAGACTTGGACTTCACCTTGTGTCAGTGGTAACCCGTTGATTTGTGTCTTCTGTCTTTCATTTCTTCCCTTCTAACATAATCAGTCACTATGTCTTGTTCTCTCTGGCTTCGGCGGGGTGTTGTGGTCATGTGAGTACAGAAGGGATGCGTTTGCTAAGGCCAATGCAAATAACATGTCCACACGAACATTTATTCACTGTCGGCTCACAGATATTAACGGTATTTTTGGGTTTTAACGCACTGGCATTAGCGACTGTAAGCAGCCTCTCATGTTTCGCCTCGTGGCCAAATGTTAGAATTGGAGCTCTGGTAAAATGTTAATGACCAAAGACAGAAGCAGAGATGTTATTAAATGGCTGCCATCATCGCTGCAATTTGCAAACCAAGTGTTGTGATGGAACCACATGCCATGACATCTTTGTCCCATTAACGAATCACTCCGCTGTTTGCTAATGTACGATTATTTTGGGAAATAGAAAATGCAGTAAACATCCAATCGTTTAGGAGTTTTATTAAGAGAGGAAGCATTGTGTTCAAATACAGTGTATGTATTAATTACTGAAACCTATTTTCGTTTCATCCAGCATGTTTCATGTTTCGCTAACTAGCTTCCACCACTGAAACTATGGCCCCATTTGTCTTTCTGAAACTAGAAAATGTTAGGAAATGAAAAATAACATGCTGGAAAACCATTCTGGAGCGTTCACAAACCAATGAGGACAAGTCTGGGCATGATGTCCGAACGATGCCGATTTGTTTATTCCAAATTCCAGGACTCCCTTAAACAGAACAGAACACGGTAATAAAATTGTCCCTCACCAATTCTGACGTGTTGCTGCTGTTACAACCACACTGTACTATGAAAACTGCTTATCTGGAGAGAGAATGGGGAGAGGACGCTGCATGACCAGAGACATAAAAGAAGCTGCTGTCAGGACCCCTTCTATGAATAAATATGTATTTTCTACATTTTAATTTATTAAATAGATTATTAGATTGTTTGTCCCCCTGAATGTGACTGACCTCTCTCTGGTTCACCTAAAAAGAGACGTAAATATAGCCCAGTGGAGCAGCCTCCACCTCTCTGAACTCTCCATTTACAGAGAACGGAAAATGACCCTCTTGTCTCTCATTGTTTGACGAACATCAGGATGCAAGTGTGTGATATGTGTACCTGTATGTGCATCCAAGGAGGCATCGATCCAAAAGAATTACAAAGAAAACTGGGCAAACTTTTGTGTTATGATTTGAGGCCGTCACTGTGTCGTTCCCACCCCGTCACGTCTTCACACACGCACACATCGACACACACACACCGCCTGGCTTACGTTAAGCCGACGCAGCTCTTTTTCTCTTTATTGCTCCGTCTGTGTCTCCCTCCTGGGGGACTCTGGACCGGGACCTGAGCCGCTACAGGCGCTGATATGAATAGAGCCGTCCTAATAAAAAACGGCACACCGATAACATTATGAGCTCCGGCATTACGGCAGAACAAATCAAACAGATTCCCAGCAGTCAAAAAGGAGGGCGATGATTACGGCACGTCTGACACAGACAAAAGAAGGGGATTTGGAAATAGGGTGACGTATGGAGGAGAAATTAGAGGAAAAAAACAAGGCCATGTCCCCGTGTGGTCTTTGTGTGTTTGATGTTTTACTTGTTTTAAGTTGGGAGGCAGATAATCAGTCCCTGACAACATCTCTTTATCATCTGACAGGCTTCTGGGAGGTGGCTGCATGTGTGTGTGTGTGCGCGTGTGTGTGTGGGGGATGTATATCATGCAGTTAGAAACAGGGCTCTATGATGAGAACAGAAAGGACCCCAGAGCACAAACAGAGGAGAGAATCTCCAGCTCTTGATTCTCTGTGTCTTATAAATCTTTTGCTGACACTTTTTTCTCGTCTCTCTCCTATTTCCGGGGACTGTGTAAAATTAAGTTCCATTTTACGGGGTACAGGCAACAGTGGATGGAAATGAAAAGGAGTGTGAAGAGAGGGAAAGAAGAGGAACGAATGGAGGGTTAGTGGAGGCCATGGAAAGACTGAATAGTAGAGAAAAAAGGTGACTGATGGAACATCCTGGGGAGAAACAATTGGTAGAATGAAAATACAGAAAAAAAATAAGGAAGAAAGAATAGAGCAAAAAAGGGCAACTATGGAGAGAAAAGAAGTGAAGAAAATAAGAAAATGAAGAAAAGCTGGGAAAACAGGGGGAGAGAGAAAATTTAAAGTTAAAAATTTAAAAGCAAAAGAGGTAAAAAGAAGTGGCAAAAGATGGAGAGATAAATATGTGTGGTATGAGAGAGGAGAAGAAAAGGAAATACATTTGTAACAGGAGCAAATAAAGACAGCAACAGTAAAAAAAAAAAAGGGGAATGATTCGATGCAGTAAGGAGATGGAGGCTGAAAAGTGGAAAAAAAAAGGTAGGAAAAAAGTCTGCGGAGGCAGAAACGAGTAGAGTAGAGAGGGCGAGAATAAACCCAGTCCGGAGACAATTAAAGGCCAGAGAAAAGCGATGGTGTTCTCTAAACTGGATCTGTCTGCAGGTGTTGCTGTGAAAGGCAACAGCTGAAACCCGGAGAGCAATCCCAGAGGCTCCTCCGTCCGAACACACCCCTCAGACAAAGAGCCTGCCACTCGCTGAAGCTCGACGCGCTCTCCCATCAGGTCCTAAACAAAACCGATGCTACCCCATCAGGTCCTAAA
>CAJRST010036667.1:60986-75636 GCA_907169785.1 Menidia menidia
GAAAGAAGAGATTTTGTAAGGAGTATTGTACAAGTATAGACTATTTGGTTTTTTAATTGGATTTACAGTTGTTGTTTTTATTCCATCATACCTTGCAGGTTTTTTGGCTAAAATATTAATGATTATTATCTATAACAATAAGCTGTACTGTTCGCCCACACAGTCAAAAATGTTTGTAAATCGACACTGTGTTACAAGTTAAACCGCTAGCACCTCTGCTAAGTATACCATATGTGTAACTAACGTTAGCAGGCTAATAACGTTAATTTTCACTCTAACTGTTGGGCTCTCACTGATCTTGCATACTTTCTTCACACAAAAATGATAACGTTCTGTAATGTTCATTTGACATCACGGGATGGATATTGCATAAACTCAATTTCACAAGACACATCTATAACTAAAATTAAACAGGGCCTAGCGATAGCTAACATTAAATTGAAGGTACTCTACAAAACTACTACCTTACAATGCGAAAAAGTAATAAACAATAAACTACATCGTCACATTAAATATCATAAATATTTCATCCAGCAGGGTCAACAAAGTAATATCGTTAGGCATATTAACATACAATTATGTATTTTTCACTTCCCGATTTGGTATGGACAAGGAAGTTTTGTTTCCACCTGAGAAAGCTAGTCACATGACCTAATCAAAATGGCCGACTTGGATATGGGCGGAGTTGGATATCCAACAGACGCTACAGGGAAAGGCTACTCAGACAAACAGAAGCAGTAACAGTGAGGCTGCTTTTAGGGATGCTGCTGCCTCCACCTGAGAAGACAACAGCAAACAAACGTCACATAATAATTTCCCTCTGGGATTATTAAAGTATTTCTGATTCTGATTCTGACATCAAGCCAAAGCTGCTGCTCTCATTTCTGGTTTGAGCTTCATCAGTGCTCACAGCCACAGAATAGACATCTGATCCGCCCCCCCCAAAATAAAACCTGAACCTGTGTCTCATCTGAGCTTTTTCACAGCATTAACAGACTAAAAACAGTCAAACTTCCTGTCCTCCCTCTCCTTAATATACTGCCAATAGAGCAAAAAACAGGGGAAAAAAATCCACAGAAAGGTCACTAGAAAATCGAAGTTGGTAGATGTTACAAACCTTCTGAATTTTGTTTTAAGTATTATTCTTTTTACTTCATTGCATTATCCAACCATCTAAATAAACTTTCTGAATTTCTAAACTTACTTAAAGAGAAAAATACAGCAACTGTACTGCTCAAATATTAGCAGGAACGTTTAGATAAAATTGTCAAAATCACAAGAAAACTGAAAATTGTTTGTTCTTTAATTTAATTCCTGAACATTGGATCTTTAACATTGGATTGCTTTAGAACATTTTAAAAGCAACACATCTTTTTAACCAGTGTTAGCATCTTATGTCGTCAACATTGTGCATATCAACAGAAAAGAAAGGGTAAAGAATGAATTTATCAAACTCTGAATTTGGTTGTATTGCAACCATTTTTCTGTAAACACCTGGACTATTAAAACATTTAAAAATTTAAGTTGAGTGTCAGAACTTTATTAAAACAAATGTGAAAGCCAACTACTGGTCTATTTGCAACAGGAGGTTATACACAATTCTGGAAATTATACAAAATTGGAAATTTACCCTTTGGTTTTCCATGCCAACAAACCTTTTGACATTGTAGAGCTTTTAAGCCTTGAAAGTAGAATACCACTAACAATCACACAGCTTCATGAACATGTATGACAATACAGAATGATGGTGTTTATTTTAGCAAAGATGTCAAGTACCTTTTAAAGCTTAAATAATATCCATCAACATGAAATTGCTTGCCAAGATACTGTCAAACTCTGCTCTAAATTCCGGGTAGGAATTGTAAGTGTAAGGCACATCAATGATTGCTCCACATGTGTGTGCAACAGGTCTTCTCCCAAGCATTAAATGTCACCTTAATTTCTTCTGTGCATAAAACTGAGGACCCTGTGCAAAAATCGCGAGAATTTCTCTAGTTTGCGCTGATCTGCATTCCTAATGTACCTTTGCAGTAAGTGAATGTTGTCTGCTCTTTCTGTGATAGGGACAAAGCCTCTGTTTGCAGCATGTCAACTACTTTTGTTTGTTGCTTTTTTGGACTCGTATAAATGAAGGATATCAGCTGGAGGAGACAGATTTAATGCAATGTCTTTGAAAATTTCATTAAAGCAATCTATGATATACTTTGGTTCTTGTAATATGACTTTATGAGCCATGACTTGTATCGCTTGCTTGATATTTTCCCGACATGGAATGCTGTGAGCCCCCATCTGTGAAAACAGATCCAACAAATTGTCCTCCTCATCCTCTTCCAGTACACCATTGAGAGCATTCTCAAGGGTACTTCGCTCGCTCTCTGACAAATAGTTAGAAAAGGAGGACATCAAAACTTCTTCTTCTACTGCTTGAAGACCAAGTACAGAGGCAACGATGAATGCCTTTGACAACCTGACTGGAAATACACCATGGTCAATGAGTCCTTTAGCCCAAATTCGGCCTAGTGCATAACACCTCTCTTTCGAAAAGTCTGGTCTGAGTTTTGGCACCCTCTCCTCCTCCCCTTCACAGAGCTCCAAGAACTGCTCCCAGAAAGCTGTATACACATCTCTTGACACTCCACAGCCATTTCATTATTAAATTCCATTTTCAATTCTAATTCCATTAAACTTTTGTCCATGAACAAATTAAGGTCATCTATGACCATGGCACGCCGGACATGTGCATACCTTGGTTCTTTGGGATGTACTACACCTCCAGTAGAAGACGGTAATGCATCATTTTCTGTTGAAGGGATCATGTGTAATACAGCTGTTTGTGGAGCCTGGAACATAACATGAACAACAGTACATTTTAGTTGTCATATTCTTCATAACATAACCAAGAGTTCTAAAAGAAATACGATATATATTATAATTGAAAAAAAAATATTTTGTTTCTGTGGCAACCTGGGGGAGAGGGCTGGATGGATTTTCTCTTTTTTTTTTATGAAACCCAAATATAAGATGTTTAAAATTAATATGGGATACCAACAATGCCACCTGGAATGACTCCAGGAAAAATAAAATAGTAAGGACACAGGTAAGTTCTACTGGAAGTGAGACAAGATTCAAAGGCTTTTCCTTTACAAAAGCTTATTAACTCCAATATTCTTCCCCCCCGTTTAAAAGTGGTCACAATAATCTGCAATTAAATGGTTAAAACAGTAACTACATTCTTTAATAAGATTGACTATAAAATAACTTCATAAGGAAACTGAGGCTTACCAGTGGGGGGGGAAGTGGTGAGAAAAGGGGCAACATCCAGTGAAGAAAAGGGATCACCCTGGACACTACAAAAACACGGCAAAAAAAAAAAAGAAGGTGCTCCAACAAAACACACAAACCAAGACACCGCCACCAGGGATCACCACCGCCACCACAGAAGCCTCAGTCCCCAAAGGAAAAAAAATGAAACAATATTTGTAAAACAGTAGTACATAGCACTACAATATTGCACTTCGTAGTGCCATCAATGCTCCCGGCACCAGGACAAAGTTCAGAAAGGTCTTTTGAAGAATTTCTATAGGCAAAACAGCAGCGAGTGTCAAATCCAGTATTATGGTGGTCAAAGACTCATCGGGAGGCTAAAAGAAATAGAGCAGATCGTCAATACAACTGCTGATGAAAACTAGTATTTACGATAGCCGCTTACCTGTCGCATTACCAGGCTGCCAGATAAACTGTTGTCGCAATTCCGCCTATGCCGTACAGCTGTAACAAAATGCTATGTGAAGGCTTTGTTTATATGGGGTGAATGTTATCTAGCCACGCTAGCCCTTACCCAGCACCGCTCAGCAGACACCGGGACCAAAATGACACGACGTCATGACGCAGGCAGCTTCGTGGCAGGTGGATACCTGCTTATATGCAGCAGCCGCAATTGGTCTTAAAGTGGCAGCGTACCATTTATGCTGCTACAATCATATACACAAGACAGGGGTTATTAGGGAGGAGTCAGGAAGTGGAAAAACAACAATGGGTCCAGACAGGAAGGACTACAAAACAAAACAGGAAACAGATCAATGACATGAAACCTCATGAAAAATGTTCACGAATTTATAATCCCCCCCCATGAGTAGGGAGGGAAAAAGAGGACACGTCTGGGCTGAGGAGGACATTTGGTCACCTTACTATAAAACCCTTTTTATTGGTTATTTCTTTATCATTTATTTATTTTTTCCATCTCTCTTCTAAAAGTCATTTGTTTTCTTGCTATGTGTAATTATCTGCAGTATTTATTAAGGAGTTATCGTAGGTTTCTGGAACCAATTCTAGGAATTACAGAGTATTCTGATGGAAGATTTGAACCAACACACTAATATTTAACACAGAAGTCGCTCCTGGAACCGGTTAGACTCTGTGGAGGTTCTGCTGTGTCTGGTGACTCTGTTGCCATGTAAAATGAGTCTCAGTTTGACAGCCAACAGCAGAAATGGGCCCAGGCCCCCCAGCAAAGGCCACAGCCTCCCAGAGGAGCGGTCTGAGTAAACAGGCCGCTGGGGTAGAAGGGCGCTGACCTGGGCGTTGACCCGCGGCGCCGTGTTTGGACTGTCGGCAGCCCTCCTGGTGCACACAGACTCAGAGAGCAGGCCAGCCATGAGCACCGAGTACCAGGACGAGGCCGGGGACGACAGCACCTCCTTCTAGAACAAAGGTAGGGCCGACCCTGTCCCTAACCCTAACCAAACCCTAACCACGACGAGGCCGGGGACGACAACAAATCCTTCTGGAACAAAGGTAGGGCCGACCCTGTCCCTAACCCTAACCCTAACCCTATCCACGACGAGGCCGGGGACGACAGCACCTCCTTCTAGAACAAAGGTAGGGCTGACCCTGTCCCTAACCGTAACCCAAACCGTAACTGTCGAGTTATCCCTGGTTTTTTGTTTGCCTGACTCGACCAGGCTTTTCACAGAGGACGCATGGATCCACTCAGCTCAACTTAAACTTTCTTTTATTGACTTTTGTCTCACTTTGGTGAAAGTTAAGCAGGCAGGTTGAAAACCTCAGAAAGACAACAAACAGAAATTAGTGCCACAATAAACCATGCAAACATGTTCAATTATACATGTTGAACTTGCCTTGGAAAAATAAATACTTTAATAAACATAAGTGGGGAAATAAAGTGAAATACTCACCAGTAGCGCCTCTGTGTTCAGTCAAACAAAAGAGTCACATAAAGAATGAAATCTAAATAGCACTTAACCCAACACCTCCCACTTGAGCTCCTGGTTAATGAACCCAAGGAGCTGACCCAAATCCTAACCATAACCCTAACCCTAACCCTAACCACGACGAGGCCGGGGACGACAACACCTCCTTCTGGAACAAAGTTAGGGCCGACCCTGTCCCTAACCCTAACCCTACATCCCGAAATTAAATTTTTCCACTCTCATCCCTCGAACGGATAAAAATACCTATACAGCCATGAATAATTTCATTCTTAATTATTATGATTTCATTCCGGCCTTACCAACCGCAGATTATAAAACCAAAACAGACAAACATCACTGGACCCATACAACGGCCCAGTTGATGCTTCAACACTGGTTAAAACAGTTAAAATAGAAGTCCCCATTAGCCTCAATAGACAGGAGGGGTTTAAAAATGTCCTAGTTTTAGCAGTAAAAAATAAATTAACCCAGGCCCAGCTCTCCATCCTAAATAAATGTCTCAATTTCATTCCAACTCAGGACTGCAATAAAAATATTAAACAAAAATTAAGAATAGATTTACAACAATACCACCGTAGACTGAAGTTGATTTGGAATTTTAGAAATAAGGAAAAAAAACCCAGAGAGCCTTTTCACTCCACATCCACCTGGTTTCCCCCTGAGGGGACCTTACCTCCTTTTTTAACAGATTACATTTGTTCCGACCTTACCTTTTTGGACAGGGATTTCCAGGTGAGACCCATCACCCCGAACATCACTCCGGAAGAGGCCACAGCATTACAGGAACTCTCCAAAATCCCGGACCTCATCATTAAACCTGCGGACAAGGGCAGCCTCACAGTGGTGATGTACCGTGAGCAGTACACGATGGAAGGTAATAGGCAACTCAATAACCCGGTATATTACAAAAAACTCACCAAACCCTTGTACAGAGACACTGCTAAGGAAATCACTACCATTTTCAATAATTTATTTCGCAAGAATTTTATTTCTTTTAAACAGAAGATCTACCTACAGGGAGAGGAGCCAAGGCCAAGGAGATTTTACCTCCTCCCCAAGGTGCATAAGGACCCTGCCAAATGGACTGTTCCTTTTCTAATCCCACCAGGCCGACCCATTGTATCCGATTGTGGCAGCGAAACATATCACTCAGCAGAATTCATAGATCACTTTATCAACCCACTTGCTAAAACTCACCCCAGTTATCTCAAGGACACGTACGACTTCATCAGCAAAATCCGGGACTTACAATTATCCACAGACTGCTTTTTATTTTCAATAGATGTGGAAAGTCTATATACCAACATAGAAATTGATGAGGGCATCCAGGCCGTAAAATAAATTTTTAACAGATTTCCTGACCCTAAAAGACCAGACCAAGACCTCATCCAATTACTCTCTATTAATTTATTAAAAATGACTTTATTTTCGATCAAACCACCATCAAACCAAGGAACCGCAATGGGCAAGAAATTTGCCCCCGCTTATGCAGACATTTCTATGGCCAAATGGGAACAGGAAGCCCTCAATAAATGCACAAAAAGACCACCACACTACTTTAGATATCTGGATGACATTTGGGGCATTTGGGATGGATCAGAACTGGAATTCAAAGTTTTTTTCAACATATTAAATACCCATAACCCATCAATTAAATTACAATATACTCTCAGTGCACTTTTTGTTAATTTTCTCGACACTACAGTCTTCAAAGGCCCTAACTATAGGACTGTGGTGGACAACTTTGTCACTTGGAGTAAACTTAACCATCTGCAGCTCAATGTGACAAAGACAAAGGAGCTGATAGTGGATCTGAGGAGGGCCAAAACACCTGTGACCCCTGTTTCCATCCAGGGGGTCCCTGTAGACACCGTAGAGGAGTATAAGTACCTGGGGGTGTACTTAAATAATAAACTGGACTGGACAAGAAACACCGAGGCAGTCTACAAAAAGGGCCAAAGCCGACTCTTCTTCCTGAGGAGGCTGAGGTCGTTTAACATCTGTCAGACGATGCTGAGGATGTTTTATGAGTCTGTTGTGGCCAGTGCGATCTTCTTTGCTGTCACATGCTGGGGCAGTGGGCTGAGGATCGCAGACAGCAACAGACTAAATAAACTGATCAGGAAGGCGGGTGATGTTGTAGGGGAGGAGCTGGACACTCTGTCGACCGTGGCAGAGAGGAGGATGCTGTCCAGGCTTAAGTCCATCATGGACAATGTGTCTCACCCCCTCTACGACACACTGGCCCAACAGAGGAGCTCCTTCAGCAGAAGACTCCTCTCACCCAGATGCACCACAGAGCGCCACCGGAAATCCTTCTTGCCGGTGGTCATCAATCTGTACAACGCTTCCCTCTGAGAGTCAATCTTAATCATTGACACTATCTACCTCTCATTTTGACCTACATATACACATATTGTTTCTTATGTATATATCTAGCTATATTTATGAGGAATTTTGTATATATATATGTATATATGTATAGACATGTACATATGTATATGCCTTTGTTTTATTTTGCTTATGGAGCCTGTAACAAAAATAATTTCCCTCTGGGATTATTAAAGTATTTCTGATTCTGATTCTGAAATGCATGTTTCAATGGAATGTGATATAGAGAGTTAACTCAAGATTATAGTTCTAAAAGGAATAAAACAATCGGTCATTGACATAGATTATTTTATAGCATAAAGCGCTTAAGTGAGTAACTAGAGCCCAACATGGGCAGTGACATCACTGGTCTGCACACATGGCAGGTCTGGACAGCAGTCCATAGGTCCAAAATTATCTGTTGGATCAGTATTCAGCTAATAACGGATTTGTGCATTTAGGAAAATAGGTCAGAAAATGAAATCATTCAAGTTTGGGGGTTTGATCTGATATTGGAGTGGAAGCCAGACCTGCTCAGCTCCCTGACACGCTTTGTTATCATTTGAAACGGTACAAATGCCTCTCAGTGCTCACCCACCTGTTGGTCAGTGTGTAAACTGGAAACCTTTTCAATCTAGCAGCTCCTCTGACCACTCTGGTGAAGAGGGGGCCCCGGCAGAGAAGAGGAGGAAGAGGAGGCCAGCTCAACCCCGGACTTTAGCGTCTTTATACAGGTCCTCCCTGTAGGAATGACTGGCCAGCCACCAAACTAAACTGAGAGCTCATTAACTGAACAGAAATCTACTCGGCTTTGTTTTAATCTCTTTAATTATATTCTCCAAATATTATTTTTACTCGTATCAATTAAAGCTGTCCTACTAGAATCAATCAATATATTTGCAGTCGAGACATCCTGGTGTGAGAGTGCCACATTTAGGAGTATTATTATTTATACGTTTAGTTAATTTCTCAAAATATTTTTTTTCTCATTTGCATTGGTTGCATAGCAGTTTATTATTCTGATATCTTTATGGTTATAATTCACATCTCTAATCTACCAATATCATATATTTCTATAATATTATTTATTAAATCATCTTTCATTAGTATTCCCACCCCACTGGTATTGTTTATTCCATTACTACAATATTATTTTCCAGTTTTTTTTTTACTGAATTCTCATCCCATTTGGTCACTCGCAGGCATATTATTTATATTAATAAAAAAACTAATTTATTAAAGTTTCTTAAACTGGCTACATAAAGCAGATAAGATTCAGCTTTGGATGAAGATGTGCAGTCTGCCCTTCACTCATCGTCTTTCTTTTGGCTAATTGTTCCTGTTCCTTTGTCTCCTCTGGATGAGCTGATCCTCCATTTCAGAGTCAGAGCTGGGAGGGTTCAGACACATTTTGGGGTGAGTAGGATGCATTCTTTGCTGAGAGGGGCTCCCTTTCAGGCTCATCTGTTCTCACTTTCTCAACAGTGGATGCAGCTTTGTTGTTGGTCATTTCTGGGGTAAAATCTCCGTCTCTTTGGGCTTCATCCTCCCTCTGCTTTCTGCCCCTCTTTATCTGAGCCGGAGCCCCTCTCTGTGCCAGCTCCACAGCGTGGTCTTTAACCTCCGGGGTAGTGCCCATTTTCTGACCACTCCCCGTCAGATGGAGGGTTGGACCCGTTTTTGGAGCCCTCCCTACCTCTGAACCCCGTTCCAGCTCATTGTGAGCTTCATCAGCCTCCAGGCTGCTTTCCTCTGGTTCTGGAGCTTTGGGCTCCTCCTCTCCCAGCTCATGCTTAGACTCCCTCCATACTGGAGTGTGGCTCGCTCTCTTCACTCTCAGCCACACACACACACACACATTTATTGATCAGATGGGGGCAGACTGCACATCTTCCTCCTCCCTCAGTGCATTCCCTGCATAATGTCCATGTCCTCATCACTGGTGACCGTTAAAGTCTGGGCCCTCTCTGACCAGATGTCCCGGCTGCAGACATATTCTGCACACTATCATCTATCACTCTAAAGAGCTGATGTCTGTTTGTTGTGTTACATTGTGCAGAGTACGGGAGAGACTACACAGCTTCTGTAAACCTTACTTTCAGGAATCTTGTATCATCTGCGATCCATGATTCCAGCTACATTCTCCTTTTTATTCTCGACACGGCTTCCACTCCCCAGCCTTTTCCCCAGTATTCCTCCATCTGTAATGTAAACAGGAAGGTTTATTAATGACACCACCAAATAATTAACCACTTTCCTTCCTGTAATTGTTTTATTTCAAATTTCGAATCCATCCATGAGTGTTTCTTTTGCTCTTTCATTAGTCAACGTTTTTTTCCAAAGGCCTTTGGACCTAATGGCCTACATCCAACTATTCCTCCACACAGAAGTCTAATGCTCTTAAACAGTTTAAATGTTTTCTTCACCCTCTACTTCTATTACCATGTGTGAGAAAGCGGCTTGCCAGCCCCCATCTCACGTCAGAGGAGGAGTAAGCAGAATACTTGCAAAAAGGTGGTAAGAACCAGCTGACGACAAATTCCAGAGCAAAAGCTTGTGGCGGTTTATTTACAGGTGCGATGGTGAAGACAAAAAAAAACTAACAAAATACTTTCAAACAAAGAAACCTAAACCGGCCATTGCAGGCAACACAAAGAACTTAAAGCCTCACAGGAAGCTGACATGGAATACAGACTACAACCAGTCTCTCAGAGCAGACCTCCAGTCTCTCAAAGCGTCTCTGGCATTGTGAGTGTGCCCCTTAAACAGGCCCACCAATAACCAGCCAATGGGGAAACTCACCAGGAAGGCAAATCACAATAAAGTGCAATTTACATTCTAATAAATTCATACAGCCTGTAGCATCACTCACAAAAACATCCATCATTATTAAATAGCTGAACCATGATAACAGTCCCAATTCACCTACTAATTACCATGCAAACAGTTATTCCAAATATTAGCACCCCTGTCCCACCATAGTCCTTTCCAGTGTCCTGGGACAATGAATAAAAAGCTCCGACACGTTACGCGTTCCCGCACGGACCAGTGTGCTGACGGACCAAGGGCCAGAAGGTGTGTGTGTTTGACTGGGAAGTTTTACTGTGGACTACGGAGTGTGTGATGAAGCTGGTTGGTAAATAAAGTGTGTTGAATGAAAGGTGTTGTGGTCATTTCTGAACTAGCGTAAAATACCGGGTAAATTGTTTGGAACTGCCGCCGGTACGACGGGCGGTCTGTGTTGCATGCTGGGAAATGTAGTGAGGGGAATGCGTGGACGTGACGGTGTGTGCGATAGACGGCGGCTGCAACTCGGGAACCGAAGGGGAAAACGACTCCGTTTTCACACCATCGTCAGATCTGTTTCATATTTGATTTCTCTCACCGTCAATCCCGATTTGTTTCCGACCAAATCCTTTGGTCTATTTTTTCTTTGTCCTTTTCTAACAAAATTAGAACAAAAAGTGCCCCCCCCACAGACACGGTTAATGGGGAAGGATATATTCCACCAAAATACAAACAGAGAATATGTTTAATATTCCACAAAAAAATAAAAAACTAATGGAAGAAAAACACAAACTGAGCCGAAGCTCCCCACACTCACATAACTCTCACAGGTGTTCAAATAGGCAGATGTGTTCAGTGTCGGCTAGGAAATCAGATGCACGCAGGCTGGTGTGGCCGTCAACTGTACAGCGCCTGTCACACGGGCTATTCATATTCATATTCATTCATATTCATACCTGGATATTCATCCTACATAAAATGCAGGACCCTAAGCGGTGGACTGGTTGTAAGTTGGCTTTTCTGAATAAGGCAATTATAATCCGCAGCAAAGGGGAGCCGCAAAGTACAATTAAATTAAAAATAAAGAGACAGTGGGGAAGAAGATCCAGAAAATATGAAATATTTATGCTACATGCATGTTAAACTAGCACACTCATTAAATGGAACAAAATCCAGATTCAGTTTAACAGTGTCTACTAACCTCTTTGCATCATCTCGTGTGTGGCCTTTTACGGGGACTTCCTTCTGTAGGGGCTGCTTCTGGAGGTGGATCCCACATGGTGAAGCTCAGAATGATAGTATCTATCATCAGATGCTGCTCACGACAGAAGCATCCGTGCATTAAGGAATATGAGAAAAACAGTAGAATATTAAATCCCAACCTGTAAGTTTGATATGAACACATCTGTGAATTTTGAGTGATTACCAAGTTTTTCATTGCTAAACATTGGAAGGTTCCAGGGGACTCCTTCAATCATTTTTCAAAGACCTCTCCAACAACTTCTGTGTCAGATTGGTCAAATACCTTCATATCTGGCTGCCTACCTTCTGAATGTTACATTTTTGGCACGCTGAAGTAAAGGAAGGAAAGGGAAAGTGATGTTAGAGCAACAACACCATTTAGTTCAGATGAGAATCAAATCGTAACCAAGTAGACTGATGTCTTCACAAAATGCTATCAAGTTGAACCTTAAGTTTGTAGGTCATTCCCATGCATTTAAAATGCACAGCAGAAACAGTTATCAACTCAGGGGTTATGTTTTACAGTGAATTAGGTGGAATTGACCAGGTAAAAGGTTGTAATATTGTGTTATCCTGAATGTACTCTCCAACTTTCTTTCATGAAGGCTCCTAATGTTAGGTCAGACAGCCTGACATACTTCAGCTCCCCACCAAATGACACAGCATATTCTACTTAAATAAACAAAGGCAAAAGAAAGACAGACACAAAAGTTGAGCAATGAGTTACCTATTAATGCTTAAATTGTTCAATTGAGCCCACTTACCAACTACGGTCCATGCTTTACGCTCACATCTGCTTTATTATAACTCAACTATGTCCAAATACATTTATTATATAAATATATATATCTAAATGTATATTTAAATATGTATAGACATCTATTAATTGAATGCTACATTCTGTGGTATGGAGGAAAAAAGACTGGATTTATGCTATGCCATTTGCTAACTGCCACAGCGTGAACAAAACCTGACAAACAACTTTACAGCTTTATTCCTTAATGAAAGCTATCAACAGGAGGCTAACTGGCATGTGAACATTATTTGTCTTTGTGTAATATTGAAGGCAACACCTTGGCAACTTCAGAAAATGGCTAACCGACCGACTGCGGTTGGGTTTACTTCTTAGCTTCAAGGTAATTTACGGTTAACGATTAGCATAAGTTACAATTAAATAACTTACAACGTAACCATAAGACAGGCAGCCTGTATTTATGCGTGTACCAGCATTAAGGAAAAAGACAAGCATTTAATGGTTCAGCTTAACTCGAAAAGAAATGTAGAACTTCTGAACTGATAGCAGGTTGCTAACGTTAGCTGTTTGGGACATGAGAGCCACTCCACAGAAGAATGAGCAACATTTCCCCAATCAACAAACACGAACCGATACCCGTGTTAAGATGGAAAACAATTCTTAAGCAGTGTTAGGAACACCAGCATGTTCATAATATGACTTACCCGAGCCAGGCCCGACTCCAGTTCAACCCGCTCCAGACTACCCTCACGTGCCTCCGGTGCTAAAGACCTGACAACTGGCGCGTGGTCGTCACTGTGTAGAGTTCAGGTTCCACTGCATGTCTGCGGGATTTCACACTGACTTTAACTCTGCTCTTAGAGTGGTTTTACTCTCTATATAGTTGAAAATCCTCTATCTAGGTTAAAATAGATTTACTCTGACATATTGACACCCCAGTTTGTTACTGTGAAATTGTACTTTGCGGCTCCCCTTATTTGCCGTGGATTATCATTGCCCTATTCAGAAAAGCCAAGTTATGACCAGTCCACTGCTTAGGGTCCTGCGTTTTATTTTGGAGCCAGCAGCAGACTTTGGCTGTGTTGCTCAGGTCTAAATAGCCCGTGTGACAGGTACCCTGCAGCTTACAGCCACCAGCCTGTGTGCGTCTGATTTCAGAAATACCCTGAATGCATCATTTGATTGCTGCAGCTGTGTCACAGCAACAGAGTGAGGAGCTTTAGCTGATCTCTTCTTAATATTATTATTTTTGATTTTTCATCTATAATTATAAACAATGTTTTTTGTTTTTTTGTTTTTCATCCCTCCTCATCAGCTTAGCCTGTGGGGAGGCGCTTTAGGTTGTATTTCTCTTTTCAGGATGGATAGCAGGGATTTGAACATGGACCGGCAAAAAGAAGACGAGAGGGGAACAACAGACACAGTGGTAAAAAGAAAAATGACACTAAAAGACATTAAATATGATAAATACTTAACTATGGTTATTGAGATGGAAGGAGAGGAGAAGATATCAGTGGTTCAGTTAATGAAAACAATCCCACTCTTGTGTGGAGGTATTGTTGGGTGTAAACCATTAAGGCCCAGATCATTTGAAATCACTTTAAGTAATGAAGCTGTGAACAATAAGTTCATGGAAAACTGAACGGGGGGACTCCTCATTTTCTTCCTCCCTATGGTCACTCTTCTTTCCTTAAATGTGGCAGGAATGAGGAGTAAAGGGAAGCTGTGGAACTTTTTTTACAATGCAAATGATGATCAAATATGTTTGAAAGAAACTATTTTGGACAATAAATTAATAAATGAAATAAATAATCTATGGAATAGACAATTATACTAAAATAATAAATAAAAGACCATTTAGGAAGATACTAATTATAGATATAAATATAAACATGTAGTTATTAGAATAATAAATGTTTATGCACCCAATGTTTTTAAAGAAATAAACCATTCAAAAGTATAGATACATTTAATAATTATAATAAAATACAAGTAGGTGATGTGATTGTGGGACTCTCTGGAAAGGAAGACTCAACAGGAGGTTTCAAAGATGACAGCAGTAGAGCAGCCTTAGTCAACTTAGTGAGAAAAAAAGAATTTAATTGATAGATTAAGATTCTTAAATGAATAAATAATTAATTAATTAATTAATTATTAATTAAATACAAATAAAAAGTTTTGTAAAAGGGATATTAAAAATGTAAATGACAGAAATACATATCTCAGCGATCCTGATGCAATTATAGTAAATATAGAAAATATAAAT